>JAZKJV010006854.1:0-600000 GCA_037367405.1 Ottelia alismoides | reverse complement strand
TATGATATCTCCACTGAATGTTCAGATTGGAGATGGTTGCCTTAGGACTAAGAACATACATGATTTTGACAATATCCTTAGACATCCTTTGGTGGATTTGACTATAGATATTTAGGGAATGCAATACACATGAAACCCATGTATTTGGATTGGTTTTGATGAAGATTTCGAGACTAATTTGGTTGCTGTCCATGAACAAAACTGTGACCAAATTCCATTATAGAGTGCATGTTTAATCAAACTTTTAGGCATCCTTTAATAAGTTTTAAAAACACCAAGTCCCCTTGTTTCCCTATATTGAAATGGGAAATCAATTAGTGATTTAATCCCAGTTAGGAGAGGGATTAAGATTGCAACCATATGCTTATTATACACATAGGTCTATGAGTGGAATAGATACATGTTTGGAGCATGTCATACTCTCTAACATACCCCTTTAAATGTTAGACCTTAAAGTAAATTAAACACCTAAATAGCATCTTTAAAATCATGAAGTTGGGTGTGAACTTAAAAGGACTAGATGCCTTGGATTATTATGAAGTATACACACACAATGACAATGTCTTGGGGTGATCAAAAAGTGAATAGGGTAAATCTCTATTTGTAATCATTTTAGAGCATGCCTAGGATAATTGCTACTTATAAAGGTGGGCTTGAAACACCTATTATGATTTTTTAGAAATTTGGGGACGATCTTACGGATATATATATGTAGTTACTATACAGGAAAATAAGTCTATATGAACTTGCCATGAAGCAAGTCTTCCTCTAAGGAGTAGCCCGATCCTTGTAGGTTTTTCTGAATCTTTTGGGGCGTAGGAAAGAAAGAAGTTTCCGATAAGATAGCCAAGAACATAAGATTGATGTTCTTGAATAGGAAATTAGAGAGAGACTATCGTATCAAGTCTGTATCGTCGACCTTGGATCAATAGAGGTTCTTATAGAACAAGTTCGGGTCTAGGACCGATAACTTGTAGATGTGAAACAAATCAAAGAAACCATAGACGCTTAGGGAGTAACATGAAAAAGAAATGGTGATGTCACATATGATCAGTCATGGAGAATGGTGCTCCGACTGTGCGAGGGCGCGGTGACCCTCACCTGAGCAGGAGATGAGGTCGCTCAGGCTTGGGTAGCGGACATTGAGAGCATGGGTCTAGGATCCCAGTCTTTTTACGTGTTTTCTTCGAGCCGGCTCGGTTTTTACGCTTCGTTGGGATCCACGAGTTGTCTAGACCATTCCGCTGACCCGTTGGTTTTTCTTTGAGAGCCTAGGTTGGGGGTTCTCTGCAGTTAGTTACGAGCTCGTCTGGTTTTTACTTAGCTCTTCTCCTTCGGGAGTTGAGCAACGAGAGAGGAAGTCGGGTCCGGCAGGCTTACCTCTTCTCTTTCCTGCCTCCAGTGGCGTAGTAGTCGTACTACCACTGCCTTTTCCTTGGACCACACTTCCACTGGGATTGGCGAGAGCAGACGAATCCCTTCGGGGGTTTCCTCACCGCTATAATTATTACTCTTCCATCAGGTTGTGCTATGGTGATGGGATTGTGATTAAAAGATTTGTGACATTTCACCAATTGCCCTGTTAAGATGAAGTTTCATCAGTAGACATTGATGTCCCATAAATACATTTCCACTATGTCGTGCACTGGTGATGGGGTAGTGGTCAGTAGACATCAATGTCACCATTTGTACCTTTCCGCTATGTCGTGCACTGGTGATGGGGTACTGGTTAGCAGACACTGATGACTTCATTATTACCTTTCAGCCATGTCGTGCACTGGTGATGGGGTAGTGGGTAACAAACACTAAGAACTTCATCAATACCTTTCTGTCAGGTTTATGACCCCGTGATAGGGTAAGAGATATGTGATCTTTAGACTTTTCTGCTATGAGACTAATGACGATAGTACTATTAGTCGAGACTAACGAGGAGTGAATGTTGAGAGAGAGTTGTGAGTACACGTACACCTTCGGGAGCGAGCTTTCACAGGTGTCGACCAAGGATCAATGTGAGTTGAGAGAACAAGCTAGAAGGAGTGTTGGGAACTTAGTTAGGATGCAAGACACCATCGCATGCCTACGGAGGCACGCCAACCCTTAGGCGTACAACATACCTCAGAGTCATAGTGTGAGGTTCAACCTGGACTTTGAAGTCCTACCCGGATATCGAGGTCCTAACCGGACCAAGACCACAGACTTACTTCTAGGCTTGACTTGTTGTTTGGTTAGTTCCATTGATCGAGGGAGACACAGTGTGGTAGTGAGCGAGTATGTTCTGTTAGACTTCTGAAAGCAAGTAAATAATTTAAAAGAATCAATTAACCCACTTTTACTTGCTAGCTTCTTAATTTAAAAGAATCAATTAACCCACTTTTACTTGCTAGCTTCTTTTGTCCACTACAGTTACCTTACTGTTTTTCTAGCTGTGCTAGTCTTTGCTTACTACTTTCCTTAGTAGAACTGTGTAGAATTTGTACTCTACAACTTTGTGACAGATTCTTGCTTGTCCTTTTTCTACTATGGCAGGCAAAGGGCCTGCGATCGAGTAGCCGCCGTACTTGGGGCTGCTGTTGTTCTTTTGGTGCTGACACTTACAGAGCAGGTAATCTTTTGGAGATCATTAGACAGTTGTTGGGTGTGTTATCCTCTGTAGTGTTATTTTTGGATACATACATGTATATTGAATGTTATGAAACTTCAGCATGTATATGAATGAAATGAATATGAATGGATATCATTGTCATTCAGTTCTGGTGTACTACTTACTTCCGCTTTTAGTTTTCTTGTGGTTGCTTGCTTAGCTAATTAAATCTTGTGAATGTCATGTTTAAAAAAAAATCCCCAGGTTTTCATAAGCATGAGATTAACTTAAGTTGTTAAGTGTGCAAATGACGTGTTTGACGGGTAACCTAAGGTCCTCGGGAGGAGGGTCGTTACAAATAAGACACTCGAGAGACCCCTTATTACAAAGTAAGGGAGAGAAGAATTTACACAATCCTATACCCTCCACCATCTGGTCGTCCATCTACACTTTCAAGTCTGACAAACTAATGAGACGGTTGATTGAAGAAAGAACCGACTTATTATCTAGTGTTGAGGATTAGGTCTAGAGGAGAGTCTCCTGGACTGGAACCTTGGTGAAATCTCGACTCCACTCTCATGATTGCAGTACATTGATTGACATTTCCTTATATTGTATGTACAAGAAAAGAGTCTGATAAATAGAGAAGTTGGATTCCTTTTGACTATAGCACGTTGAGCCTAGAATTTTAGGATCACTTGAAGTTAGGGTCTTCGATAAATTGAGCCTTGAAAATCCACATGTATTGTCAGGAATTAATCTGACTCCTTCATTCTTTAGATGTTCGAGAGTGAGCATAGTTTAAGTATAAGGGTATGATGAATCTCGGATACATCATGCTAAAATCCATTTATTATTCTCCTAACTTAAACAATTCAATAAAAACATTATTTAATTCATTATTATTAACTATTCTTATAATGTATATAATTAACAAATATTTTGTATATAATCTAACCCTAATTTATTATATTTTTATTTTTATAAATTATTAAAAACCCCTAAAAATTAGACTAATTATTGTATATATATTTTTTTATTTCAAAAATAATTAAAAATACAAAGAAAATATTAAGCCCGCAAATTAAAGTGTTTTTAAACATTAAAAATGCTTGCAAAAATTTTTCTTTGTACAAATAACCTCTTTTTTGACTTTTTGTTATACATAAAAGTTATAGATATCATTGGGATCTACAATTTCATGTTTTAACTTTTTGTTGATTCATCCTCCTATTATTTCTTTCTTAATTTTCTTTATTTTTATCATTTTTGATTTTTTTTAGGGTGGTCACGTGGCGCACTCTGGATCCGCCACTCGGCTGCCTCTCCTTGCACCACTCACCACCTTCCACCTCCCTTGGATCACCTCTCCCTGCCTCAATCACAGCCGTCCATCTCCACGTTAACTTCCATCGTTTCATCTTCACTCCTGGAATCAATCCATACCACCCGCTCCCGTCTTCTTCTCAGCTGCCCGATCTAACTGCATCTAGCGACTCACAATCCTCTATGTCACCTCTCCTTTTCCCACCATCTGATCCACCTCCAACTTCGCATCTAGACCGTCTGCCCTCGCTCGCCTCTTTGCCGATGGATCAGATCATAAGATCTGATCCACGTCGCCCACCTGTGCCCTAATCTTGGTCTTTGGATCTCTTGATCCAACGGCTAGGACTTCATCTCTTACCTCCAGAACCACCTTCTCCATCTATTATGCCTTGTGCCACCCCTCCCCCCTTCCATTTCTAGTCATACCTCTGTTCACCTTCCTCCTCCTTAACGGTCGTCCCATGTAGCCCTAGGCTCCGCCATCCCCACACACCCACTAACGTCTCTGACCAACCCTCACAGTCTTCATTTCAACCATTTAAAATGTCCCACCACCAATAACCGTCACCTCTCCGCCTATAGATACCACACCTCTGCCCATCTTCTTCCTCATCCACCAACTCTGAGCTTGAGCCCTAGCCCTCCTCCACCTCCCCGTGATAGATGGAGATCGGAGGAGGGACATAATGGCACCCCCTGCTCCAGTGTCGACCCATGACGTCGACCGTTGTGTTGCGACGCCTCTGGCTCGCTGAGCACCCCGTCGTGCATGTGCGGTTCGTGCGACGACCGGAGGTCCCTTAGGGACCTCAACACTAGTTTCCTCCTTTACCAAATTTCTCCTCCGACTAGTTACTCCTCTTCCCCTATTTTTCTGCTTTTTTCTCTTAATTTATCCCCCACCTACTACCATTACCATCGTCGCCTGACCGTCTTCGTAGTTTCATCACTCTAAAAGTTGAAAATAGAGCTTTGTTCTCGAGTAATTAGATGCATATTTCTACTTATATTGCATATTTAGCATTCATGCATGCATAAATAATATCTGCATTTTAGTGTTCATATTTTTCATTAAATAAGAAGCCCAATTCACTTGTAAATATCCACCTGTATATTCACCATATTTCACCTATTTGTATATATTTTATACTAACTCCAAATCAAATAAAACCAACTCTATTGTGTATATATATTAACACTAATTAAATAAAAATATCAAAAAATATTAACTTGTAAAATTGACCAATAAAACCCCAATCCAAGTTTGAAACTAGGAGCCTTAAAATACACATATCTCCCTCCTACAGAGTCCGATTAGGTCTACTCACTTTTAAAGTAATATACATTCAAATACCTTCGAAACAAGACCAATTTCATTAAATTCGGAGCTCGTATGCAAAACTTGGGTTTTGGGCCCCTATTGTATATTATACATATTGACCAAAATGCCCTTGCATTTTATCCTTTTATTTTCTTAATTACTAAAAATCCAAAAAAATAGTTGTAAATATTCTTTTTATATTTTCTCTATTTTTATTTAGATTGTTCTCTTCTTTAAAAATGACAAAAAATTTACAAAAGATAAAAATGTGGTATTTTATATCTATAAGGTATCACCCAAAAATACATTTTGTACAAATGAATTCTTTTGATTTTTGGCCCTTCACGAAAGTTATAGATCTCTTCAAGACGAGCAACTTTCATGTTGACCACTTTTTGATTTAACTTCTTTTGTTATTTCTTTTTTATTTTTCTTTGCATTTAGTTTTGGATTTTTCTAGGAGCGATATGTGGCCGCTCCTGGAGCGGCCACGTGTCAATCCCTCATTTCTCCACTTACTCTCTTTACTTTGGACCATTGGATGAAGGGTGCTTCATCCAACGGCTCAAATCCTTTCATCTCTCTCTCTCTCTCTTTCTCTCTCTCCATACTGTGTCTTCCACCTCCCGACTCTTGCGAGAGGAACCATCAACCGCTCACTCCACCCACGTCGCCCACTCGCACACCCTCTCTACTTCCTCCCTCGATCTCTACCTCGCCCTCTCACCACTCATCAACGGTCTTTAAAAAAGACTGCCACTCCTCCCTTCATGGATCATCCACCGTTACTATGGGAAGGCCCACCTCCCTCCTGCTTCAGGTGACAACTGAAGCCGCGCCAAGTGAAAGCAACGCTGACCATTCTCCTCAGCGAGATCCGCGTGACTCCCTGTCCCATGTCGCAGCCGCTCCACGAGCTGCTCGAGCTCGACCTTTGCCGAGGTCTAGAGTGAAGATCCGAGGAGATTTAAGCTCCTCTTTCACAGGCACCCGTTCATCAGCTACAGCTAATATTCCTCTTTCTTCCTCATCACTTTCTCTCTCTTCACCACTCCCTCACTCACCCATCAAATCTCAAAAACAATCGCACCTTCATGGATAAATCACATGTTGTGAATGCAACAGTGATTTTTATTGATTTTTTAGAGAAATTTTATCAATCAATTAATCGAAAATTTAGGCCCGTTAAACAAATGCATGGCAAAACAGGGGATATTGTGAAGTCCCCTGTTTTTGCCCCCCACATTCTCTCTCTCATTCTCCCTTCTTCTTCCTTCACCTTACTCACCACCGGCCTCCCTACTCGCCCACAAGGCGCACCCCATGCGCGAGCGTCGAACCCCCACCGCTAGCCATCCCCGCGCGCCTCCTTCGGAAGTCCGTACCGTCCAGGCCAGCCTCACCCAGCAGGCAGCCCGCGGCCACCAGCTCGCTCTATCACGAAGGGCCACTGACTTCCAGCCCTCCAACAGGTGCTCTTCCTCCACCATCGCACGAGCGTCCCTCCCCCTCCTCAGCGTGGCTAAGCAAGAAACCAACAGCTCGTAGTCTCGACTCGACCGCCTCTCGCATGTGGGAGCCAAGCGTCGTAGTGCAGACTGTCGCTCCTACTAGCAGATCGCGTCATCGACAATTGAGGTCCATCGTTCGGCTCTGCCTTCGGTCACTTCTCCTATGGCAGTACACATGTCGCCTTTGCCACGACCTCGCCGAGCGTGGCCTGCATCTCTAGCGCCCTCAGCCTGTGGCCGTGCGCGACTGTGCACTCCTCCTGCCGTCGCGCCTCCTGCGCGAACCACACACCGCTACCTTTGCCTTGGAGCTCCGCCCCCGCACATGACCACGCCAGCCTCTGCCGGTGGCCTCCGTATCTCGTGGAACCTAGGAACTGCGCAAATAAGAAGAAACCCAAAATTCTTTTGGGCAAATTGCATCCACTCCCCTGGAACTATTGGAAAGTATGTTGCCGCCCCTGCCAAGCTATGACCACGTGGGGCGCATGTGCATCCTGGAAACATTGCACAAACATCCATTATCGTATGGGTAATTGCATCATAGTCTGTCAGCATTTTTTTATATTTAGCATTTTTTCTTGTGTTGCATCCATACCCCTATGTTCGCATACTTATTTAAACATTCATTTAGCATCATTTTTAAATTCCAAAAATTGTGTCTTTTAGAATATTTTATGCTTTATCTTTTCTGATGCTTCTTGAATTTTTAGGAGCAATATTATATTTAATATAATTGTTTTGGTGGAAATTAGCATATTTTGTCCCATGTTCACTATTAATTGCTTATTAAATTAATTATTGCTCCAAAAATCACCAAAAAATCACATTAGGTAGAGTATAATATTTATACATAGTGCCCAAAAATCGTATCATTCGCACGCATATCTAGGTCGCAATAAATTAATTGGTGATATGTGTAATTTATTTTTAATTAATTCCTCACTTAGTATTTATAGGAATCAAAAGTTGTTCGGGATATCTCTTACATACACCTATCTAGGATAATTTAGTTTCTGAAAAATATTGACGTTTGGTATTTATTAAATATAAATTTGAGACAATCACCCTTCATTCATTTTTTAAATTCATAGTAAATTCATAAAGTGTAAAAAAATTCCCAAAAAATAATGTAGCTGAATGTCATTGCATTCCATATTATGGCCAAGTTTCATAATTTTTTGACTTCATCTAACCATCTTTCAAATTTAACCTTAAAATTTGGCTTGAAATTGCATTTGTTTTTCCTTTATTGCATAAAAATTGCTAAAAAAGATCAAAAATAATCCTCTTAAAATCAGGCCTCTGAATTCACCTAAAATTTACCTAAGGCGACAGCTGCCTCCCTTATTTCAACCTTGGCCTTGCCCAAGTAAAATAAATCTACCGCTCAAATTAAGTAGCATTAATTAAAGTGGTATTTTTGGCGTAGCCTTGATTATCCGACTGCAACGAAACTTAACATTTAATTTGATCGTTAATTTGATTGAATTAACAATGGTGGTCTTAGACTCGTCAAGCTTTACCACACAACCACCTATAACTCCAGCCACTCCACTCACCCTTCCCCCTCCTCTAGAACCTTCTTCGCACTGCCCTGATGAATCCACATTTCATCATCTTTATTCTATCAGTTTGGCCTCAAAAACCCAGGCAAATGCATGTAAATACCCTTAATTCCATCATATGAGCATCCATGCATGTGCATGTAAATAGTGTATAAAATATTGTTTTTAAAGCCAAAATTTTAGAATAAAGAAAAGAAAAGAAAAGGATTAAAATATTGTAAATATTTTATGACCCGAAACCCCGAGACCTAGACATCTTGATGACTACGTCGACAAGGAATAAAGCAGGGGGAGATAAGGGTCTATGTACAATAAAAAACCTTTGATTTAATTCATTCTTTATTCATTTTGGGACCTAATTTTGGTTCCACTTTTTATACCTCAAATAAAGAGACTTTGTACATGAAAGTTGTAGATAATTAAATAAAGAAAAATACAAAATTGATTTCATCCAAAAATAATGTACAGATAAAAAGTTGCGATCTGAATAAAAGTCCAGAATCCCAACTTCCTGGACATGTATCTCTCAGATAAAAACTAGAAATCTAGCAAAATCACCTTTAATTGTTTATAATTTTAAATAAGTTATTTAGTGAAGGTGTTTTCGCATTTGGCGGAGCTACGGTTTGAAAGTTGAGTTTTGGACCCCTATTGTGTACCTGTACAGATTTAAATATTCAATTTATTCATCATTCATTATTTTCATAATTTTATATTTTTATAATTTTGTAAATATTATTTATAATATAGGTACATTAAAACAAGAATAAAAACCTGAAGAAAATACAAAAATAAATCACTTGTATATAACACATAGGTATCAGACATGCACATATACCTATATAATTAATACTTTTATTTTATTAAGTGTACAAAATACTTCAGAAAAATAATATAAAAATATATTTAAGTGTATAAAAATAAGTTATAAATTTATAAAATAATAAACAAAAATAAGTAAATTAAATACATAAAATAATAATATATATAGATATATGTACCTATATAGGTCATAAAAGGTAACTTGTATTTTAATAATTCATAAAAAAAAATAAAAATCACGATAAAATACTTCATAAAATAACAAATAATTTTCATGTTATAATCTAAAAATAATAAATTCATTTACTATTTTTAATTGATTTTTCTAATCATTTTCCAGGGATTTTTCCGGGTTGGTCCACGTGGACCAACCAGGTGACAGTCCAAGTTGACCTCGGTCAACTGATTGTCCTCCCCCATGTGACCTTGTCAGAGTTGCATTTTTGACCTCGTTTCTCGATTTATTCGAGGAACATCCTTGCACCTTCTTGGCTAAGTCTCTTCACAACTTTTGTTCCTCGTTCAATGGGCACCCACGCCCAGGTGAAACCTCGATCGATAGATCAACGTGACAGCCGCTGCGCTTCGTTCTTCCTCGCATGTCCGTCAACCCCTTTTATGCATACCCGACTTCCATTTCAAAATTCGAGTCCCTTTGGGTCCACCTTTCTTCGTCCCTGTCGAGCTCCACAGATACCTGGAGGTGACAGCTCCGGTCTTGTGTCGTCAGCCAAGGCGGAGGATGTCAGAGGCACCTCCACCACCTCCGCCAACTCCGGCGTCGAGGTACCCCCCACCTCAGGTATAACTCCTTTGAGGTCCTCCCTTTTTTCCATTTTTCTTGCGCATTTCGTCACCCGTAGCTTTAGGACCCTTTCCCCTCGATCACCTTTGCAATTCGACCATTCGAGCACTCAATCCGACTCCCTCGGCGGAGGTAGCTCCGGCCGAGTACCCTTCGCTCTGCTCCACGCTCCCATTTCGCCTCCACGGGGTCCAGGCATTTTGCCCTGGACCCTCTCACCCCTTTTTGCAGGTCTTCGCGCATTGAAGAGAGCATGGGGCTCGTTTTGACCCTCGCCGGAGATCGATGAAGCCCTCCAGCTCCGTTGTCTTCCTCAGCGAGCTCCGGCCACCGCCGGAGCATTTTGGAGCCACCAGGACCCAGAGGAAGCCCCCAGGAGCTCGCAGCCCAATTTTGGAGCCCAAATCTCGCCGGAGGACGGAGATCTAGCTCGGGGAAGCTCGCCTTGCTGGCGTTGCTTCCCCGTTCATGCTCATCGCTTCTCCGTCGTCGGATCGGGGCGGAGCTCCAGATCGCTCAGCCACCGTTGGATCGCGTTGCACCACCACCGTCAGATCTTCTGGGAAGATCTAATCTTCCCCATTCATCACGAACAAACATTGTGCATCCCTGAAGCGACACGTGCCAAGTGGACGCTTCCCAGTCGTCCGATCGTGCACGAGGATTTTAGGCATGGTTATTTTGCACTTCAACCCTCGCCATTTTGTCGATTTATTTATTAGTTTATAAACTTTCATTTGCAGTTATAAATATTTTGTAATATTTGCATTTGAACCCCCAGACTTTTTATATTTGCATTTAGGTCCAATCTATGTGACCTCACGTGATCTGTGCACGTGGGGTGGTGGGTATTTCGCATAGGACCCCCCTGGGGTTTGTTAATTTCAATTTAGTCCAGGAACTTTGCTATTACGTGTAATATTTTTGGATATTTTGCCTATCAGCCCCTGGGATTTTTGTATATTGCATTTATGTCCTTCCCAAGCGCGTGTATACCACGTGCGAGGTTGGGAATATTGCAGGCGTACCCTTGCTGGTTTTGATATTGGCGTTTGGTCTTGGGAATTGATTTATTAGTTATAAATTCTGTGGAAAATTACACGTTGGCCCCTAAACTCCTAGATATTTGCATTTATACCCCTACCAACAGTGTATTTTCTTTGTGTTGTTTCTTATTATTTCTTGTGTTTATAAAATTCTAAAAATCACTAGAAAATCAAGTTAAGCTTATGTTTAGTTGATCTTCCACTTCATATTTTTGTTTTGCATTTTTCTTGCATTTTCATATTTATATAAATTCAAAAACATGCATTTTATTCACTGTTTGCATTAGAAAATACCTAAAAATTATAAAAACGCCTCTAAAAATTCCAAAAATATTATATTTTGTGTCTTCTAGTGTATTTTAACTTCTATCAAAAAATCACTAGAAAATATAAAACAAAACCCTTAAAAATTATAAAACCCTTAAAAACTTCATAAAAATCTTAAAAATACCAGAAAAAACCTAAAAATCTAATTTTGGTCTTTGAATTTTCTTTGAATTATTAGCTTTCTTTTAAAATTAATTTGGAGAATTTTTGTTACTGTTTGATATTTTAAATCTCCATTTTTGCTTCAGCCATGTATTTTCTACACTGTTTTCAGTATTTTTGACTTTAAAAATAATAAAAAATAAAGAAAAATCAGAAAAAAGCAAAAAAAATAGAAAATTATAAAAAGCAAAAAAATATTTTATTTCCTGATTTTTGCTTATTTTTACTTATTTTTATATATACCTTATTTTTCTCTTTCTTACTTCATATATATATTCTATTTAAAAAAATAAAACAATATAAAATACAAAAAAAATATAAAATCAGAAATTAAAAATCAAAATACAAATTTATAAAATTAAAAAAATATATATATAAAATTAAAAACCCACAAAATTTTGCATATTTGTAGGCATTTGATCACACTATCACATTTTCGAGCATCATTATTCGATCTATCTTGCTTACTCTCTGAGTTCGACACTCTACACATACGTGCACTATACACACTTATTGTAGAGTTATAATAAATTCTAACTCCACATTTGCTTCTCATTGTTTGATTGTTATTGTGGGTTATTTGTTGACTTAATCTGGATTTTTGAGTGGTCAACGCACCGACTGTTGATCCGCCTTGTGGATCAATACGACCGCTCGATTTTCGGGTTAATCAAATGGCGTCGTTGCTGGGGAGCAACAACGTATAGATCGTTTTGTGACTTATTGTGATTATTAGTTTACCACTATTGCTTCATTTATTTCCATTGTATTTGATTTACATTTTGAGCTATCTGACCACCTTCTTTGTTGTCTTTGTGCGAGGTACCACGGATCGAGGGAGGCATCTTTTCCTAGGCGCCTGGGCACCCACATGAAGCCGGCTACAACCTCCCAGGCCCGGAACAGGACTGATTTCCCTGCTCAAAGAAGACTTAGAGATTTTGTAGATTAGCTCATTTATTTTCTGCATATATTCTTGTGTAATTATTCGTGAGAGAGAGTGACTCATAATTTGTAACTAAACAGGACATTCAGACACTTCGACATTTCACGAGGTCCGGTGCTCGAGGGATTGTTCCCTTGAGGACCTCGTTTGCTTGCGTGGTTTTCTCGCTGATTTTTGTTTTCTTCGATTTCCTTTTATTTTGATTCACGAAGGTTTTGGCCCCTAGACATAGGATTTTATTGTGATTGTGACGTAATTGATTAGGATCCCACACTTAATACCTTTGCATGTGCCTATAGATCGTTAAGTTGACCTAATTAACAATTCACAAAAGAAAAATCTATTTTGGTCACTTGAGGAGTCCACGTGCCGCTAAAGGTCGTATACAACGCTGGTAGGATCCGTTTGTGGCGGACACCGATCGGCATCAGAGATCGGACTCCGACTACTTGTTGACCACTTAGCTATTGTTCTTCTCGTGTAGAATTTTTCGTCCAAGGTCGGTTTCTTCGTGCATCATGTAGGTAGTTTATTTTCTGTCTTTTATTTTATGCACGGATCACCCTGCATGTAGAGTGTTGGAGCAAGGTACGCATTTCTATCTTTGCATGCATCATTGTGTTTGATCGCACATCGGCTTTTCTGACTTCCTCCAACATTTTATTGGACTTTAAATAACCAGGAGATCGAAAAATTCGTTAGGCGTTGTCTTTATTTCAGAAAAATACCTAAAAAGTGAAAATCATAAAATTGGGACTGCTAATGCAAACTTGACTCTAAAACTCACCCCACCCTCGAAAATTTTGTCTTGGGGACAGTAAACCCCTCATTGGTTGATTTATCTGCAGCAAGAGAGTGAACCGAACACTAGGTTAGAGCCACACCCGACATCTTAGTCGACTACTGGTCTTGGTGAGTCGTTCTCCAGTGAGGATCTCTCCGGTAACCGGTAAAGCGGACCGCGACGTCCTTAGCAGACAAGGTTGATCGGGTAGCCGGTAAACGGTCTGCAACTCCTACTGGCTAGGAAAGATCTCATTTGAGATTGGGACAGACGGCTAGGAAGTTTGGGTTCCCAACAGCTCGCTTAATCGCTCTGATAGATTGATTGATCACCTAACTAAAATTGACAAGATAAACGACCGAACCTTCATGGTCATCAGCTCCAGAGTTGCGTAGGTGAATTGGGGGTTTGTATTCACATCTTGTTTGCATTCCAGATCTCATCCGCCCTTTTTCAAGATTAAAATGATGGGAAGGAGATCCCTTAGGCCACGTCTGGTGGCACCGCTATTGAGCACTCCTTCTTATTCATCTAGGTCGGCTTCGGGAAGTCCAGACCCACTCTCCGAGCTTGAGTTGACATCCACCCTGTTCCCCATCGACTACCCTTCTTCTTCCATCAGTCCAGTAGTGTCAGAATTTAGTGCAGCACGGAGCTAAGAACATTTGACGGCACCTGAGATGGGTTCTTTTGCCTTTGCAAAGGCCCAAGATATGGACGTCAGAGAGGAAAACCCAGATGAGCAGAGACCACCACCATTCCTATATGGTCAAGCTGCCATCAACAATTCACTGTTAGCCTCCCTGGAGACTATGCAGAGACAGATCAGAGATCAGGGAGTGTTCATGGGTGACATCATGAGGGAGCTTGCGCAGATGCGAGAGGGAAGAGATGGCAGACCTGAGGGCGGTGGAGGAGATATACCAGAAGCAGCAGGCGGAGGAGGAGAACCTAACCAGGAGATGCTGCCGCCGATGACCATGAGGCAGTTGCACAACCCAGCCGCAACCCTCACTCACCGATGGATTCAGCTTCCTCCCATTGTTGGGAACTTTGAGCTTCGCCCGCAGACCATTCAGCTATTGCCCAAGTTTCACGGGCTAGCCACCGAGGAGCCTCATCTCCATCTGTAGGAGTTTGAGATGATTTGCAGCATTGTCCACGACAGACTGGTGGACGAGGACACGATCAAGATGATTTCCTTCCCATTCTCATTGGTTGACAGAGCAGCCTATTGGCTGAAGCACCCTGGGAGGTACATCACATCCTGGGCACAGCTCCGGACCGAGTACTTGAACAAGTACTGCCCACTCGGTCGGACCAACGCAGCACGAGCTATGATTAGCAACTTCACCATGGTCCCGAATGAGCAGTTCCAAGAGGCTTGGGATCGATTCAGAGAGCTCACTGATCGATGTCCACATCACGATATATCCAAGCCCAACTTAGTTCAGAGCTTCTTTTGTGGGCTAACACCGGAGCTGCAGGGGCTTGTTAATGCCTCTTGTGGTGGATCTTACTTCTCCAAGGGAGAAGACACAGTTTGGGAGATCTATGAGGGAATGGCAGAGAATTCTACCATCATGGCACAAGTCCGCATCTACACACATCCCAAGCTCTCACCACAAGCAGTTGGATATCAGAGGATTGCATACATCGATGCGAGTACACACACTCCGTCAGCAGCCGCAGCTCAGGCTGAATCCACCGCTGCCGCATGGGAATCATCTCAGAGAAGTTGGACCGCATCGAGATACTTGAGAAGAAGCAGAGTCAAGGTCTTTCCCAGATGGACCTTTCGACGAAAACCATGAGTGACCTTAAGACGCAGATTCTTTGCATCTAGGAGGCACAGACGTCTACTCAGCAACCTCCCAGGTCACGGGATGATCCCAGTAGTAGCAGCTCCACCCAGCCCTCTGCCACGTACCGTCAGGTCCATCACATCCAGGTAGAGCCGGTCTAGCAGCTACAGCACTACTCTTTGTCGCCGCCATCTCAAGACATTCAGATGGTGGTCTATCTGCCGGATCAACCACTGGCAGTTCTTCCACCACCCCCCATTGAACAGGAACCATTGATGGAAGTCAAGGGGATATGGTACGATCGGTACCCACAGCAGCTCAGGATTTGTCGCAATCACCCCGGATTCCGTTGGACCACTGGTGGCACCTCATCCCAGCAGCAGTCTCCAGCTCAGGGCCATCAGAACAGCCAGCAGCAGCAGCAGCCCCAGTATACCCACCAGCAGTATCAGCAGGGTCCTCGTCCCGTATATCGGGGACAGCAGTGGAGGCAGCGTCAGCAGCCTCACCAGACATACTCCCAGCCCCCTCCCCACTACCAACAGCAGCCTCATTTCCAGCAGGGGAACACTTCCGGTTCTCAGGCACCTGCCTTTGAGAACCCAGCTCTAGATGACCTCGCCCTCTTGCTTTCTGAACAGCAAGCATCCTTCCTGCAGGAAATGGATGAGTTCCGGCAGTAGATGAGGGATATCATCAAGGGCAAGGCCGCCATACCTGCACAGATCGAGCCTAATACTAACAATCTGAAGAGGAAGTCTGAGCATGTACAGTTTACAGAGGATACCTCTCCTAGTGATTATTTGAGTGGCATGTCTTGTTTGTATGATGCTGATTTCGTGACTACTAGGAGCGGCAGGATGCCAGTAGGCGGCGCCTCATCTAAGCGACAGCCACACGCGGAATCTGGAGCGCCAGATGAGGAGAGAAGCGGTGCTGATGCCACTGATGATGATGTTGATGACAGTGGTGTTGATGCCACCAATGATGGAGATCCAGATGACGGTGCTGAGGCTGTCGTGATACCAGATGCAGACGGTGGTGCTGAGGCCACCATTTTACTTGATGCAGAGCCACAGCGTGGTGCTGATGCCGCGAAGTCAGATGCCGTTGGTGGTACTGAGGCCACCACTTCTACTTTTGTTGAGCTCACACATGTTGTGTTGCCACCTTTTATATCTCATGACTGTGGTAACAAGAAAAAGACCAAAAGTATAAATAAAGGAAAGGTTCTGTATCCACTTCAGGTCCATATGTGTTGCATGATAATCATTGTATGGATTCTAGTCCTTCACAGGCTCAGGAACCTATTCCTAGTCCTCCATCTGAGGAGGTCCCGACCATCCCCTTCCCTCAAGCACTCCGCTTGGAGAAAGGAAATAAAAAAGAAAATCCAAAGAAGACTCAACAGGTAGAGTTCAGCAACCAGATAATTGATAGATTCCAGATCCAGCTGACTCGACAGGAGGCACTTGAGCACATCCCCCTCTTCCAAAAGAGCTTGAGAGAGAAGACTACAGTCCGCAGAAAGAGGAGGAACCGCAGAGATGAGATCTATGTGCTCACCCATTCTACTTGCTTTGCCATTCAAAACAGATTGCCAGCCAAAAGACCTGATGCAGGAGCTCCCTATGTCAGATGCGAGATTCAGGAGCAGCGATTCGATCGTACTCTATTAGACAGCGGCTCTTCTAGCAACCTCCTTCTGGCAGCCTTACTCGACCGATTCGAGTTTGGTCCTCTTCTTCGGAGCAGGACAGTCCTTCAGTTTGTTGATAGGTCGATTAAGAGGCCGAAGGGGTTGTTGAGAGACGTGGTCGTTACCATTCAGGGCATGAAATTCCCCGTGGACTTTGTTGTATTAGACATGGAGATCCCTAAGTCGGTAACAGATACCCCCATCATACTCGGATGTCCATTCTTGGCCACTGCCAAGGCAGTGACCGACCGTGATAGTGGGAAGGTGTGCTTTCGTGTAGAGGGAGAGAGTATACAAATAGAGACAATCAACGAGACCAGAGCGAGAGAATTAGCATGCTCAGAGCAGTCCAATGATATCGAGCAGATGACAGAGGATGAGCGAGACGTCCACCAGGAGTTTGATTTTGTGATTACAGATGATGAATCCATTTGGACAGATCCAGTAGCACAAGCCCTCACCTTGCTCGCAGATTCACCATATTTACAACTTATGGCAGCTGAGAGCTTGGAGAGCACACCCCTGGATGAGGACACCTTTGAGGCTGACAGATCTGTGATGAGTGGTGATGCAGAATATCATTCTTGTTCTTCTAGTTCATATCCCTCAGATTCAGACATTGATTGGGATGATTTTTATGACTATTTGTCGTGTCTGATTTCTTCTGAGCCGACAACTAGGACGGAGTGCGAACCAGTACAGTTCATTGATGATTCAACAGGGTTCCCTTCGTCAGATTTTCATGCACAACGATAGTTCTCTCATGAAGACTTGGTAGCCTTCACATAGACATATCATAAGCCCGATCTGCCACCTCCCAGTTGTCCAGAATTGAAGCCCTTGCCGCAATCGCTGAAGTATAGATTCCTTGCGGGTGAGCCAGATATGTACCCAGTCATTATCTCAGCGGGTTTGACTAGAGAGCAAGAATCTCGTTTGATGGAGGTTCTTGAAAGAAATTGCAAGGCAATAGGATGGAGTATAGCTGATCTCCAGGGGATAGTCCGGCTCTGTGCTCCCACCACATTTATCTTGAAGAGGACGCTAAGCCCTCGCGTGAGTTCCAGCGATGGTTGAACCCGAATCTTCGACATGTAGTCATGAAGTAAATATCAAAGTGGTGGAGCGCCGATTTTATCTACCCCATCTCCGACTCCAAGTGGGTTAATCTGTTACACGTGGTACCCAAGAAAACGGGTATCACTACAGTTGCGAGTGAGTCTGGAGAGGAGATTGCTACCCGAGTACCTACTTCTTGGAGGGTCTGTGTGGACTACAGATGATTGAATGAGGCCATCAAGAAGGATTATTTCCCACTGCCATTCATTGATCAGATTATCGAGAGGCTAGCTGGGAAGAGTCACTACTGTTTTCTAGACGGGTACTCCGGTTACAATCAAGTGGCCATTGCGCCCGAAGACCAAGAGAAAACGACATTCACCTGTCCGTTTGAGACGTATGCTTTCAGAAGATTGCCCTTTGGTTTATGTAACGCCCCGGCGACATTACAAAGGTGTATGTTGTCCATTTTCTCGGACATGGTGGGTGACTGTTTAGAGGTCTTCATGGATGACTTCTCGATCTATGGCAATGCTTGTCTTGACTGCCTAGACCGTGTGCTTCAGCGCTGCATAGAGGTCAACCTTGTCTTGTCTTGGGAGAAGAGTCACTTCATGGTGACTCAGGGGACAGTCCTTGGTCATATCATCTCCAACAGGGGCATGGAGGTCGATCTGGCCAAGGTGGATATCATTAGAAAACTCAATCCACTGTCTAATCTGCGCCAGTTGCGGTCTTTTCTGGGGCATGTCAGTTTCTACCGACGGTTCATCCAAGACTTCAGCCGTATTGCCCGACCGCTTACGGATTTGCTGACGAAAGACACCGAGTTCATTGTAGATGATAAGTGTCTTGCATATTTTGAGACTCTCAAGGATATGGTTGTCACGGCTCCTATCCTTCAGCCACCCGATTGGTCTCTTCCATTCGAGATCACGATGGATACTTCTGATTTTGCCGTAGGGGCTATGCTTGGACAGAGGAGGGATGTATTGCCGTATGCCATTTACTACGTTAGCCGGACTTTGTATGCCGCTCAGCAGAATTACATTGTGACAGAGAAGGAGATGCTAGCTGTAGTCTTTGCTTTGGATAAGTATCGATCATATATTCTCGGATCTAGAGTGACTATCTTTACAGATCACACCGCCATCCGGTACCTCATGGCCAAGAAGGATGCCAAAGCTCACCTTACCAGATGGATCCTTCTGCTCCAGGAGTTTGATATTGAGATTAAGGATAAGCCTGGAGTTAAGAATGTGGTGGCGGATCATCTCTCCCGCTTAGAGAACCTTGAGGAATCTGAGCCCAGCGCACCTATTACTGAGACATTTCCAGATGAGGCGATCTTGGCTATCACCTTGCTCCCATGGTACGCTGATATTGTAAACTATCTTGTTGCCAAGACGGTTCCACAAGGTTAGCCTAGGCAGAAACTTGAGACCTTCCTTGTGAAGGCCAAGTTTTAACATTGGAAGGATCCCGTCCTTTATCATGAAGGAGGGGATAGCATCTGGAGGAGGTGCATTCCTCAAGAAGAGCAACATAACGTCCTCACCTACTGCCACAAGCTTGAGGCAGGAGGACATCATTCTGGGAGACGGACAACACAGAAGGTGCTCCAATCCGGCATTTGGTAGCCTACTCTCTTCAAGGATTCAGATGAGTTCGTGAAGAGATGTACTGACTGTCAGAAGATGGGTACTTGCGGACAGAGAGACATGATGCCATGCAGCCCATTCACTTTTGTGAGGTTTTTGACGCATGGGGGATGGATTTCATGGGCCCATTTCCTAAAAGTCAGGGGTTTGAGTACATTCTGCTCGTTGTGGATTATGTGAGTCATTGGGTTGAGGTCATCCCCGCCCGAGCTGCAGATGCTCAGACCGTGTGTCGCTTTTTGAGGAAAAATATCATTTCACGGTTCGGGGTACCTAGAGTTCTGATTTCAGACGGGGGGTCTCACTTTATTAACGACAAAGTAAAGGCCCTTGCAGCCGAGTTCAACATTGACCATTGTGTTGCCACGTCATATCACCCTCAGACTAATGGTCTTGCTGAAGTTTCGAATAGGGAGATCAAGACTATCTTACAGAAGGTTGTCCGCCCAGACCGAAAGGATTGATCACAGCTTTTGGACTCGGTCTTGTGGGCCTATCGGACTTCCTTCAAGATACCATTAGGGACATCTCCTTTTCGTCTCGTCTATGGCAAGCCGTGCCATTTACCCGTGGAAATCAAGTATAAGTCACTATGGGCAGTTACAGAGTTATTATTGGATCCCGAGAGTATAGGAGAACAGAGGAAAGCAGAGTTGGCAGCCCTGGAGGAGTTGAGAGACACAGCCTTTTCTAGCAGCTTACAATATAAGGAAAAAGTGAAGACATGGCACGATTCTCATATCAGCCATAAACAGTTTGAGCCCGATCAGCGAGTATGGTTGTTTGATTCTAGGTTGAAATTATTTCCAGGGAAATTGCAGAGTAAGTGGAAAGGTCCATATGTGGTCAGGAAGGTACATGACAATGGTAGTATTGATATATCCGAGTTGTCATCTTCCTCTACCTTTCTTGTTAACGGTCAGCGCCTGAAGTTATATCTAGATCATGATCCGCCAACCGTTGACGTTTCCCCCATTCTTTTGGTATGAGATGTGCTCTTGAACTCATATCATCTGCATCTCAGGCATGCGTATCACGTCCATCTTCCGCTGTATAGATCCATATGTCCTTATCATTCTTTCTTTCTTCCGTTATGTCTGTTACCCCGTCTTCATCTTTTGATTTTGCTGTACTTAGGACACACCTTGTCCTAAGTATAGGGGGTACATACACTGAGTTGTGATCTATTCTTTTCTTCTTTTCTTCTTTTCCTTTTCTATCTTCTTTTTCTATCAAAAAGGTGCCGCCCCGTGTTGACAGTCTTTTATACTTAGGACGTACTTTGTCCTATGTATAGGGGGGTGTGCACCCCGACTTATTCTATTCTTTGATCCTCTCCATTGTCTCCTCTTCTTGTCTATACATAGGGATATCTTACACTAAGTATAGGGGGAGACAATCTGGATCTGTTCATTCCCACCCTTGACCCTCCCAGCTTTGTGTACAATCTGCTATACTTAGGATTATTTGATCCTAAGTATAGGGGGGACGGTCAACTTCTCATTCCTTCATTCATTTATTCTTTAGATTTTCCTATACTCAGTACGAGTTATGTCTTCTCTTTTCTCTCCGATCTATGAGGACATAGCTCAAGCTAAGTATAGGGGGTCGTATATACTGTGTATATACTTTAGCCATAACTCGTACTTTTGTATTTTCTTAATAACTATGGCTAATCATTATTTAAAATTCATTAAAAAACTTAATAAAAAAATATTTTATTCCTCAAATTCTTTTTGTATGTATTGATTAATAAATCATGTGAAAATGTGTTTTTGAAAAATGTTTGAAAAATAGTTTGAAAATCTTTGTGAAAAATCTTTTGAAACTATTTTGAAAATGTTTTGTTACATGTTTTCAACCTTTGTAAAATATTTTGTTTGAAAAAAATTATTTTCTTTGTGTGAAATAAAAAGGTTTGAAAGACGATTTGCAAATGGTTTGAAAATGGTTGCAAAAATATTTGAAAAATCTATCTATACTGTTTGGAAAATCTTTGCAAAATGATTTTCAAACGTGTGTACATGTTTGTAAAATGTTTGTAAAAATTATTTTGGACTATAGTTTTTAAAATTGTTTGAAAAACCTTTTCAAATAAGTTTTAGGAATACATACATCACACCAGAATTCATTATATATACCTATAAAATTGATCACTTACCCCTGTAAATTCTTAAAATCCACTTCTTATATATAAGAAGCATTTCCGTGTAAATATTTGTACCTAGTTTTTAGCCAAAACTTTTTATTTTCAAAAATCCAAAAACATTTGCAAAATTAAAATACCAAAAACATTTGAAAAATCCTTGTGAAAATACAAAAAAATGCATATGCATTATCTTTTCAAAAATCCATAAAAAGTTCAAAATCTTTGAAAATTGCATCACAAAAGTATTTTCTGCATTCTGAATCGCATTTGCATAGCATTCGTATTTTTCGGATTGAGTTTGATAGTTGATCAAGTCTAAGTAAAATTCGGAGATTGGAGCTTGATTGGACCTTAAAATCTACCTAACAATAGGAACCTTATAGGAGCCGGAATTGAGGTACTTCAGGTCTAGTTGACTTAATTCTTTGAGGATCACGAGACTTGGTTCAATGGATTCTTGACTGCCTAAGTAGAGTATTTCGGAGCACACGCACAACTATTGTTGATAATGGCCTAACTTGGACACCTGCACCTTTTACATGGCTCAACTCAGTTGGAGTGGTGAGGGGATTGGATTTGCCGGTATGAGATGCACACAAGTGGAAACACTTGTCCTCCTCTAGGGAGGGAAGTGCACCCCAACCCATCCAGTGATGAGGAATTCTTAAGACAGGAGAGTGTGGGTTGTAATAAAGCTTCAAAAAATGGATAGTCTACTGGCTCAAGAGGAAAAACTCCTTATGTAAATGCTGTTGTATATAGTATTTCAAAAAAAAGGATAGGCCTGTACAGAAATAAAATGCCTGCAAAGTGTGAATATGTTGTAAAGTCAATAAGCAGAGCTTCAAAGTCAAATTATGTGAGCATGCAGTGGGATGACTTGACTACACTGGTCTTGCATCCTAGGATAGGTAGCTATACTGGCTACTGTCCATTCTTCTCTTCACCCCTCCTCTTGAGCTGGTTGCCACTTGAACTTAGAAGGGAATACCCCGCTCCTCGAGGAAGGAGTTATTAGATTGGGGAACCATTGGGTTGTTGTACTGGAGAAGTCAGTCTCTTTGAGATTCTAGTTGGGGAGAGCCATCATCACTTACACTGTACATGTCAGCTTCATAGTCGTAAGGGTTTGCGTATGAGTTGAGATATTTCTGACATGGCTATTGAGGAGACTTGGATAGAGTTTTAGGATTCTCGAAGGCTGTTGGATTTCAAATTCGGTTCTCATTAAGGTTCCGACCGCACTAAAATTCCAAATGTCCGACTTAAGCTCCAAACTTTGATTTTGTGAAGACAAGTTTGATAATTAAATTTAATCCACATTTCTTCTTTTTCTTTTCTTTGTTTTTCTTTTCTGCACTTATTGCATAAGTGTTTGTTAGGGACTAGCAAAGGCAAGTATAGGGGGTCGATGAATCCACATTTCATCATCTTTATTCTATCATTTTGGCCTCAAAAACCCTGACAAATGCATGTAAATACCCTTAATTCCAGCATATTAGCGTCCATGCATGTGCATGTAAATAGTATATAAAATACTGTTTTTAAAGCCAAAATTATAGAATAAAGAAAAGGAAAGAAAAAGAATAAAATATTGTAAATATTTTATGACCCGAAATCCCGAGACCTAGACATCTCGATGACTAGGTCGACAAGGAATAAAGTAGGGGGAGATAAGGGTCTAGGTATAATAAAAAAACCTTTGATTTAATTCATAATTCATTCTTTATTCATTTTGGGACCTAATTTTGGTTTCACTTTTTATACCTCCAATAAAGAAACTTTGTACATGAAAGTTGTAGATAATTAAATAAAGAAAAATACAAAATTGATTTCACCCAAAAATAATGTACAGATAAAAAGTTGTGATCTGAATAAAAGTCCAGAATCCCAACTTCCTAGACCCATATCTCTCAGATAAAACTCTAAATCTAGCAAAATCACCTTTAATTGTATATAATTTTAAATAAGCTATTTAGTGAAGGTGGTTTCGTATTTGGTGGAGCTACGGTATGAAAGTTGAGTTTTGGACCCCTATTGTATACTTGTACAGATTTAAATATTCAATTTATTAATTATTCATTATTTTCATAATTTTATATTTTTATAATTTTGTAAATATTTTTTATAATATATATGTACATTAAAACAGGAATAAAAACCTCAAGAAAAGACAAAAATAAATCAATTGTACATAATACATAGGTATCAGACCTGCACATATACCTATATAATTCATACTTTTATTTTATTAAGTATACAAAATAATTCAAAAAAATAAAATAAAAATATATTTAAGTGCATAAAAATAAATTATAAATTTATAAAATAATAAACAAAACTAAATAAATTAAATACACAAAACAAAAATAAAATAATAATATATATAGATATATGTACCTATATAGGTCATAAAAGGTAACTTGTATTTTGATAACTCATAAAAATAATTAAAAATCACGATAAAATACTTCATAAAATAACAAATATTTTTCATTTTATAACCTAAAAAAATAAATTCATTTACTATTTTAAATTGATTTTTCTAATCATTTTCCAGGGATTTTTCCTGGTTGGTCCACGTGGACCAACCAGGTGACAGTCCAAGTTGACCTCGGTCAACTGGTTGTCCTCCCCCATGTGACTATGTCAGAGCTGCATTTTTGACCTTGTTTCTCGATTTTTTTGAGGAACATCCTTGCACCTTCTCGGTTAAGTCTCTTCACTACTTTTGTTCCTCGTTCAATGGGCACCCACACCAAGGTGAAACCTTGATTGATGGATCGACGTGATAGCCGTTGTGCCTCGTTCTTCCTCGCCTGTCCGTCAACCCCTTATATGCAGACCCGACTTCTATTTCAAAATTCGAGTCCCTTTGGTCCACCTTTCTTCATCCATGTCGAGCTCCACAGATACCTGGAGGTCACAGCTCCGGTCCTGTGTCGTCAGCGAAGGCGAAGGAGGTCAGAGGCACCTCCACCACCTCCGCCAATTCTGGCGTTGAGGTACCCCCACCTCAAGTATAACCCCTTCAAGGTCCTCCCTTTTTTCTCATTTTTCTTGTGCATTTCGTCACCCGTAGTTTTAGGACCATTTCCCCCCGATCACCTTCGCAATTCGACCATTCGAGCACTCAATCCGACTCCCTCGCCGGAGGTAGCTCCGGTCGAGTACCCTTCGCTCCACTCCATGCTCCCATTTCACCTCCGCGGGGTCCAGGCATTTTCCCTGGACCCTCTCACCCCTTTTTGCAGGTCTTCACGCATTGAAGAGAGCATGGGGCTCGTTTTGACCCTCACCGGAGACCTGTGAAGCCCTCCAGCTCCGTCGTCTTCCCCAGCGAGCTCCGGCCACCGTCGGAGCATTTTAGAGCTACCCAGACCCATAGGAAGCCCCTAGGAGCTCGCAACCCAATTTTGGAGCCCAAATCTCGCTGGAGGACGGAGATCTACCTTGGGGAAGCTCGCCTCGCCGACGTTGCTTCCCCGTTCATGCTCATCGCTTCTCCGCCGTCGGATTGGGGCGGAGCTCCAGATCGCTCAGCCACCATTGGATCGCGTTGCGCCACCACCGTCAGATCTTCTGGGTAGATCTAATCTTCCCCGTTCATCATGAACAGTCATCGTGCATCCCTGAAGCGACACGTGCCAAGTGGACGTTTCCCAACCGTCTGATCGCGTACGAGGATTTTAGGCATGGGTATTTTGCACTTCAGCCCTCGCCATATTGTCGATTTATTTATTAGTTTATAAACTTTCATTTGCAGATATAAATATTTTGTAAGATTTGCATTTGAACCCCTATACTTTTCATATTTGCATTTAGGTCCAATCCACGTCACCTCACGTGATCTGTGCACGTGGGGAGGTGGGTATTTTGCATAGGTCCCCCCTGGGGTTTGTTTATTTCAATTTAGTCCAGGAACTTTGCTATTACGTGTAATATTTTTGAAGGAATATTGCAGGCGTACCCTTGCTAGTTTTGATATTGGCTTTGGTCTTGGAAATTGATTTATTATTTATAAATTCTGTGGAAAATTTCACGTTGGCCCCTGAACTCCTGGATATTTGCATTTATACCCCTGCCAGCAGTGTATTTTCTTTGTGTTGTTTCTAATTATTTCTTATGTCTATAAATTTCTAAAAATCACCAGAAAATCAAGTTAAGCTCATGTTTAGTTGATCTTCCACTCCATATTTTTGTTTTACATTTTTCTTGCATTTTCTTATTTATAGAAATTCAAAAACATGCATTTTATTCACTGTTTGCATTAGAAAATACCTAAAAATTACAAAAACTCCTCATAAATTCCAAAAAAATTATATTTTGCGTCTTTTAGTGTGTTTTAACTTCTTTCCAAAAATCACTAGAAAATATAAAACAAAACTCCTAAAAATTATAAAACCCTTAAAAACTTCATAAAAATCTCAAAAATCTCAAAAAAACCCTAAAAATCTAATTTTAGTCTCTGAATTTTCTATGAAATATTAGCTTTCTTTAAAATTAATTTGGAGATTTTTTGTTACTGTTTGGATTTTAAATCTCCATTTTTGCTTCAGCCCTTTATTTTCTATATTGTTTTAGGTAATTTTGACTTTAAAAATACCAAAACAAATAAGTAATATCTAGAAAAGGCATAAAAAATTAGAAAATTATAAAAAGCAAAAAAAATATTTTTTTCCTGATTTTTTCTTATTTTTACTTATTTTTAATCTTTCTCTTTCTTACATTGTATATATATTCTATTTAAAGAGAAAGAAAACAATATAAAATACAAAAAGAAAATAAAAAAATCAGAAAATTAAAAATCAAAACACAAAATTAGAAAATTAAAAAAATATATAAAATTAAAAACCCACAAAATTTTGCATATTTGTAGGCATTTGATCACACTATCACATTTTCGAGCATCATTGTCCGATCAATCTTGCTTGCTCCCTGAGTTCGACACTCTATACATACTTGCACTATACACACTTATTTTAGAGTTATAATAAATTCTAACTCAACATTTTCTTCTCATTGTTTAATTGTTATTGTGGGTTATTTGTTGACTTAATCCAGATTTTTGAGTGGTCAACGCATCGACTGTTGATCCGCCTTGTAGATCAATACGACCGCTCGATTTTCGGGTTAATCATGCCCCACTTCTTCTCTAGTTAGTCGGAGAAGACCCATAGGACCCCCATCTTCTCCGCCTTGATTGGGTCTCCATCTCACTCCCCTCGTATGTACACCTTATGCTTCGGCTATTACTAATCAAATGCAGGTCTCAACTCTCGCAATCATTGCAGCTCTGCAAGAAGCTATGTTCAAGAGCTTGATCTCCAGCGAGGGTTCATCACCAGCCTCTTCCTTGACCTCCCGCGCCTTCTCATCTGTCGTATCATCATCGCCAACATTCCAGGCATCTTCCTGGAACTCTAGCATGCATGGAGGAAGGAGGTGGAGCTTCAAGCCTGTCGCTGGAGCATAGTCCCTTCGCCGCCGTAGGAGGCGGAGCATGAGAAATAGACACAGTCCGATCATCTGGATCGGATGGCCCAGACACCCTCCCTGCTTTGTGTACAGTCTGCTATACTTAGGATTATTTGATCCTAAGTATAGGGGGGACGGTCAACTTCTCATTCATTGATTCATTACTTCATTCCTTTATTCTTTAGATTTTCCTATACTTAGTACGAGTTATGTCTTCTCTTTTCTCTCCGATCTATGAGGACATAGCTCAAGCTAAGTATAGGGGGGTCGTATATACTACGTATATACTTTAGCCATAACTCGTACTTTCGTATTTTCTTAATAATATGGCTAAAAATTCTTTAAAATTCATTAAAAATTCTTAATAAAAAGATGTGATTATTCCTCAAATTCTTTTTGTATTTACTGATTAATAAATCAGGTGAAAATGTTTTTTGCAAAATGTTTGAAAAATAGTTTGAAAATCTTTGTGAACATCTATTGAAAACTATTTTGAAAATATTTTGTTTCGTGTTTTCAACCTGTGTGGATTGTAAAATTTCTTTTCTTTGTGTGAAATAAAATGTTTGAAAAATGATTTGCAAATGGTTTGAAAAATGGTTGCAAAAAGGATTTGAAAAACCTATATATATTGTTTTGAAAGCCTTTGCAAAATGATTTTCAAATGTGTGTAAAATGTTTGTAAAAATTATTTTGGACTATAGTTTTCAAAAATTGAGTGTAAATTGTTTTCAAATAAGTTTGAGGAATATATACATCACACCAAAATCCACTGTATATATATATGTATAAAACTGACCACTTACCCTGTAAATCCTTAAAATCCACTTCTTGTAAATATAAGAAGCACTCCCGTGTACATATTTTAACCTATTTTTCAGCCAAAACCTTTTTGTTTTCAAAAAACCCAAAAACATTTGCAAAAACTAAAATCCAAAAACATTTGAAAAATCTTTTTGAAAAATACAAAAAAAAAAAAATTTGCATCTGCATGCATCATATTTTCAAAAATCCATAAAAAGTTCAAAATCCTTGAAAATTGCATCACAAAAATATTTTCTGCATTGCATTGCATAGCATTCGCATTTTTCGGATTGAGTTTGATAGTTGAACAAGTCTAAGTAAAATCCGAAGATTGGAGCTTGATTGGACCTTAAAATCTACCTAATAACAGGAACCTTATAGGAATTGGGTTTGAGGTACTTCAGGTCTAGTTGGCTTAATTCTTTGAGGATCACGGGACTTGGTTCAATGGATTCTTGACTGCCTAAGTAGAGTATTTCGGAGCACACGCACGACTCTTGTTGATAATGACCTAACTTGGACACCTGCACCTTTCACATAGCTCTCCACGGATGAGGTGGTGAGGAGGCAGTTTCCTTTGGCTTGGGGTAGCATATGAGGGTAGTACTTCTAGGCGGAACCTCTCTTCTTCTTCTAGTGAAGGAAGTGCACCTCAACTTGGTCTAGTGGTGATGAAGGCTAAAGACAGAAGCCGTGGGTTGCAATAAAGCTTCAAAAGAGGGATAGTCTACTGGCTCAAGAGGAAAATTTCTTGTATATATGCTGCACCATGTAGATATGTTGTACAGATGCAATTGAAAAAAAAAGAAAAAAAAGAAAAAAAAAAGAAAAAAAAAAAGAGAACTCCAAAAAAGTGGTGGGTCGGATTGAAAATTTAATAACCCCACCGGAGTGTATATAGTCCAATAAAGCAAAAGCTTATGGTATCCATGTCACATCTCATGAAGCTTGCAGCGGGAGACTTAGCTACACTGGTTGAGCTCCCAAAAGTCTATACTTCTTCCCCCTCTTCTTGAGCCGGTTGCACTTGAACTTAGAAGGGAATACCCCGCTTCTCGAGGAAAGAGTTGCTAGACCGAGGCATTAGAGTTACCAGGTTAAGGGAGGTTGTTTCTTTGTCACTTCTGAGGTAGGGAGCTACATATCACTTACACTGTACGAGTCAGACTCATAGTCGTAAGAGTTTGCGTATGAGTTGAAGTATTTCTGACCTGGCTATTGAGGAGACTTGGACAGAGTTTTGGGATTCTCAAGGACTGTTGGATTTCAAACTTGGTTCTCATTAAGGTTCCGACCGCACTAAAATTCCAAAGGTCCGACTTAAGCTCCAAACTTTGATTTTGCGAAGACAAGTTCAATAATTAAACTTAATCTAATTTTCTTCTTTTTCTTTTCTTTATTTTTCTTTTTCTGCACTTATTGCATAAGTGTTTGCTAGGGACTAGCAAAGGCAAGTATAGGGGGATGATGAATCTACGTTTCATCATCTTTATTCTATCATTTTGGCCTTAAAAACCCTAGTAAATGCGTGTAAATAGCATTAATTCATGCATTTTAGCATTCATGTATATGTGTGTAAATATTGTATAAAATGCGGTTTTTAAAGCCAAAATAATAGAATAAAGATAAGAAAAGAAAAAGAATAAAATATTGTAAATATTTTATGACCCGAAACCCCGAGACCTAGGCATCTTGATGAATAGGTCGACAAGGAATAAAGTAGGGGGAGATAAGGGCCAGAATACAGAGAAAATACCTATACACTCTATTCATTCTTTATTCATTTTGGGACCTATTTTTGGTTCCACTTTTTGTACATCAAATAAAGAAACTTTGTACATGAAAGTTGTAGATAATTTTATAAAGAAAAATACAAAATTAATTTCACAGAAAAATAATGTACAGATAAAAAGTTATGGTCTGAATAAAAATCCAGAATCCCAACTTCCCAGACCCGTATCTCACAAACGACAACTCCAAATGCAGCGTACTCACCTTTAATTGTATATAGAAGAAAATAATCTAATTAATGGCGGTGGTTTCGCATTTGGCGGAGCTACGGTTTGAAAGTTGACTTTTGGACCCTCATTGTATACTTGTACATATTAAAATATTCAATTTATTATTTATTCATTATTTTTATATTTTTATATTTTTATAATGTTGTTAATAATACTTATAATAATTATGTGCATTAAAATCAGAATAAAAACATAAATAAAATACAAATAAAAATACTTGTATATATTATAATACATAGGTAGAATACATGTAGTTATACCTATACAAACAACACTTTCATTTTATTAAGTGTATAAAATATATCAGAAAATTAAAATAAAATTATATTTGTGTCTATAAAAGTATTTTATAATTTTAGAAAATAAAAACCAAAATAAAATAAATTAAAAATACCTAAATAAAAATAAAATACTTAAATATTTAGATATAGATACCTATAGGGGTATAAACGCAAACTTGTAAAAATATACTCCATAAAAATAAATAAAAATCACCATAAATTAATTCATAAAATAATAAACATTTTTTATTTTATAATCAAAAATTAATAAAATCGTTTACTATTTTTAAATGATTTTAGAATTATTTTTTCCAGGCTTTTTCCTGGTTGGTCCACGTGGACCAACCAGGGGGGTTGGAAAGTTGACCCGCGGTCAACTCTCTGACCCCAGCCTGCTGTGTGTCAGAACAAGTTTTGGACCATCTTCGCGGCTTTTTCTAGGACGATCCTTGCATCGTTTGACCTAGATCTCTTCTGGGATTATTCTCCCCTATGATTGGTCATTCACGCCCACCTATTGTCTCGGGGATTGGATCAACGGGCCGCCCGTGATCTTGCCTCGAAGGTTGCTCCAGGACCATGTTTCAAAACCAACCCAAAACCCCCCTTTCACCTTTGAACCCCATTTTGACCCGTTTCTGGCCCCTGTGCTTGAGCTCCGGACTGGTGGTGGTGACAGCACCACCTCCAGCCAGCAAGGCGGCGATTTGCGCGTGGATTTGGGCGTCTCCATCCTCCACCTCCGGCCGCCGCCGTCGAGGTCCATGCCTCGCAGTGCATCACTGCTTGAGGGAGTTTTTTTTTGCTTGTTTCTTTTGCTCAGTAGATAGCCAATACCTTCAGCATCTTGTTTATGAACTTGCCTAGCATTCCGTGACCTTCCACGCCCACTTTCAAAGTTCGCCGGACCCGCTCCGGCGAGCCACGCACTCCTTCCCATTCCGCCATCTCGTCCACTTTTTTTTGCATCTAATAGGATCTGGGACCTCGTACTGTCACCCTTCGTATTTTTTTTGCAGGTCCCAGGTGAGGGGGCACAGCTTCGAGCTTGCGGAGGAGCACGCCGGCGCCGCCGCCCGCGCGCAGCGGCCGCCTGCGCACCCCCGCGCAGAACAGAAACGAGGGGGAGGGGGGCAAGCAGCTGACGTTCATCCGCCCCCCCCCCTTTGATCTCAGCCGTCCACGCCCAGGGGAGACCCAGCCGTTGATCTACCTTCATCCTCTCCATCCGGGCGTGCCACGTGGATAAGTGGGGGGTTTTGCATCCAACCCCCCCACGTTTTTGTGTAATTATCAGAAACTCTTTAAACTTTCAGTTGCCATTCCATCTTTTTGTAAGTTTATGAGAAGGACCCCTGCGACTTTAGAATATCACATTTGTGCCCCCGCCTGGGCGCGTGCATCGCATGTGCGCCTGGGCGATTTTGTAAAGGCACCCTTGCAGTTTGTTGCATTTCCTATCAGTCCAGCAACTCTTTTCTCTAGTTATAATATTTTTGGAAAATTGCATAGAGGCCCTTGGATTCTAGTCTAATTACATAAATGCCCCTGCGAATGTGTGGTTTCTTGTTGTTTCTTGTATTTTATGCATGCATCTAGAAAACTCCAAAAAATCCCCAAAAATAGCATTAAGTTCCTGCTGTAGTGTAGTTTATCGCCATATTTTTATTTTTCATAATCATTGCATTTTTATATTTATTAAAAATCAAAAACATCTATTTTCGGCACTGTTTGCATTAGAAAATCACTAAAAAATATAAAAACGCTCCAGAAAATTCCCAAAAAAATATATGTTGTGTCTTTTAGTTTGACTTAGCTCCAGACCAAAAATCATTAAAAAATACAAAACCAAACTCCTAAAAATTGCAAAACTCTAAAAACCTTCATAAAAATTTATAAAATTCATAAAAAATCCAAAAATAGTGTTTTCTTTTCCTGAATTTTCTTTGTTTTATTATCTTTAAGTGAAAATTAATTTGGAGAATTTTTGTTACTGTTTGCTATTTTATTTCTCCATTTTAGTTTCAGTTTTGTAATTTCTTCACTGTTTTCTTTATTTTGATAATTAAAAATACCAAAAACATTTTAAAAAGTACCCAAAAATCACAAAAACAGTAAAAAAGTATAAAAAGACCAAAAAGACTTTATTTTCTAATTTTTGGATATTTTTGTCTATTTTTATAAATACCTCTTTGTCCTTTTTATTACATTGTTCTTATTTTCCAATATTGAAAAAGAATATAAAAAATATAAAATATAAAAAGAAAATATAAAATCAGTAAATTAAAAATCAAAATACAAAAATACAAAAATTAAAAATCAAATAAAAATTATAAAATTAAAAACCCACAAAAAATTAGCATAGATAGACATTCGATCACTATCACACACATTTTGAGCACTTGTGCCCCGTTCTACCTGTCTGCTCCCTGTGTTCGACCTCTACACATACTTGCACTATACACATCTTGTTGTAGAGTTATAATAAATTTTAACTCCGCACATTTACTTTCATTGCTTGATTTACTTGTTGTGGGTTAATTGTTGTTTGAATCTCGGATTTCGTTGGAGGTCAAATCAGCGACTGTTGATTCGCCTTGTGAGTCAACACGACCTCTGCGATTTTCCGTGTTCAACAAATGGCGCCGTTGCCGGGGAGCAACAGCGCGTAGTTCGGGTCTTGTTTGTGTTTGTGATTTATTGTCTATTTTCGCGGCTTTTATTTTTCGCTATTTTATTTTCTTTAGTTTTGATATATCTCTTGAGCTGTCTAACCTTCTCCTTTGTTGACTTTGTGCGAGGAACCGCGGATCGAGGGAGGCGCTCCACCCTAGGCGCCTACGCACCCACGTGAAGCCGGCATCTGCCAGCCGAGCACCGAGGAGACGAAGAGGAAATTTTGAAGATCGAGCTCATTTTTAGTTGTAGAATTTATTTCTTGTATTTATTTTTGTAATTTTTGTGAGAGAGAGACCACTTTATTTGTAATAATACAGGTACCCCCGAACTTGGACTTTAGAGCCTAATTTCCAAGTGATTGTTCACTTGGGGGCTCGCCGCGGCTTTTTACGGTTTTCATCGCATTTTTTTTATTTTGTTTTGTTTTTCGATTTTATTTCTTTTGTGTGATTGAGCCCGTAGTTTTAGGAGTTGCTTGCGCTAGATTAAGGCCAAACACCTAATACCTTTGCATGTACCTATAGCCGCATTTGGACTTAGTCAAATTTAAATAGTCGATTCATTTATCTCTTAACCCGTGTGCCGTGAGCGAGCCCCATCAAGCGCTACTCCTGAACTCGAGTGTGTCGAGAAGAGGAGGGGTAAGCCAAGACCGGACTCTTAGGTTAAAGATAAGTGGCCGACTTGTGGTTCTTCACGATAATAGCAATTTTTGAACTTAGGGCGATTTCATCGGCTTTGCATTTGCATATAGATAGGTTTCAATTCTGCTGAGCATCCTTGCATGTAGAGTGCTGGAGGCAAGGTGAGCATTTACGCTTTAGCATCCATCATCGTTTTGATCGCTTGCATTGCTTTTCCGCCTCTCTACCTCTGATTTTGATCATCTAGGAGCTTAAAGGAATTGACTCCCCGATAGGATCGTGCATTCTCATTAAAAATCCAAAAAAAAGTGATAATCAATAAAATTGGGACTGCTAACATTACTCAACCCTAAAATCAACCAAAAAGAAAAAAATTCTCTTGGGGCGAGTAATCCCCTCATTGTCTTCGCTTTTATTTGCTCGCGCACACACTAAGGTTAGAGCCCAAAATCCCATTCAGCCCCTAAGTGTTTGCGCAATATTTTGACTTCTCACCTAACTCTAAAACAGACAAGATAAAAAGACCGCATTTTACGGTCTCTACCGAGTTGAGTAGGTGAATTGAGGGTTTGCATTCTTTCATTTTTGCTTGTGATTGTTTTGTGTGTCCTAGATCATCCCTGCGCATTTGCGCCTTCTTCTTCATTCTCTTGACTTGACCATCGTGCTCTTCCGAACATTTTCTTTTGTTTCGAGATGGCCGACTGGAGCGTATTCTATCCGGACTTCGCGGATCCCTCCTTCACTCCAGCCGGTCCACCTCCTTTTTTCCGGAGGACTTTGCTCCTGACTTTTGTACATGTCCGCCTCAGCCACAGAATCAGGACTCGGATTTCTACCCACACCCACCTCTATCTCCACCTATGTATTATCCGCCTCCACCTTCACATCCACCCGAGACTGAGCTGATGGAGTCACCTTTCATGGAGTCCACCCTTGAGCACTTGACCCAGATGATGGATCATATGAGACAGAGGATTGACACCCTCACTAGTACCAATAAGAGCGACCATGATATTCCACCATTTGATGATATGGGTTCACTCGAGGATTTCCATGAGAGCTTGCAATCGCCCAAAATACAAAAAAATGAGAAAATTTTAAAAACACAAAAAGATTTCGGGAGACACACGATCGAGTCGGACTGTGAGGAGAGCGCACACTTGCCAGACTTCTTGACCACACATGCATTCACACCCGGTCCCACCTTTGACCCCGAGGATGCCGCTGTACAGACTGCTCTTGGCATGCCTCGTGTATATGCTGATTCCGACTTCCTCCCTTGTATGGAGGAGGTCCAAAAATTCAAAAAAATGCTGACTGAACCCGAAGTGGTGGCCACCATTCATGAGATTATCCGTGCCCCACTTCAGCAGGCCATGACCCATATGTCTGCTCCTCTTCCCAAGAAGAGAAAGCGGAGGAGCAGATCTGAGCGTCATATCTTGACCATGGCCACTGCCCACGCCATCACACACCGTCCCATTCCTAAGAAGAGGAACACTGCCACACCTTTCATTAGTTGCACCATCTCTGACCACACATGTGATCGCACTCTCCTAGACGGCGGTGCTTCGATTAGCATCATACCCTTCTCGCTGGTACAGTCTCTTCACTTAGGGCCTCTCAAGAAGACCAGGATGATCGTACAGTTTGCTGATGGATCAATAAAGAGGCCGAAGGGTATCCTTGAAAACGCCGTCATATCGATTCAGGGCACGAGCCACAATGTTGATTTTGTCGTGTTGCCCATGGAGAACTCCACAGGGGAGCATTCTCCAATCATCCTGGGACGACCATTCCTTGCCTCTGCGAGGGTCGTTATCGACTATGGATCAGGAGAGATTCGCTTCCGCCCTGCTGACGAGGGCGTAGCAGTGATCACCGCACCCACTGCCGACCAGAGACCGGCACCTGATGTGACCACACCTATCTTGGCTGACCTCGAGGACCATGACCTTGATGATACTATCAGAGAATTTTGTTGTCTATTGGATTCCACTGAGACCCGAGAATTCCTCTCGGTTGAGGAAAACTTGGAAAGCATGGACCTCGACGTTCCTTCTTCTGGGACTTGGCGTTGTGTTGATGACATCCGCGGGATCTACACGATTGATACCATTGAGCGGAGGGCAGATATAGAGACTATACAGGACGGACATGCTCTGACTACTTCCACTGATGAGTCCGCTTCTGTCCATGTAGATACTGATGAGACTAAGGCCGAATTTGATTTTGTTGCTTTTCTTCAGAGATTCGGGCCTTTTGATGAAAAAGATGATCCAGTTGAGATTATAGAGGACGAACAGAGTTCGACTACTTCCACCGATGAGTTCGTGCCTTTTGGTTTTGACCTGGACGACACCTCGCAGGACGACTCTGAGTACACCACTTCCGATGATGAAGAGTTCGTCCCATTTCACTTTGATATCAGCGAGACTCCCAAGGCCGGACCTAGCCGTACTTCTTCCACTACCCCGTCTGTGCCTTCACACCCTAGGGCCCCTGAGGATCTACTCCCTGTCGACCCTGATCGGATTCCGTCCACTGTGGACCCCGATGTCGACCTACACCACACTAGATCTATTCCTCCGCGGTCCCGCAAGAAGGTCCGCTTTCTACCTTCTTGACCCTCTGTATATCCATCTCTGTTGTATATTCACTTGTGTGTACCTCTGTTCTCTCTACCGTATTGCTCGTTCGCCCATTCCTCGTGTCTGCCTTGCTTAGGACGTACTTTGTCCTAAGTATAGGGGGGTGGACGAGCCGAGTGTTCGTTCTTCGTTCTGTTTCATTACTCCTGTTGTCGCCTATACTTAGGGCTTCTTTTACCCTAAGTATAGGGGGAGTGATGTGTATATCCTTCTCTATCTTTTCATACATCTTCTGCTTTCATTTTCTTCTTTTCTTCTTTTCTTCTTTTCCTTTTCTATCTTCTTTATCTATCAAAAAGGTGCCGCCCTTGTAGACAGTTTTCCATACTTAGGACGTACCTTGTCCTAAGTATAGGGGGGTGTGCACCCCGAGTTTTTCTCATTCATCTCGATCCTCTCCATTGTCTCATCTTCTTGTCTATACTTAGGGATATCTTACCCTAAGTATAGGGGGAGACAATCCGAGTACGATCTGTTCATTCCCACCCTTGACCCTCCCTGCTTTGTGTACAGTCTGCTATACTTAGGATTATTTGATCCTAAGTATAGGGGGGACGGTCAACTTCTCATTCATTGATTCATTACTTCATTCCTTTATTCTTTAGATTTTCCTATACTTAGTACGAGTTATGTCTTCTCTTTTCTCTCCGATCTATGAGGACATAGCTCAAGCTAAGTATAGGGGGGTCGTATATACTACGTATATACTTTAGCCATAACTCGTACTTTCGTATTTTCTTAATAATATGGCTAAAAATTCTTTAAAATTCATTAAAAATTCTTAATAAAAAGATGTGATTATTCCTCAAATTCTTTTTGTATTTACTGATTAATAAATCAGGTGAAAATGTTTTTTGCAAAATGTTTGAAAAATAGTTTGAAAATCTTTGTGAACATCTATTGAAAACTATTTTGAAAATATTTTGTTTCGTGTTTTCAACCTGTGTGGATTGTAAAATTTCTTTTCTTTGTGTGAAATAAAATGTTTGAAAAATGATTTGCAAATGGTTTGAAAAATGGTTGCAAAAAGGATTTGAAAAACCTATATATACTGTTTTGAAAGCCTTTGCAAAATGATTTTCAAATGTGTGTAAAATGTTTGTAAAAATTATTTTGGACTATAGTTTTCAAAAATTGAGTGTAAATTGTTTTCAAATAAGTTTGAGGAATATATACATCACACCAAAATCCATTGTATATATATATGTATAAAACTGACCACTTACCCTGTAAATCCTTAAAATCCACTTCTTGTAAATATAAGAAGCACTCCCGTGTACATATTTTAACCTATTTTTCAGCCAAAACCTTTTTGTTTTCAAAAAACCCAAAAACATTTGCAAAAACTAAAATCCAAAAACATTTGAAAAATCTTTTTGAAAAATACAAAAAAAAAAAAAATTTTGCATCTGCATGCATCATATTTTCAAAAATCCATAAAAAGTTCAAAATCCTTGAAAATTGCATCACAAAAATATTTTCTGCATTGCATTGCATAGCATTCGCATTTTTCGGATTGAGTTTGATAGTTGAACAAGTCTAAGTAAAATCCGAAGATTGGAGCTTGATTGGACCTTAAAATCTACCTAATAACAGGAACCTTATAGGAATTGGGTTTGAGGTACTTCAGGTCTAGTTGGCTTAATTCTTTGAGGATCACGGGACTTGGTTCAATGGATTCTTGACTGCCTAAGTAGAGTATTTCGGAGCACACGCACGACTCTTGTTGATAATGACCTAACTTGGACACCTGCACCTTTCACATAGCTCTCCACGGATGAGGTGGTGAGGAGGCAGTTTCCTTTGGCTTGGGGTAGCATATGAGGGTAGTACTTCTAGGCGGAACCTCTCTTCTTCTTCTAGTGAAGGAAGTGCACCTCAACTTGGTCTAGTGGTGATGAAGGCTAAAGACAGAAGCCGTGGGTTGCAATAAAGCTTCAAAAGAGGGATAGTCTACTGGCTCAAGAGGAAAATTTCTTGTATATATGCTGCACCATGTAGATATGTTGTACAGATGCAATTGAAAAAAAAAAGAAAAAAAAGAAAAAAGAAAGAAAAAAAAAAAGAGAACTCCAAAAAAGTGGTGGGTCGGATTGAAAATTTAATAACCCCACCGGAGTGTATATAGTCCAATAAAGCAAAAGCTTATGGTATCCATGTCACATCTCATGAAGCTTGCAGCGGGAGACTTAGCTACACTGGTTGAGCTCCCAAAAGTCTATACTTCTTCCCCCTCTTCTTGAGCCGGTTGCACTTGAACTTAGAAGGGAATACCCCGCTTCTCGAGGAAAGAGTTGCTAGACCGAGGCATTAGAGTTACCAGGTTAAGGGAGGTTGTTTCTTTGTCACTTCTGAGGTAGGGAGCTATATATCACTTACACTGTACGAGTCAGACTCATAGTCGTAAGAGTTTGCGTATGAGTTGAAGTATTTCTGACCTGGCTATTGAGGAGACTTGGACAGAGTTTTGGGATTCTCAAGGACTGTTGGATTTCAAACTTGGTTCTCATTAAGGTTCCGACCGCACTAAAATTCCAAAGGTCCGACTTAAGCTCCAAACTTTGATTTTGCGAAGACAAGTTCAATAATTAAACTTAATCTAATTTTCTTCTTTTTCTTTTCTTTATTTTTCTTTTTCTGCACTTATTGCATAAGTGTTTGCTAGGGACTAGCAAAGGCAAGTATAGGGGGATGATGAATCTACGTTTCATCATCTTTATTCTATCATTTTGGCCTTAAAAACCCTAGTAAATGCGTGTAAATAGCATTAATTCATGCATTTTAGCATTCATGTATATGTGTGTAAATATTGTATAAAATGCGGTTTTTAAAGCCAAAATAATAGAATAAAGATAAGAAAAGAAAAAGAATAAAATATTGTAAATATTTTATGACCCGAAACCCCGAGACCTAGGCATCTTGATGAATAGGTCGACAAGGAATAAAGTAGGGGGAGATAAGGGCCAGAATACAGAGAAAATACCTATACACTCTATTCATTCTTTATTCATTTTGGGACCTATTTTTGGTTCCACTTTTTGTACATCAAATAAAGAAACTTTGTACATGAAAGTTGTAGATAATTTTATAAAGAAAAATACAAAATTAATTTCACAGAAAAATAATGTACAGATAAAAAGTTATGGTCTGAATAAAAATCCAGAATCCCAACTTCCCAGACCCGTATCTCACAAACGACAACTCCAAATGCAGCGTACTCACCTTTAATTGTATATAGAAGAAAATAATCTAATTAATGGCGGTGGTTTCGCATTTGGCGGAGCTACGGTTTGAAAGTTGACTTTTGGACCCTCATTGTATACTTGTACATATTAAAATATTCAATTTATTATTTATTCATTATTTTTATATTTTTATATTTTTATAATGTTGTTAATAATACTTATAATAATTATGTGCATTAAAATCAGAATAAAAACATAAATAAAATACAAATAAAAATACTTGTATATATTATAATACATAGGTAGAATACATGTAGTTATACCTATACAAACAACACTTTCATTTTATTAAGTGTATAAAATATATCAGAAAATTAAAATAAAATTATATTTGTGTCTATAAAAGTATTTTATAATTTTAGAAAATAAAAACCAAAATAAAATAAATTAAAAATACCTAAATAAAAATAAAATACTTAAATATTTAGATATAGATACCTATAGGGGTATAAACGCAAACTTGTAAAAATATACTCCATAAAAATAAATAAAAATCACCATAAATTAATTCATAAAATAATAAACATTTTTTATTTTATAATCAAAAATTAATAAAATCGTTTACTATTTTTAAATGATTTTAGAATTATTTTTTCCAGGCTTTTTCCTGGTTGGTCCACGTGGACCAACCAGGGGGGTTGGAAAGTTGACCCGCGGTCAACTCTCTGACCCCAGCCTGCTGTGTGTCAGAACAAGTTTTGGACCATCTTCGCGGCTTTTTCTAGGACGATCCTTGCATCGTTTGACCTAGATCTCTTCTGGGATTTTTCTCCCCTATGATTGGTCATTCACGCCCACCTATTGTCTCGGGGATTGGATCAACGGGCCGCCCGTGATCTTGCCTCGAAGGTTGCTCCAGGACCATGTTTCAAAACCAACCCAAAACCCCCCTTTCACCTTTGAACCCCATTTTGACCCGTTTCTGGCCCCTGTGCTTGAGCTCCGGACTGGTGGTGGTGACAGCACCACCTCCAGCCAGCAAGGCGGCGATTTGCGCGTGGATTTGGGCGTCTCCATCCTCCACCTCCGGCCGCCGCCGTCGAGGTCCATGCCTCGCAGTGCATCACTGCTTGAGGGAGTTTTTTTTTTGCTTGTTTCTTTTGCTCAGTAGATAGCCAATACCTTCAGCATCTTGTTTATGAACTTGCCTAGCATTCCGTGACCTTCCACGCCCACTTTCAAAGTTCGCCGGACCCGCTCCGGCGAGCCACGCACTCCTTCCCATTCCGCCATCTCGTCCACTTTTTTTTGCATCTAATAGGATCTGGGACCTCGTACTGTCACCCTTCGTATTTTTTTTGCAGGTCCCAGGTGAGGGGGCACAGCTTCGAGCTTGCGGAGGAGCACGCCGGCGCCGCCGCCCGCGCGCAGCGGCCGCCTGCGCACCCCCGCGCAGAACAGAAACGAGGGGGAGGGGGGCAAGCAGCTGACGTTCATCCGCCCCCCCCTTTGATCTCAGCCGTCCACGCCCAGGGGAGACCCAGCCGTTGATCTACCTTCATCCTCTCCATCCGGGCGTGCCACGTGGATAAGTGGGGGGTTTTGCATCCAACCCCCCCACGTTTTTGTGTAATTATCAGAAACTCTTTAAACTTTCAGTTGCCATTCCATCTTTTTGTAAGTTTATGAGAAGGACCCCTGCGACTTTAGAATATCACATTTGTGCCCCCGCCTGGGCGCGTGCATCGCATGTGCGCCTGGGCGATTTTGTAAAGGCACCCTTGCAGTTTGTTGCATTTCCTATCAGTCCAGCAACTCTTTTCTCTAGTTATAATATTTTTGGAAAATTGCATAGAGGCCCTTGGATTCTAGTCTAATTACATAAATGCCCCTGCGAATGTGTGGTTTCTTGTTGTTTCTTGTATTTTATGCATGCATCTAGAAAACTCCAAAAAATCCCCAAAAATAGCATTAAGTTCCTGCTGTAGTGTAGTTTATCGCCATATTTTTATTTTTCATAATCATTGCATTTTTATATTTATTAAAAATCAAAAACATCTATTTTCGGCACTGTTTGCATTAGAAAATCACTAAAAAATATAAAAACGCTCCAGAAAATTCCCAAAAAAATATATGTTGTGTCTTTTAGTTTGACTTAGCTCCAGACCAAAAATCATTAAAAAATACAAAACCAAACTCCTAAAAATTGCAAAACTCTAAAAACCTTCATAAAAATTTATAAAATTCATAAAAAATCCAAAAATAGTGTTTTCTTTTCCTGAATTTTCTTTGTTTTATTATTTTTAAGTGAAAATTAATTTGGAGAATTTTTGTTACTGTTTGCTATTTTATTTCTCCATTTTAGTTTCAGTTTTGTAATTTCTTCACTGTTTTCTTTATTTTGATAATTAAAAATACCAAAAACATTTTAAAAAGTACCCAAAAATCACAAAAACAGTAAAAAAGTATAAAAAGACCAAAAAGACTTTATTTTCTAATTTTTGGATATTTTTGTCTATTTTTATAAATACCTCTTTGTCCTTTTTATTACATTGTTCTTATTTTCCAATATTGAAAAAGAATATAAAAAATATAAAATATAAAAAGAAAATATAAAATCAGTAAATTAAAAATCAAAATACAAAAATACAAAAATTAAAAATCAAATAAAAATTATAAAATTAAAAACCCACAAAAAATTAGCATAGATAGACATTCGATCACTATCACACACATTTTGAGCACTTGTGCCCCGTTCTACCTGTCTGCTCCCTGTGTTCGACCTCTACACATACTTGCACTATACACATCTTGTTGTAGAGTTATAATAAATTTTAACTCCGCACATTTACTTTCATTGCTTGATTTACTTGTTGTGGGTTAATTGTTGTTTGAATCTCGGATTTCGTTGGAGGTCAAATCAGCGACTGTTGATTCGCCTTGTGAGTCAACACGACCTCTGCGATTTTCCGTGTTCAACAGCGGGGTCCAGGCATTTTCCCTGGACCCTCTCACCCCTTTTTGCAGGTCTTCACGCATTGAAGAGAGCATGGGGCTCGTTTTGACCCTCACCGGAGACCTGTGAAGCCCTCCAGCTCCGTCGTCTTCCCCAGCGAGCTCCGGCCACCGTCGGAGCATTTTAGAGCTACCCAGACCCATAGGAAGCCCCTAGGAGCTCGCAACCCAATTTTGGAGCCCAAATCTCGCTGGAGGACGGAGATCTACCTTGGGGAAGCTCGCCTCGCCGACGTTGCTTCCCCGTTCATGCTCATCGCTTCTCCGCCGTCGGATTGGGGCGGAGCTCCAGATCGCTCAGCCACCATTGGATCGCGTTGCGCCACCACCGTCAGATCTTCTGGGTAGATCTAATCTTCCCCGTTCATCATGAACAGTCATCGTGCATCCCTGAAGCGACACGTGCCAAGTGGACGTTTCCCAACCGTCTGATCGCGTACGAGGATTTTAGGCATGGGTATTTTGCACTTCAGCCCTCGCCATATTGTCGATTTATTTATTAGTTTATAAACTTTCATTTGCAGATATAAATATTTTGTAAGATTTGCATTTGAACCCCTATACTTTTCATATTTGCATTTAGGTCCAATCCACGTCACCTCACGTGATCTGTGCACGTGGGGAGGTGGGTATTTTGCATAGGTCCCCCCTGGGGTTTGTTTATTTCAATTTAGTCCAGGAACTTTGCTATTACGTGTAATATTTTTGAAGGAATATTGCAGGCGTACCCTTGCTAGTTTTGATATTGGCTTTGGTCTTGGAAATTGATTTATTATTTATAAATTCTGTGGAAAATTTCACGTTGGCCCCTGAACTCCTGGATATTTGCATTTATACCCCTGCCAGCAGTGTATTTTCTTTGTGTTGTTTCTAATTATTTCTTATGTCTATAAATTTCTAAAAATCACCAGAAAATCAAGTTAAGCTCATGTTTAGTTGATCTTCCACTCCATATTTTTGTTTTACATTTTTCTTGCATTTTCTTATTTATAGAAATTCAAAAACATGCATTTTATTCACTGTTTGCATTAGAAAATACCTAAAAATTACAAAAACTCCTCATAAATTCCAAAAAAATTATATTTTGCGTCTTTTAGTGTGTTTTAACTTCTTTCCAAAAATCACTAGAAAATATAAAACAAAACTCCTAAAAATTATAAAACCCTTAAAAACTTCATAAAAATCTCAAAAATCTCAAAAAAACCCTAAAAATCTAATTTTAGTCTCTGAATTTTCTATGAAATATTAGCTTTCTTTAAAATTAATTTGGAGATTTTTTGTTACTGTTTGGATTTTAAATCTCCATTTTTGCTTCAGCCCTTTATTTTCTATATTGTTTTAGGTAATTTTGACTTTAAAAATACCAAAACAAATAAGTAATATCTAGAAAAGGCATAAAAAATTAGAAAATTATAAAAAGCAAAAAAATATTTTTTTCCTGATTTTTTCTTATTTTTACTTATTTTTAATCTTTCTCTTTCTTACATTGTATATATATTCTATTTAAAGAGAAAGAAAACAATATAAAATACAAAAAGAAAATAAAAAAATCAGAAAATTAAAAATCAAAACACAAAATTAGAAAATTAAAAAAATATATAAAATTAAAAACCCACAAAATTTTGCATATTTGTAGGCATTTGATCACACTATCACATTTTCGAGCATCATTGTCCGATCAATCTTGCTTGCTCCCTGAGTTCGACACTCTATACATACTTGCACTATACACACTTATTTTAGAGTTATAATAAATTCTAACTCAACATTTTCTTCTCATTGTTTAATTGTTATTGTGGGTTATTTGTTGACTTAATCCAGATTTTTGAGTGGTCAACGCATCGACTGTTGATCCGCCTTGTAGATCAATACGACCGCTCGATTTTCGGGTTAATCATGCCCCACTTCTTCTCTAGTTAGTCGGAGAAGACCCATAGGACCCCCATCTTCTCCGCCTTGATTGGGTCTCCATCTCACTCCCCTCGTATGTACACCTTATGCTTCGGCTATTACTAATCAAATGCAGGTCTCAACTCTCGCAATCGTTGCAGCTCTGCAAGAAGCTATGTTCAAGAGCTTGATCTCCAGCGAGGGTTCATCACCAGCCTCTTCCTTGACCTCCCGCGCCTTCTCATCTGTCGTATCATCATCGCCAACATTCCAGGCATCTTCCTGGAACTCTAGCATGCATGGAGGAAGGAGGTGGAGCTTCAAGCCTGTCGCTGGAGCATAGTCCCTTCGCCGCCGTAGGAGGCGGAGCATGAGAAATAGACACAGTCCGATCATCTGGATCGGATGGCCCAGATACATGTTGCAACTTCGAACGTGCAGGCTTATCCCATCCAAGCCACTCGCCCGAAGCGCCAATGGTCGCCACATGTCCACCTAAGGTTGCAACCATCCGAGCCTAGCCTGCCCACGTGCCCTACACGTGAGGGGCTAGGTTATTTGTAGGAGAGGCCTCGAACTTTACAAGATTTACATTCAGGTCCTCCAGGCACGTGCCTCACTTGTACACCAGGGGTAAATTACATAGAAGCCTAGCTGGATTTCACAAATTGCAAATATGCCCCCGTGTTTCATGAATATTTATAAAGGAGCCCTTGGACTTTTAGAAATCGCAAATAGGTTCCTTCAGAGGACTATTTGTAATATTTATCTTTTATTTCCATGCATTTTTTACAATTATGCCCCTTGCACTATTTCATTTATATCTTAAGCATTCAAACTCTGTTTCAGTTGATTTCAGTTCCATTTTGTTGCTAGTTTTCTCTCTATCTAATGGTAACCTTTATTTACTATTTTGATAATCTTTTCAATGCGCTAATTTGAGATTCTCTATAGTGTCTCCTGCTCTTTAATATAGTGCCATTATTTATCCTTGTTACTTAATTTGACTCTGAAATCAACCCCTAAATTATTGCTCAATGATTTCATTTTTTTAAGGAAAATTTGTGTCTACATGCATGTCATGCACATTGCATCATTTTTAATTGCATTTAAAATCAAACAAAAAATGCCTGCATCATTTCATGTTGATTCTTCTTGCATTTCTACATCATTTTGTCTGTGCATTTGAAGACCTAGGTTTAGAAAATAATCGCTCATTAATTCATCAATAATTTTCAATAAATAGATGAAGAGGCTCGTATCCCTATGTTCGACCTTGGTACACTTGCCAAGTGAAAATTATTCCACAACATTAAAAGATTGTAGTTTTTCATCGAACGAATTTTGTCTCCTATGCTACAACTTCAGATTATTAAAGAGATGATTTTCGCGTTCATCAGGAGTATGATTTCTTTGTGGTGGATTCATGAAGAGGTTGTCCCATGTTTGGATCGCTAATCCAATCCCATTGAAGAGGATGAATTTCTTGGAAGATTTATTGTATGACTCCCCTTAAAATTTTTATGAGACCCCACAATCCTAATGGATGTTTATTTCCTAGGCTTTGAACCAGTTAAACCGTGCTTCCCAAGAAGATAGTCCCTTTCCTACTCTAACCAACTGATTTTTTTATAAATGACCAGATTGTTGGGAAAGAAGAAAATAAGTGGATGGTTTTACTAGCTAGTGAATCTTTCCAAAGAGAAGAGTGGTTTCTTGACCCCAGATTTTTATATGTTGAAGCAATTTGGTTTCTCTAATGTGACATTTCCAAATGAATGAGTGGGTCGTCTTAGTACCACTCGATAGTACAAATCGGACCACTACGATAGTGAGTTGTGCTCAAGATATTTGAAATCCATGATTTCTTGTAGTCCACAATATTTATTGTTGGATTGGTTAGGAGGGAATCATTAAATAGTGTAGGATTCAAAATACCCCAACCATCATTTGAAACTAGATGAGTTACTTTATTCCATGCCACTTTTGAGGTTGTTTTCAAGGTGGAGTTTCCAACCCAAAAAAATTACGTCTTATCGTGTTGGTCTTGTTGATTATACCCACTGGGATTTTCAAACAATTCATCACATGGATCATCATATGAGTGAGTGATGACTTTAGAAGAGATACTCTTGCCAGAAGTGGTAGCATTTTGGCTATCCAACCCTGTAGTTTGGTCACAAATTTAGAAATAATGGATGATCACCTTTATATAACATCCTTTTCTAGCCAACGGGAAGCCTGCGTATTTTAGATGGAAGGATCCTTCTTCTCAGTTTACAGTCTCTTTGATCTGAGTAGTCTCATCTTGAGAAATGTCCAAACCATAGAAGGTTGATTTTTTTATTTATTTCCAAGCTAGAGAGTTTGCTGAAATTTTTTAAAGTGGTAAGAACATTTTTAAGGTCTTCCTCCCCATATTCCAAGAATATAAAAAGATCATATGCAAATTGCACATTTGTGATCATTGTATCCATTCCCCTTTTTAAAGAAGCCTTTGAACTTTTTCTCATCAGCCATTTTTGCCAACATAGCATCTAATACACATAGAGAGTGTATGAAGAGGAAAGGGGATAGGGGTTCACCTTGCCATACACCTCTTTCCGGATGTAGAAAACCCGTTGAGGTCATTGGTTTTAAATGATACTCCTATCGTTATGAGGAAAGATTCAACCCAGTTTATGAATATTGAAGGGTAATTTTCTGCCCTTAGGGAACCCACAATGAAAGGCCAGTGTAATGTATCAAATGGATTACGAAAATCAATCTTAAGGACCAAAGCTTTAGTCCCCATTTGGTTCCACTCATTTATAATGGTTGAGGTAACAATAAAAGCGTTAGTTGTCGAACAGTTTTTAAAGAATATGCATTGTGAGGGTGGAATCGCATTCTCAAGGAATGGAGCCCAACAGTTTGCAATTGCTTTCAAGATGATGTGAATAGGAAGATTGATCAAACTGATCGATCTAAAGTTCTCAATATCATTCGCATCACCCTGATTGAAGATCTAGGAGATTAGTGTATTATATAGATGTTGGAGGTTATGCCCCTGGAAGTTCTGGGAGTGGAGGTCAGAGATAATATCCAAGAAATCCCTTTAATAAATGGCCAACAATGTCTGATGAATTCAAAAGTGAGACTATATGAACTAGGTGCTTTATTTCTCTTGAAGCTCTTAATAGTATCCTCAAACTTTGTTAGAGTGAAACGTTTTGTGACTAGGGAGTGGCCAATGAATTGGTTCATTGATGAACAGGATCTGCGAGGGTCGTACATTCTAACAAGGTGAAGCCGTAGTCGATGCAATGACCACTCACAAAAATGTAATTCAATCAACAATTAACCAACAATTAAGAATAAAACAATGAAAATAAAAGTGTGGAGTTAAAATTTATTACAACTCTACAAATGATGTGTATAGTGCAAGTATGTGTAGAGTGTCGAACACAGGGAACAAACGAGAGATTGGGCAAATTAATGTGTAAAAGTTGTGTGTTCTTCTTATCTATGTATTTTTTGTGGGGTTTTTTGTTTTTGTAATTTTTATGGATTTTAATTTTATTTTTTTTAAATTTTAATTTTTTTTATTTTTTTAATTTTCTTTCAATATTTTCTACTTTTTTCAATTTCTTTTCTTTTATAAAAGATATATAAAATATATAAATAATATATAAGGCTATATAACCAATATAGGGTTATATATATATATATGCTAAAAAATAAAGAAATATAGAAAATAAAATGTTTTTTGGTTTTAAATATATTTTTACTATTTTTGTAAAATTTTAATTAATTTTTCTACTTTTTATATATTTTTAAAGTAAAAAATATCCCCATTCAAGGATTAATAAAATAGGATGAATTATTTTGGAAATTAAAAATAACAAATAATGTCAAAAAATTTCCAAATTTGTTTTATTAGATAAATAATAATATAAAGAAAAATATAAAATAGAAATAAATATTTTTGGAATTGCGAATTCTTTAGATTTTTAAATGATTTTGGAGCTTTTTCATGTTTATGTATTTTGTTTTTCTATTTTTAGGGATTTTAGGTTCTTGAGTTGTAAAATAAATATATAAACAAACAATTTTTTTGGTATTTTTTAAAATGTTTTTATAATTTTTTGTTATTTTATACTACAAACAGGGATTTTTGTGCTCTTTTTTATTTTTATAAAATAGAAAAAGTCCTAAAATTCAAAACTAAAAATAATACGTGAATCTAGATGGAATCAAGAGCTTAACCCTATTTTTGAGAATTTTTCGAGCAAGGATACTATTTTTAATAATTAGAAAACAACTACAAAAATTGATGAACTAAAAGAGCCATAAGTGCAAATATAATTAAAGACAGGGCTATACTGCAAATATCCCAAAGTTTTTAAACTACCAATGAAATTTTGAGTGTGAATATTAAATACAAGAAATTACAAGGGCCTCGGTGCAAAATGTCACCTCACGTGGAATGACACGTGAGGTGACGTGGCCAGGGCTAGAAAGCAAATAGTGAAAAGATAAGGGTTACTTGCAATATACACCAAAGTTTTCAAACTAACTAATTAATTTACATGACTAAATAATAAATACACAAAATGGGCTTTGCAATGTAAATTACCCCCAAAGAAGCGCGATCGTGCGGTTGAGGGCCGCTCACTTGTCCACGTGGCGCACTCCGATGTTGCGATGACGCTTCGCACGAATGGCTGGGATTAATTTCCAAGGGATAACCTGAGGGTTGTGATTAAGTACATCCAACAGCTACTACTCTTCTGTTCAAGACCTACGCAGGAAGGTTACTGGATCGAAGGCAAACTGCCTCAACCTTTCAGGCGGTGAATGGAGGTGAAATGGGTGGTGAGGCAGCTGCTCCAGCGAGGTGGTAGTGATGGAGCGTCATGGGCCCGATCTAGTGAGAATTAGAGGAGGTGGAGGTGTGTGGGATGACAAGAAACGAAGGGGAAGGAAGTGAAGGTGGGATGGCGGGTCGAAGAACAAGGTTTGTACGGTGAAGGTTTTCGTTAGAGTTAAGCTCCAGCGAACTACGAGTTGGCTAAGTTATGCTACTGCAAGCTATCAAAGCATGAAATAAATGCACTAAATAAAATCTAACACCTAAATCTACCTAAAAAGCACTAAAAGAAGACCTCAAGTTGTCAGGGTTGCAAGGTGGCACCTCGGCAACAGCGTTGAGCCGGAGATGGCTGGGAGTTGCCTCCTCCTTGCTCCTTCCTCGCTGCGATGAGTGGGGAGCTCCTCCTATCACAAGGGGCTCGACCCTAGAGCACTCCGAGGGGTCAAAACAAGGGTAAAATAGAACACAAAAATAAAATGGAGGAGGAGGGGTATATGTAGGGAGAGGTTCGAGGGATTATCACATGCAAATCGAAGCAATTCAACCCTAAGCAAGGGGTCAGCGAGAATCTCAGGTGAACTATGGTCAAGATCTGTGAAGATGCCTAACCTCCTCGAGCATCACGTCATGCGTTCAAAAATCAAGAAAGAGAGGGGGTCGCGAGGTGCTCTGATAAGGGGCTAGGGCGTAGGTCAACCAGGTGACCAAGGCCAACTAGTGAAGCAACCTGGTTGGTCCACGTGGACCAACCAGGGAAACCGACCCTTATTTATTTAAAAATTCAAAATTAAATAATAAATTATTTTATTAATTTTAAGTATAAAATAAATTTGTTTATTATTTTTTATAGTTTTTTATTATGTTTTCATTTATTTTTATGGGCTTATTTATTAGAAGTTATTTTAAGGGTATATTTACCTATGTTTTGTAATTTTATTTTTATTTTAAATTTAGTTATTATTATTCTATTTTCATGTTTTATATATTTATAATTTATTTTTATATAAATAAATATATTTTTATTTTATTTTTCTGATGTATTTTGTATATTTAAATAAATAAGGGTATATATTATATATGTATAAGTGTAGGTATTTCATTTATGTATTTTTGTATATTATATTATTGTTATATTTATTTATGGGTTTCTTCTATACTAAATATGTACATATACTATAAATAATATTTACAAAATTATTAAAATATAAAATTATAAAATTATAAAAATAATAAAGAATAAATAAAATGAATATTATATTCGGATATATTATACAATAGAGGTCTAAAACCTAACTTTCATATCTTAACTCCAAAAAATATGAAACTATCTTCATTAAATAGCTTATTAAAGTTATATATAATTAAAGGTGATTTTGATATATTTTGAGTTTTTATTTATGAGATATGGGTCAGGGAAGTTAAGATTTTTGGCTTTTTATTTAGAGTAAAACTTGTACAATGTATATTATTTTTGTATGAAATCAATTTTGTATTTTCTCTATATTATTATCTACAACTTTCATGTACAAAGCTTCTTTATTGATGTATAAAAAAGAAAATAGAATAGGTCCTAAAAAATGTAATATTGATGAATAAAAGAATGGGAATTTTATTGACTTTTTGACCCTTATCTCTTGACTTTATTCGTTGTCGACCAATCGTCAAAATGTCTAAGTCTCGAGGTTTAGGGTCATAAAATACCTTTGATATTTATTCTTTTTCTTTTCTTTTCTTTATTCTATAATTTTGGCATGAAAAATTGTATTTTATATATAATAAATAGAACAAATAATTGTACAAAATAATGCTATATACATGCATTAGTTATGCATTAGGTAGGGTTTTTAAGACCAAAATGATAGAATAAAGGCGATGAAATGAAGATTCATCAGTCATCAAATCTGCGAGGTTGGTACAACCACAAGGGTTTTTAAACAGATTGTCATAAAAAGGTATAATCACCGCACACATGTTCTTATAATCAAATACTAACTTTCCTCCACTGTCTTTAAGTGTCGTGGAGTAATTCTTTGAAGTCTTTGCCGAAGATAAAATTTTCAGCAATTTGGTGTTCTCATTACCATGCTTAATATAGTTGACTTTATCTTTTTGTTCCCAAATCATTCTTGCATCAATTCTCAACAATTAATTTTTTTATAAAGGTCCTTCAATTTTTGGATAACCTCAGGAACTTCCAAACCCATCAAAATTTTGGCCCGAGTGATCTCGCACTTCGTCTTTTGAATTTCAAATTTATGTCCGGTGTTGGTTCTTTTCTTCAGAATTTGATTTTAGGGCGCAACTTTTTTTATTTTTTAGCCCATCATGGAATGAATTGTCCGATTTGAGCTCGTGATCCCAAGAATTCTTTATCAAGGGTAAGAAGGATTCTTTGCTTATCCAAAAGGTCTCAATTTGGAAGATTTGACTTCCCATTTTGAACCTTCCATCATTCATCACCAAAGGATTATGATCAGAATATGTCTTCGGGAGTCTTTTGATCATATTACGAGGGATAGCATTATAGAACGGTATATTTATCAAAATTCTATCTAAAATTGACCATGAATTACAATCTTGAGAACCTGACCAAGTAAAGCATGTCCTCCTTTCCTTAATATCAATCAAACCAAGAGAGTTCATCCAATTATCAAATCTGTTATCGTGGACTTTTATCGGTTTGTTGGATAAATGGTTCGACCTCCCTCTAATTAAGTTAAAGTCCCCAGCCAGAATATATGGGTTTAACTGGATGGGTAGCAGCTGTAGATCATCAAGGAATTTTTTCTTGCACTCTTCCCTTGGTGGCCCATACACATTGACCAATTTGTAGTTCACATTTGTGAAGATTTGTTGAAAATCAAATGCAGAGAAGTAGTCAAAGTCTGATATGCCTAGGAGATTGAATTTGGTCCGGTTCTAGCCCGTAAGAATGTTGCAAGATTTAATCCCTTGTTTGAGTGCCTATCAAAGTTTGGCCAATTTGAAGTAAAATCCTAGACTTGGGTTTGATTTGCATTTGATTTCTTATAGGTATATGATGTGAATACAATTTTCCCTCATCAAAATTTTGATGGAGATGTTACTAATAGAATAAATGCAGGCTGGCTAAAGTGGAGAGGAGCCTCCGCTGTTCTTTGTGATAAGAAAATTCCTTTAAAAATTAAAGGAAAGTTTTACAAAGCAGCCGTGAGACCTGCTATGCTTTATGGTTCTGAATGTTGGCCTGTGAACCATAGACATGTGCAGAGAATGGTTGTAGCAGAAATGAAAATGCTAAGATGGATGTGTGGACATACATGTAAAGATCGGATTCGGAATGATGCAATTAGAAAGAAAGTTGGTGTAGCTCCGATCGAGGATAAGATGCGAGAAAACCGCTTCAGATGGTTTGGTCATTTGCAAAGAAGGTCAACTGATGCACCGGTTAGGAGATGCGAGTGTTGGGATGTTGAGCCGGCTAAGAGAGGGCGAGGACGGCCCAAGAAGTGTTGGAAAGAGACTATACGAAGGGATCTTAGCTTTTTGGATATAAGTCCGAGATTGACCCAAGATAGATCTGAATGGAGGCGAAGAATCCATGTAGCCGACCCTACTTAATTGTGGGAAAAGGCTTTGTTGTTGTTGTTGTTGTGAAAATTTTGAGTCTCGCCCATTTAGGCCCACCCAAACCCCTACTATTCCAAGTTAGAAGATTGAGTTCCATATTGTAACAAATGAGCAACAAAAAAATTTAATTATTGCCCCCTTCATGGCTAAGCCTCTCCACCTTTTTCCATCGTCGTATCTAAATTAAGTCATGTATAAAACGTGCTTTCTTGCTGGAGTACGAAAATCCAAAGTCAAAAAAAGTAAGTAAATTTTTAATTCTCTGAATAGCTAATGGTGAAAGAAAACTGTCACTAGGTACGAATTTGTAAAGGAGTTTTCATTCATCTTACCTTTGCCCTTTGCATCTCTTGATTGCAAGGGGTTGCATTTTCATCTTTCTTTTTTCTGCAGGTCCAAATCCACTATCAAGTTGAGTGGTTCTGGCGAATTGCAATTCCCGTCCAACTTCGAACTTAGTAAACTCTTGATGCGATCCCACATCGAGTGATGTATGTGTGGACCTTGGCTCTGTAGCCAAGCCTAAGCTTGCTTGGGACTTGAACGATCTGGATCGAGATTTACTTGGCTAGATGTTTTCAACGAAGGTCCCCTATGTGTAGGAAATTGAATGACATTGAGCAAAATTTTCAGTTTCAAGTTCAGTAATCGGTCTAGATTTGGCTGCACTTCGGAATCACTTGTTGGCTTTTCCCTGGAGCTCCTCTTCTATTTTGTATGAGACTGAAGAGTTCAGTAAGGTAGAGGTCTCAATTAGACGAGTCTCGTAGTGTATAAATTTAACACTGCGACTCGAAGCTATAGGCATGAAAGAAACTTTGCAGTTACCATCTATTGTGATGACCTCCACCGCTCGTGGTATGTTAGTTATGTCCGGAATATCCACAAGAAGTTTAACAGTGGACGCCTGACCACAGTCGCATGAAAGATCCGGGCATTCATAGTCCAGCAGCTTCCCGAACTGTTTAACCAGATTCACCAAAATATACGGACAACAATGACGTAGCAGAAGACCAACAACAACTACCCAATAGGCGGCCACTTCCTCAACTCAACTCGTTTAGCGCCAAAGGAAGGTGATCACTTATAAAACCATAGCCAAGAGTCATCATTACAGTGGATGGAAGAATGAGCTAAGGAGTCAAAAATACCACACGAATCTACATCAACAATCAACTGGTGATCTGATATTTTCCATATCTTTTGAAATGAAGCTTTGGAAACATTTGGCGTCAGGAGATCCCTTGTCTCTTGAATCATCTGGAACTGATTGGAGTTTTCTATGATAAGACAATTGCGCTACTCACTTCTCATATGCTTGCCTCCTCGCAGATTTCTGATTTCCAAAAAGCCGTGATGGTTTCTCCATGCATTTCCTGAGATTGGGAGAATGGGCGATGAGAAGCATCAACTTGGTTTAGTTCCAGTTTCGGAATTGAGCAAAGAGAGGTGTTATTTACCACCGGCGGGATCGGGGTATTGCTGGATCTCTTTGCTTCACGAGGAGGTGGGGAAGGGCGAATCATTTTTGGGGACGAGGGAGAATCATGGAGGAAGAGGGGAATTTGAAGGGTATGCGTTGCAAAGGGTGAGGATGTTGTAACATATTGGAAGAGGTGGCTTTGTGTCCCAAGCGATGACAACGGAGACATTTAATTCCCCCCTCCTCCCGGACAAAACCGTAAAACATGTCCCCGTTCGAGGCATTGAAAACAAGTGTTTCTTATCAGTCTGGGGCATTGTGTCCAAGCAGAATTAAAATGCAAGGGATGCTCAAATGGTTTTGCAGGTGGGTACTTTGGTCCCTTTGGATGCCAAATATAATTGTTGCTTTGTCTTAAATAGGTCTCCATCGATTTCCTATTAAATACAATGTCAGATAAGGCGTGATGTGGTTTCCTGTGGCATTGCTCCCACCATTCCAAGAATTTTGTCGATCCTCAAATTCCTTTGATAGTTGACCACTCCTTGGCCATCCTCTATGTAATTTTTTTTTGCGTGAACAAATATATTTGTTGTTCAAATTTGATTTTTTTATTCACCCATATCGCTTACAACATTTTTTTTCGCATGAATAAATATATTGGTGAGAAGTATGATTTGTTATTCTACCTTGCCAGAGTCTCTTTGGGAGAAGCACCCAAGACTGCAGCATATATCCTAAATAGAGTTCCAACTAAGGTAACTAATAATACCCCATATGAACTTTGGACGGGCAGGAAGCCCAATCTAAATCATTTTCATGTTTGGGGATGTCCAGCTGAGGCAAGACCTTACAAGCCAAATGAAAAGAAACTGGATGCAAGAACAATTAGTTGTTATTTTATTGGATACTCTGAAAGATCAACTGGGTACAAATTTTATGATCCCACAATTAAGTCCATTTTTTAGTCTTGTAATGCTAGATTTTTTGAGGATGTTGAGTTTGCGAGGGAGATAAAGGTAAATACTTTATCTTTGAAGAGGAATATGTTGACATTCCCTTAGGTGTAGTTAGAATTGATAAGGATCACATTCCTACCATTTCTGATGATACAAATATTCAAGACAATGTTACCGAATCAACCCAAAATAAAATTATAGAGGAACAAACATCAACATCTCATGAATCTTTGCCATTAAGAAGATCTACTAGAGAGAGAGGAAGTGCAATATCGGATGAGTATATTGTATTTCTTCAAGAACAAGATGTAGACATTGGAATGATGGAAGATGATCCAATCACCTTTCATCAAGCCATGCAAAGTGTTAACTCTCTAAAGTGGATAGATGCCATGAATGAAGAAATTAAATAAATGAAGGATAACAATGTGTGGGAACTTATCACATTACCTGAAGGTGTGAAACCCATTGGTTGCAAATAGATATTTAAAATCAAGAGGGATTTAAAAGGTGATGTGCAAAGATACAAAGCCCGCCTTGTTGCAAAAGGATTTACACAAAAAGAAGGCATTGATTATAAAGAGACTTTCTCTCTTTGTAACGTCCCGAGTAGGTCCCCGGTCCGTTATCGAGGAAAACTGGTCCCGACAACTTATTGGGTTTGGACCCATCATAGCAATAAAAATTACACCTTAGGTCTCTACATAATGCATTCCCATGTAGCCTAGATACATTAATGCCCCAATAATTTTCAAATCCTTTATTTGATCACCTTTTATTATATTGGAACACATTATTAAAGTTTACAGTATTATCGACTATGAATATATATACACATAAGTCCATCTTTGGAATTAAATTCCAACAATCTTCCACTTGGCCTATATGTGTAGATATTATAATCACATAATATCCGAATGAGCTCAACCTTTCTGTCACCACTTATGAGTATCCATAAATCCTGTCTACCAGTTGTATCAAGCATAGGATTAAAATGGCTACGCTACAATCATAGTAACTTAACCTTTGATGATCACAAATGTCAATACAATTTAATAACAAGGATAAGAACATGGGTATGTAGCATGGAAATCATATACAATGTGATCTTAACATATCAATTTCTAACTGGTCCATTGAATGAGATATACTTGACGAATAACATAGTGGACATAAAATAATTGTTCATACAAAACAATGATCATAATGTCCGAAGTGAATTACCAAGATACCAAATAGAAATGTTTACAAGCATTTTCAAAATTACAAACTCCTACTAAAACTGAATATCTTTAACTGAAATGATACCCATATTCATGGTATGATCATGAAATACTTTGGGTGGCAATCCTTTAGTAAGCGGATCCGCAATCATTAAGTTTGTACTGATATGCTCAATAGATAATTGTCCACTTTGTACTCTTTCTTTAACAACCAGGAATTTGATGTCTATATGCTTAGACTTTGTCGAACTCCTATTGTTATTGGAATATAAGACCGCTGATTTATTGTCACAAAATAACTTTAATGTTCTTTCAATACCATCAACTATACGCAGCCCAGTGACAATTACGCAACCAAATCCCGTGATTGGATGCCTCGTAATATGCTATGAATTCCGCTGCCATAGTGGAAGAGGCTATAAGAGACTGCTTAGTACTCTTCCAAGAAATAGCACCTCCAGCAAGTAGATAGATGTAGCCTGATCTAGACTTCATACTATCTTGACATCCAGCAAAATCGGAGTCGCTATAACCAATGATCTCAAGTTGGTCCGACCTCCTATATGTGAGCATATATTCTTTTGTTCTTTGTAGATATCTCAGGACCCTTTTAGTTGCTTTCCAATGATCCTGTCCTGGATTGCTCAAATATCTACCTGACATCCCTGTAATATATGTCAAGTCTGGACGAGTACAAACTTGCGCATACTTATACTTCCAATTGTTGATGCATAAGGAACTCTTTGCATCTCCTTTTTCTCAAAATCATTCTTAGGACAATGATTTAAACTGAACTTGTCTCCCTTAATCATGGGGGTATCAGTTGGTCAACAATCTTGCATGCCATATCTTCTGAGAACCTTGTCAATATAACTCTTTTGAGATAAACCAAGGATATGCTGAGAACGATATCGATATATCTCAATACCCAAAACAAAAGAAGCATCACCAAGATCTTTCATATCAAAATTTTTTGAAAGAAATTTCTTGTTATCCTGTAAATGGTTCATGTCATTGCTAGCAAGAATGATGTCATCAACATATAATACCAAGAAAATATGTTTACTCCCACAAAATTTATGGTATATGCATTCATCAACCAAGTTCATCTCAAAATCAAAAGAGATGATCACATAATGAAATTTGAAATACCATTATCTTGAAGCTTGTTTGAGTTCATAGATGGATTTCTTGAGTTTGCAAACCATATTCTTTGGGTCTCCCGACACAAAGTTTTCTGATTGCACCATATATATTGTTTCGTCAATGTCACCATTTAGAAATGCAGTCTTTACATCCATCTGATGCAATTCTAAATTAAAGAATGCAACTAATGCCATTATAATCCTGAAAGAGTCTTTCGAAGAAACGGGAGAGAAAGTCTCTTTATAATCAATGCCTTCTTTTTGTGTAAATCCTTTTGCAACAAGGCGGTCTTTGTATCTTTCCACATCACCTTTTGAATCCCTCTTGATTTTAAATATCCATTTGCAACCAATGGGTTTCACACCTTCAGGTAATGGGACAAGTTCCCACATGTTGTTATTGAAGGATATGGTTAGATCCTCAAGCGCATCACGGAAGTGTGAGCGTCGTATCGAATACGACGAAGAGCGACTAGTCGTACTAGTTGCTCGATGCAGCGGAATTTAAAAAAAAATTCTTACGACGAAACCACATGATCCAAGAACACTTCTCGGATCGTTTCGTCTAAACCACAAACAAGTAATTAGGATTACCTCTTGAAGCGTGGTTGCGATCAAGTCTCTAAACGAAGAGACCTCCTGTCTCAAGTCCGATCCGACGGAGGAGACGCTTGCGAGCGCGGGGATGAACCGCGTGCTTCTCGCAATCCATGTTGATGATCCAAGCGGCGGATCTCCTGATCTCGACACACGAGATCCAACGTCTTCTTCACGAGCGAGGCGCACCGAAGAAGATGGAGATCCACGAGCAGAAGAACGGGCAGCATAACGACGATGCCGCGGCGATGGAGAACCTCTCCATGGCATCCATGGTGGACGACCATGAGAGGGAGAGAGAGAGGGCTGACCTCTAGAAAGAGAGAGAGAGAGAGAGAGAGTGAGAGTTTTGCTACAATAGCATGTGTAAAGAGAGAGCCAAGAATGCCTCTCTATTTATAGGGTTTTGGGATCCATGGATCTCAATCCATGTGTCATATAAAATCAATGGATGAGATTGATTTATGACAATCCAATGGTCAAGATTGTTGTTGGTAAAAGCCAACAACTTGTGATTTAATTTCGATTAAATATATTTGATAAATCAAATAAATATAATACCAAATTAAATCATACAAATAGAGAGAGAGAAAATAAGGGAGATACACCTTCCTCTTTGGAAGGGGGGGACGGCCACCAATTCCCTCAAGGAATTGGTGCCGCCCCCTCCTTTCCAAAAGGGGAGGGCAATCTCCTTGATTTTCTCTCCATCCAATTTCCAACAACAATTTGTTGGTATTTTAATTCACCAAAATAATTCTCAATTAATTTTGGGAATATTGCAATCTTGACATTGAATTATTGTGAATCAAATTCACAACCCAAAACAAAATGTAATTTACATTTTCAATTAATTAAACAATGTGTATCCAATACACATTAATAATTAATCTACTAATATAAATTATATTTAACTCTCTCTAATACATTATAAATCATATTTATAATATATTATGAATAATTGGATATTACTATCCACATTATTCTTATCCTTGATAATTAAATCATATTTAATCATCTTGGATCTCTTTATCTCATGTGTTCAAATAATATGAATCACATTCACATTATTCACATCTTTGATAATTAAATCACATTTAATTATCTAAGATAACTCTCCTTGTAATATGAATCAAATTCATATCATTCATGATAATTAAATCACATTTAATTATCCATTTTCTCAATGCTCGGATACATATATCAACAATAGAATTATCCATGAACTCTTTCAAGGACAATGCGCTTTCTCCGCAAATACTTGGAGATAAGGACAGGGCGACTGTATTGTTCCACGTATAGTGACATGGATATTGAGATCACGTCTCAAATCCAGATCTCGGGCCTCCCATAGATGCTTGATTAAATCAAGACCGCAAATCTAATCTTCTCATTGAATCTGAATCACATTCAGATTAATGTCCAACATTTGGACTAAGATCAGATTACTTCTCTACTAAGAGGAGTCACTAAAATCCAGACCCGTTTCATCACTCCCTAGGAATGGAAGCGTCATGGTTATACAACCGTTTATGATCACATCACCCTCAGGCATTCCCAATACCTGTACATCCTGCATACTGGAAGACTCAGAATAAACCCGAAGTATTAGATCAACTTTATACTGTCTACTTTAGGGTTTTATCAGTAAGTTTCTTATTCGATCATTGGGAGTCGGTATCGATCATATACTTTCTAAAAGCATATATCATACCTAGGTATTGATCATATACTTTCCAAAAGTATATATCAAACCTACAAATTCAGTCAAGCTTCCAAAGCGAGACGACCGTGCGCACGGAATTTGATTCTTCCCAATATCTCATGAGTGAGCTCATGTCTTCCGGTTCAGTAGTGAACCTGTATGATCCCTTTGAGAGATCGTATTACTCATATGCCCTTATATGCACACCAGCGCGCCGGTGTATAGACCTTGATTAGGTCATCAACCTATTGGTCTGCCAAATGTACATACTCAGACATATAGTAACACATCTGTCTCCGGTCAGAGGATGTGTGCCCATATCATGACAGCATATGATATAGGACTTTGGTTATCTCGATCTCGTTAAGTCAACTCTTTGACCTAACTAATCTGACACCTCCGAATCTCTATTCCTATGCAGAGAACCTGCATCAAGAAGTCGGTCAGATATCAGCCTAACTGAGAAAGGATTGACATCTCCTACTCAGGCTGGAGATCATCTCTTAATAATCATTTGACGGTGCTTGATGAGTCCTCAATCTAACTCATTAGATATTCATCTAAGCACCAACCTCCATGATTCAATAATTGAATCAACAATTGTATGATCATTAAGATGGCCATGGTACATAACCCTAATTGCACTAAGGGACCTATTATGCAAACTGTGTACTCTTTATTTCAGATTAAGGAGTGAAATGCAATAACATTTATTGCATAATGGCTCGCCGTGGGCTCGCATGTCCAACAGTTATCCTTCATGGATTTAATCTCTTCATTCATGGCATCTATCCACTTTAGAGAGCTAACACTTTGCATGGCTTGATGAAAGGTGATTGGATCATCTTCCATCATTCCAATGTCTACATCTTGTTCTTGGAGAAAGACAATATACTCACCCGATATTGCACTTCTTCTCTCTCTGATAGATCTTCTTAATGGCAAAGATTCATGAGGTGTTGATGTTTATTCCTCTATAATTTCATTTTGGGTTGATTCGGTAACATTGTCTTGAATATTTGTGTCATCAGAAATGGTAGGAATGTGATCCCTATCAATTTTAACTACACCTAAGGGAATGTCAACATATTCTTCTTCAAAGACAAAGTCTTTACCTTTATCTCCCCTCGCAAACTCAACATCCTCAAAAAATCTAGCATTACCAGACTCAAAAATGGACTTAATTGTGGGATCATAAAATTTGTACCCCCTTGATCTTTCAGAGTATCGAATAAAGTAACAACTAATTGTTCTTGCATCCAGTTTCTTTTCATTTGGCTTGTAAGGCCTTGAATCAGCTGGACATCCCCAAACATGAAAATGAATTAGACTGGGCTTCATGTCCGTTCAAAGTCCATATGAGGTTTTATTAGTTGCCTTAGTTGGAACTCTATTTAGGATATATGCTGCAGTCGTGAGTGCTTCTCCCCAATGAGACTCTGGCAAGGTAGAATGACAAATCATACTCCTCACCATATCCTTAAGTATTTTGTTTCGTCTTTCAGATACATCATTCATGGTCAGTGACCCTGGCATGGTATACTGTGGGACGATACAACATTCTTCGAGGTATCTTGCAAAAGGTCCTGAACGTTGTTCACCTGAACCGTCGTATCTGCCATAATATTCACCACCACAGTCAGATTTAACGCTTTTAATCCTTTTACCGAGTTGATTCTCAACTTCAGCTTGAAAAATTTTGAACACATCCAAGGATTGAGATTTTTTATGAATGAGATATATGTAGCCATATCTAGAAAAATCGTCTATGAATGTTATAAAATATTGTTGACCATTCGAAGCAACCGCAGGGAATGGACGACAAATATCTGTATGTATAAGTTCTAAGATGTCTAATGACCTATTGGCCTCAAACCTCCTTTTATTGGATTGTTTTCCTTTTATACAGTTCACGCATACATCAAAATATGTGAAATCTAAGGAAGTTAGAATTTCAGTTGACACAAGCCTTTCTATCCTTGACCTGGATATGTGCCCTAATCGTTTGTGCCATAATGATGCAGAATATGTATCTATAAATTTTCTTTTCATACCTCGTGTAGTAGAAAGAAAAGATTTACTATAAGAGTCAATAGTATTCAAGCAATAAAGACGATCAAATTCAGATAAGAAAACAGAACAAATGAGGATAAAATTTTGAAATAGACTAAGTTTTCCATCACCAAAAGAAATAGAATAACCAGCTTTGTTCAAAAGATAAACTGAAATTAAATTTCTACGAAAAGAAGGGGCAACAAAAGTTCCATCTAGATCAAGGTAAAATTCACTCTTCATCAATAATCTGAATTTTCCTATTACATCGACATCTACCGATTCACCATTCCCCACGTAGAGATACTTTTCAGCTTGACTGGGTTTCGGTAGCTCAGGCAACCCTACATGGAGATACTAATATGAGTAGTAGCTCCAGAATCTAGCCACCAAGTGTAATGTGGTACCGAAGTCAAATTAATTTCTGAACAAACCAAGCTATGAAGCGTACCTTTCATAGCATGCCAAGCGTGATAATTTGTGCATTTCTTCTTCATGTGTCCTTCAGCTCCACAAAAGAAACAACCCGTAGCAGATGGTTCCTTATTTTGTTGTTTCTTATGAGATACTGTGATTGCAGCTTCCTTTTCCTGCTTCCTTTTCTTGTCCTTTCCCTTAGAGGTGGAGGCAAGATGAGCACTTTCTGTCTTATCTTGCTTCAGCCTTTCCTCTTCCTAAACACAGTATGAGATGAGCTCATTCAGAGACCAAGTCTCTTTCTGACAGTTGTAGCTCACCTTAAACTGATTGAATGAAGGAGGAAGAGATATCAGAACCAAATGCACCAACAAGTCCTCAGAGAGTTCAAATTTGACTGCTTTTAACTTAGAAGCAAGATGAGACATCTCCATGATGTACTCCCTGATGTTACCTTTTCCCTTATACCGCATTGAAATCAGACTAGCCAAGAGTGACCAATTTCAGCCTTTTCATTCTTGGCAAACCGTTTTTCAATATCAGCAGGGAATTCATTAGAAATATTTATTTTCTCAGACATAGTGCCCCTGAATGCTTTCGGAATGGCTCTTTTCATTATCATCATGCACATGCGATTTGATCTCTCCCACTTTTCTTTATCCCTCTTTTCATCAGAGGTACTCTTATCTGTAAGTGGTGGAGGAGAGTCAATCCTTATCGCAAGGTCAAGATCCATGACCCCGAGAACTATCAACAAGTTCTCCTGCCATGACTTAAAATTGGAGCCATTTAACATTAGAATTGAATTGATGGTAGCAGTTATATTGGATGAATTCATATCTGAAAAAAATAACATAAATGCTCACATAACTGCAAATAAAAAAATTGAATATAGGTAAAATCACATCTCAAGATATCTACCACTTCATTATAGTTTTTATCTTTGGACAAAAATATAACTTGTGAGCGATATCTTGACGTAGTAATAAATATTGGTGATAATAACGTACCAAATAGAAATCTACCTTTGGGTGGATTTAATATTTGTACGATAACCAAATAATAATCACATATTTAATACTAAACCATATGCATAATTTCCAATGGATATCAATTTTCCTTTGGGTAAATATCATCCATATAAATTAATAATGAATAGCCTTTTGTATTTCATCACACGTTAATTTCAACAACATTGGCCACTTTGGTGATATATTATTTAAATAAATGTATATCAAAATATGTAAAAAAAATCCATCCCTATATTCAAAACCGTTGTTAAATTTTAACAACGAAAATGCCCTAATGGGAAACTGTGGGCCCATAACCCATTGTTGAAAACAAAACTTGATGGATATTCCTTTCTTAACAAAAATAATTATATAAACTTTAAATCATTCACAAGAATTTTAAGGCCTTTTGCATGTACAAGCATGGCATATACAAACTAAACAAGATGATAAACCAATCCTAAAGTTGACAAAAATAATGACAAAGAGCTTTAACTAAAACATAAACAATATGAGAATAACTATACAAAATGGTGTTACAACAAATGACAATTACAACATGTGAATAAAAGGAGGAAAGGCATGAATCATCTTTAATTACACGTATGTCAATTTCTAATTAATGAAATTCATGCTATCTTCATAAAGATCTTTAGAAACAAATAAACGTATGAATGATGATCAATGATATTTGGTGGAGAGGTTAATATAACAAATATGGCAAGGCAAAGAAAGAAATACCTGGTTGCATGGACGCCATTAAAGCTTGTAGGCAGCCTTCTAAATCAAGCCAACAACTTTGCTTCGCCTCTCCTTCTCGATGGACTCTCTCTACCCTTCTCATGACAAAAGAGAGACTTACTATATCGAGAGTAAGGGGTCCTAACTTCCCTATGAAGATGGGATTTCAAAAGGGAGATAAAACGTATGTGTTGGTTGTTTGGGGACCATGACCTATTCCATAACCGCTTTTGTAATTTGCATTCCTACCCATCATAGCAATAAAAAGTACACCTTAGGTCTCTACATAATGCATTCTCATGTAGCCTAAATACATTAATGCACTAATAATTTCCAAATCCTTTATTTGATCACCTTTTATTTTATTGGGACACATTATTAAAGTTGACAGTATTATCGATTATGAATATATATACATATAAGTCCATCTTTGGAATTAAATTCCAACACTATTCACTTCTCATATGCTTGCCTCCTCGCAGATTTCCGATTTCCAAAAAGGCGTGATGGTTTCTGCATGCATTTCCTGAGATCGGGAGAATGGGCGATGAGAAGCATCAACTTGGTTTAGTTTCAGTTTCGGAATTGAGTAAAGAGAGGTGTTATTTACCACTGGCGGGATCGGGGTATTGCTGGATCTCTTTGCTTTGCGAGGAGGTGAGGAAGGGCGGAATCTTTTTTGGGGACGAGGGAGAACCATGGAGGAAGAGGGGATTTTGAAGGGTATGGGTTGCAAAGAGTGAGGATATTGTAACATATCGGAAGAGGTGGCTTTGTGTCCCAAGCGATGACAACGAAGACATTTAATTCCCCCTTCCTCCCGGACAAAACCGTAAAACATGTCCCCATTTGAGGCATCGAAACCAAGTGTTTCTTATCAGTCTGGGGTATTGTGTCCAAGCAGAACTAAAATGCAAGGGATGCTCAAATGGTTTTGCAAGTGGGTACTTTGGTCCCTTTGGGCGCCAAATATAATTGTTGCTTTGTCTTAAATAGGCATCCATCGATTTCCTATTAAATGCAATGTCAGATAAGGCGTGATGTGGTTTCCTGTGGCATTGCTCCCACCATTCCAAGAATTTTATCGATCCTCAAATTCCTTTGATAGTTGGCCACTCCTTGGTCATCCTCTATGTAATGTTTTTTTGCGTGAACAAATATATTTGTTGTTCAAATTTGATTTTTTTTGGTTTGTTCACCCATATGGCTTACAACACTTTTTTTCGCGTGAACAAATATATTTATTGTTCAAATTTGATTTTTTTTGTTGTGTTCACCCCTATCGCTTACAACACTCAATTCTTTCCCCAATTTTTTCAAACCCATGGATCGATCTTTCCTCAAATTAACCTAATTTGATGTATCCCCTTTCGATGAGAGAAGGATGGTCAGAATCTATCTTCACGTTTTCCACAAGCTTTTGCAAAGGCTTTTTTCGACCGACAGATGTTTGAAGAGCAGTAGATCTAGGATTTTTGCCTTGTAACTAATGACCACTTTGCGAGTTCTAAATTTTAGAACAAGCCTGCTTTCCTATCTTAGATTTCAGAACCGCCTCTAATGTGCCATTTAGATTATAGCTCAGCTTAGAGAAGTCAAGAAACCAAATCCATTTCGTTCGAAGATATTTGTTTTCCACCGTTTTCAATCTGTTTTCCAGAAAATATCCAAAGTGGTGACCATCATATATTTTTTTTGGCTGATCCTTTTTTTCAGATTCTGAATTTTCCCATCCCTCCTCCAACTCTCTCTTGCCCTCAGTATAGGACGAGCCGAGTCGCGAATGAACATGAAATAACCTTCTCCTTTGAGAGCCGAAAAAAATTTCGAGGTTCTGTTTCGTCGGATTCCTCACTGGAGATAGAATCCATTTCAGAAGTTTCGTCAAGCGGGTGAATTGGGCAAGCGTCTTCGAGTTTGTTGTTAGCGAGATTTAATGTTTTCAACGAGATTGTGGAATCGCATCTTTCTTTTGTAATCGTGGATGCATCCGAGACAGTAATCGCCCGCTTGTTTTAGGTCTCAAAATCTCTGTTTGAGCTCTCTTGTTCGATAACAAGAGATTGTGATTTAGCCCAGATGATTTTTTTTCAGCCAGATAGAAATCCTTCGTCCTCGTTTTTAGCGGTGAGGAAGGAATTTTCACGCAAATAGACTTTGTTTTTGGCTGCGAGATAAGTTCATATTTTGCCCTCACGGCTTTTCGTTTCTTGAAACCTTAAGGGGGTGTTTGGATAGTGGGTTTAGGTGAGTTAAACTGGTTGCAGGTAACCCATTTTTGGGTTTTGGTGTTTGGATAGAGGGTTAAACTGGGGGTGGGTTAGAAGTGGGTTTATTATGATATGATTGTATTGGAGTTTGAAAAAGTGAATAGTTATTGTGATGTGATTGTATTGAAGTTTGAAAAAGTGAGTAGAAGTGGAGTAATTTGTATTTTTTATATGAGATGATGGTATAATATATTATTTTTTGATAGGATTGATGATGTAAATTTTATTTATTTAATTTTTTAAAAAAGGAATAAAGTTGGGCCCACGTGGAGGGAGAAAATATGGGTTTGGAGAGTTAAACCACCCCAGGGGTGGGTTAACCTTATAGCCGAACACACCCTAAGGGTTTGATTGGTTACTGGGTTGGGTTGGGTTGGGTTGGGTTGGTGTATCCTTTTGTGAATAATAGTTGTTTGGAGAGTTGGGAAATGATAATTGTGATGTCATATGACTTTGACTGTGTGTTATATTAATTTTTTTAATGATTATAACATGTTTTTTATTTTAATAAGTTTATTTGAACATGGTTAAAAAATATTATATCAAAGAAATTGTAGGGTCAATACAATCAATCCCAACCTAGGAATGTAAGAGTTAAATGTCTTGTTCATGGTACAAAAATAGCACTGTAATGGAATAAGTGTAAGAGTTTACAACCATGTTCTACAGACGGGAATAATAGAAGAGTTTCAATGGCTATAGTGTCGGAAGAGGGAAGACCGGTACAATGCTCTCCAAAAGAACTGTGGCGGTGGCTATATCGCCGGGAGCAGTGTCGTCCATGACATTGCTTGAGCATTACGCAAAAAAAGAAAAATAAGCCTTTATAAAAAAAATTCGATGAACAATATACCTTTATAGAATTTCATTGAATTTTGGACTTTAACATTGTGTTGCTCACTAAAAATTTATTTCTATAAGGACTCATTTTTTGATGAGTTGTTTCATCGAAAAATCCATTCTATAAGGGCTCACTTTTCAACGAATTCTTTTATCGAAAAATTCGATTATCCAAGGACTCATTTTTAGGTGCGTTGTTTTACTAAAAATTTGATTCTACAAAGCATCATTAGGACATATACTGTTTTTTTGTAAACTAAAGGTTGAAGACATGTAAAAATGTGTCCCTAAAGTTGATGGGCCCTAAGCCATTGCACTTGGAAACTAGCCTGGAGGATGGCCCTGTCCTGGAGTAATCAGTGACAAGGTTGATGGCTATAACGCCTTCAGTGGAGCTAGCCTGAGATAGGAGATGCACGACCACCTAAACAACGAAGTATCGAGATGGTTCATCAGAATCCAAACCACGAGTTGAAGGAACAGGGCAGCCGGAAGGATTAGGAAAAGCAGAAGCAGAGGAGTTTACCTTGGAACAAAAGGGACCTCCAACAGGACACAGGTCTACCAGAGCATAACTTACCCTTGCGGATGACGGGGACGCCAACGCGCCACTTCCACGATTGTCATGTGGGCAATTGCTGAAAACACTGTCCACCTTGAATGCCAGTGAGCTTGTACGGACGACTAATTGGATATTCTTCGTATTACAGCTGGTAGAGATCTGTTATGGTTATGTCCGTGTCATGTGTGTCATGTTTTACTGAGTTGAATGCTATACAGGTTGTTGTTCCAGACTTTAGAATTGTTTCACGCAGAATTTGAATCTTCTTTGACATCTTAATGTTATCTAATTGGAAAGATGAAATGGAAGACCTCCAATCATGGTGTATACTAACAACGTCCAAAGATAGAGCGGACCCTCTCTATACAGCAGAGTCTGCGGTACGAGCAAAGCCGCTCAATCATGATCATGGCTCGTCCATAAATAGAAAGTCTAACGTTCTGATTTTCAAAATCCATGAAATAAGAGATAATATGAACAAGGAGATTGATCATGTCACTAAAGTAATCCGTCGTATTTGACCATTGGTATGAATTTCAAAAAGTTATCGCTCATGTTCCAAAAGATGGTCGATCGAGTTTTGATCAATCATGAATAATAAGATGACCGATCATAGGTGATTGATCAGATGTGTCAAGGTGATAGATTATATTATAAGTCTGAAAATCAATTTTGTGAAATTGATGATTGTGGCTTATGTTTGCTTACCGATCAAAAATATGCAAAAATTGTAAGATTGTTTTTCCGTATAAAAAAATACGTAATATGTTACATCAACATCCGAAGTCTAGAGTCTTTCTTTGATTATTTCATCAATCTGATTCTGATCATTGAACCTTCAAGCCGAGTCTTTAGAAATATTTGCAGGCTTTTTTATCAGCTTCGAGCTTTTCTACACTTTCCATCAAAAAGCTTCTTTGAGCATTTAACTGAAACGTTATTCAAGCTACAAAACAAATATGCAACCAAGTCATTAACAAAATCTAAATCACTAACATAGAGGTTAGGGTGAGAGAACGTCGGATCAAGTGAATGAGAAGGAGAGTCCGACTAAGATTTTAGTAGAGCACCATAGAGGATTATACGACCGTCTCCTATGACGATCGAGGATGGTTTACTAACGATCGTCTTGTTTGAACGAGCCTAAAGCATACGGTCGGTTGTCGACCATCTAATATAAGACATAAATGGGATGATCATGACTGCCCTATAAGAATAAAATATAACAAAGCATAAGGGCAACACGCACATAGAACTAAAAGGATAGTTATGACCGTCCCTGATCATAACTAAATGGAACGATCGTGGTCGACGGTGCCAATGTCCCCTCCTGTCTTGGAATAGGGGACGATGACCATCCCTTTTGATATTAAAGGAAACAATCAAATAGAAACCATCCCTTGGCCTCGGGTAAAGCAACTTCCCCAAAAAAACTCAAAAAAGGGTCCCTACAGCTGGTAAGGCTTCCTCCTCCTTTGCCTTTGGCACCCGGCACCTGCTTCACAAGATGGTCTCAGCCAATAGGAAAACGGCAGCCACTTCGACGGTCAGTTCTTGGCCTCAATTCATAGACCTGAACAGTCCCTCGACTGAAGTTGATTGCCAACCACCACCATTGGCTGGGGGTATTCCACTTGTGCTGATATCAACCATGCTTGGGTTACAGCTACTCATAAGAAAAAGAAACCTCCAAAGGTTCCAAGCAAATCAAAAGGGTTGTATGTGCCCACCAATACATCCTCTTAAATTTCTGTTGTGGTGTGTAATACACGGGGGCTCAATTAGCCCCGGAAGCTCAAAGCTATTATGAAGGAGTTCTGTGCTAAGAATGTCGAACTGATCGGCCTTGTGGAGACTAAGATCAGGCCGGTCAACCGACGAAAGTTCGCTGATTCAATTCCGGATGGGTGGGAATTTGTTCACAATAACACCGACCTTAGTAGAATATATTTCTTGTGGAAGCCCAACTGTTGGTCATGCGATATAGTTGGGAATCACACCCAATCTATTTCTGTCCGTTGTTCCAGTCCTGGGGGTTTCGTTTTCTATCTCATAGTGGTCTATGGTGATAGCTGCCCCAGAATGAGAAAAGAGCTCTGGCAGCACCTACGTGAGGTCAACTCTCGCATATTGGGGCCTTGGTTGGTCATGGGCGATTTTAACATCGTTCGATTCTCCTCTGAAAGGATTGGGGGTCGTGTGGCCGTGCGGACACCAATGGATGATTTCAACAATTGCCTGGAGGACTGTGGATTGTCGGACGTGGAGGCAACTGGAAATCATTGGTCCTGGACAAATGCTTCTGTTGACCCAGGTCGGATTGTGGCTCGCCTTGACCGGGCCCTTGCAAACGAGGAGCTCCTTTCTTCCCTGCCTACTGTGAAACTTTGCTACTCCCCCCTCCCTCAATCTGATCACTTGCTCATGTGGGTGTCCCTCTGCCCTTTCCCATCCAAGCGCATCCCATTTCGCTTCTTTGACTATTGGACGTTGCGGTCAAGTTATCACGAGGTTGTGGCCAAGGGATGGGTCATCCTGGTACATGGTAATCCTCTTTACTCCCTTGCTCGCAAACTCAAGAATGTTAACCTAACCTTTAAGAGTTACGCCTCGGAGGAAGCAAATGCTTTGAAGGAATCAAAAATCGCGAAGGATTTCCTTGAGGTTATCTCGGCTACTCTTGCGTACTCGCCCCTTGATCCCTATCTTGCGCAATTGGAGTCCGATGTCAAAGGGCATTTACTTAGTCTCGAAGATGATCTCGAATCAGTTTGGAAACAGAAGAGCAGAGTTGATTGGTTAAATCTCGGAGACCGTAACATGCGCTATTTCCACCTTTCTGCCAAAGCTAGATGCTCCAGGAACTATATCAGTAATGTTCTGGATAAGCAAGGTCGTGTTGTTGAGCGCTACTCTAAGGTGGCTGCTGTGGCTTTGGATCACTTCGCGGGACTTCTTTCTCCCTCAGGACTTGGATTTACGAGGCAAGCACCGCCTCCACCGAAGCGTTGCCTTATGGAGCATGCGAGGTCTTGGCTAGTTAGGCCTTTCGAAGAAGATGAAATCTGGGCTGCCTTATCCTCCATTGGGTCCTCTAAGGCCCCGGGCCCAGACGGGTTTAATGCCTTCTTCTTCAAATTTCATTGGTCTTTGATCAAGGACACGGTTCAGGCAGCGATGCAATTCCTCTACAATGGTGGCAGGATTGTCAAGGAGGTGAACCATACCTTCCTCACCCTTATACCCAAAATCCAAACTCCCTCGAACATCGGTGATTGCCGACCAATCTCTGGGTGCAATGTAATTTATAAGATCTTCTCTAGGCTATTGGCCAGCAGACTTGCGGTTGTTCTACTGTCCCTCATTTCCCTCAATCAGTCAGCTTTTATTAAAGGAAGATCCATTAGTGATAACACTCGACTAGCAAATGAACTCCTGTAAGGTTTCGATAGAAGAGCATCCCGCAACAAAGCTTGCTCAAAAATTGATCTCTCCAAAGCCTTTGATTCGATTGATCATGCCTTCATCCTTGATGCATTATCTGCCATGAGCTTCTACCACAAGTAGGTATCATGGATTGCGAATTGTATTTCCACTACGTCTTTCTCCATTTTAATCAATGGTTCGCCCCATGGCATGTTTAGGGGATCTCGTGGTTTACGGTAAGGGGATCCCCTTAGTCCACTTCTCTTCACGATCGGGATGGAATCCCTTTCCTCCTCGGTGGAACTGGTTGCCGGTGCTGGTCGCTTCCACCCTATGGGTAAGGGGCGTAGCAAGGCGCCTTCTCACCTAATCTATGCTGATGATTTGCTCTTCTTCTGTAAGGATCCCTCCGTTCTCTCTCGGTAGTTAAAGACATTATGAAAGACTTCGAGGCAATCTCCGGCCCGAAGTTGAATCCCAGGAAAAGTAAAATCTTCAGATCCAGATGGGCTAGGCATGACTTCGCTGCTACTCTTCACTTGGGAATGCTGCAACATTCGCTTCCCACCACATATCTGGGTCTTCCCCCTTGCCTCTTCTTATGGGCGCTGCAGTGATTCGAGAGCTCTGAAAGACTTTATTAGGAGTCTTATCAATGGTTGGAATGCCAAGGGATTATCCATGGCGGGACATGCCTAGTTTCTCAACTCTGTGCTTCGTGGGATCTACCTCTATTGGACTGTGGGTGTGCTCCTACCGATTACAGCCGTTAGACGTCTTGATATATTGTGTGCACATTTCCTTTGTAGTCGTCATCGTCACGAAATCGCCTGGAAAAGCATTTGTCTCCCTAAGCGGGAGGGGGCATGGGTTTGAAATCCTTCGTCTCCCTTCGGGACACAATGATCGCTTCCTGGGTGTGGATGCTCCTTACTGCGGAATCTTCTATTTGGGTTGAGTTTATGCGCTCCAAGTATCTCAGTGCTGGCTCGTTTTGGGACATTCAGGCCGCCTTCTCCTCCTCCAGAGTCTGGCGTAGGATGTTGGGGTGCAGAGCCTCCTTGCGCGCTGCTATCCAGGGCGATACCCCTCCTGTTTCTTGGGCCCATTCTTCCAGAGGATTCTCCTTTGCAGATGCTTTTGAGCTCCTTAGGCCTCGGGGATTGTCGGTTTTGTGGTTTCTTGCTGTGTGGGATAGGCGCATCCCTCCTCGTTGTGCTTTCACGCTCTATCGGGCTCATCTCGGACGGCTCCCCACGCTGGATAGACTCATCTTATTCGGCCTGAACCTTCCCGACACCTGTAGACTTTGCTCCCTGGCGGCTGAAACTCATGATCACATGCTGTTCTTATGCCCCTTCTCCTCTACTGTATGGCACGGTTCCTGCTCTGCCCTAGCCTTGCCGGTGACCCCTGCTACCAATCTTCCCGAGGTGGTCGCCTGGGTCCTTAGTTTGGGTTCCTCGAGCACGCGTTCTTCTACTGCAACTCTACTCACGATTGCGGTGTGGCACATTTGGCGTAAACGTAATCGACTATGGACTACTTCGTGCTGTCAGTCTACTCATCACACTATTGATGACATCGTCAATACTTACACTCAGATAAGGATATAGGATGGAACCTGAGTTTTTTACCCCTCTGATTCCTTCTTGCATATTGCTCTCAATGTGACTATGTTCAAATCCGGCTAGGACTGTTAGCCCTCCATTTTTTGTATCTACTTGTTTTCTTTTGGAAATATATAGTTTACACTTACCCAAAAAAAAAAGAGACCATCCCTTGGAGCGTCCTCAAAGGCCCCGCTGTTTGTAGTGTCATTGCTCCCCTCGAACATCGCCCTCCCTGACCAATCCCCCTGCCAAAATCCTCCTCCTCCCTATGAATTTCCCCATCCCTAGACCATCATTGCTGCCACGACCACTGCAACCTCTCTGATCTCCCTCTCTACAGAAATTCTCTTACCCACGAACAACCGCCTCTCCAGATCTTGCTGTCGGCGCGATCACTACCACCTCCACGATCTCCCCGTCCTTGACCAGCCCTCCCTCTACTGCGAACCTCGTCCTCCCAGTACCCAACTCTCCCTTCGCCATGAGCTGCCTCCCCCTCACGACCAACCCTCCCGTCCATTCTCCTCCTCCTTGCGAACCTCCCCTCTCTTGATTGGCTTCTCCTCGAACCATCACCTTCTTCAGGCCATGCGTGGGTTGAAGATGCAGAATAATATGCGTGCGTGTGCTATGGTGGGGGGTGTGGTTATAGAATAAAAAATGTCAGTCCCACAATTTGGATGGCTTAGATTAATCCACATTGGTACATTAGTAGTTAGGTTAGTGACAAGAATTATGGAGGGTTCGACATTTAGTTGTGAAATTATACAGGATTACGGATGTAAAAATCTCATTTCCTGCATGCTTTTGCACGCCTTCTAGAGAGTAAATGATATTTTTTATGAATAGACGTTTATCTTTGTCTCCTAAAAAACGCAGGTTAAAAATTCGTTATTTCCGAAACTGCTAGATGGATAAAAAATCATTTCATCACGAGTTAGACCAGCTTAGTCATATCGTTCAGAACTTCATCTAGCCCGACTGATGATTACCTGCCAGACCATGTCATGTGAGTTATGAGCACACAAAATGGAATGTTCATCTTAATAACTTGTATTCTCGAACTAAATTTTTTGTTTGCGCGTAAGTCGAGGGTCACAGATGTACAAAACCTTATCAACATGTGGGACAACTGAAGGATTCTAGATCTAAGAGATATCTGGCATTACTTTTTTCTAGAGATTATATTAAATTGAGTCAACAGTATACAGTTGTTTGTCTTTTGGCACGCAAACTGCGGTATGGAATGCGAATCAATCCTTTTTCCTTCTCCACCTTATAGATTTGGGAGGCAGCTCCTCTGCCTGCTGCTCCTTTCACATTTTTTCCGCAAAATAAGTATGAGAAATCCAACCATACAGATTGACTGCACTAATATCGTTCTATACCTCTGTAAAATTTTGTTAAAAAACGGAGATTTGTGGATATTTTATCTTAAAGGCCAAAGATATAGACAATTTCTAAATGGGTTTTAAAGTTTTGTGGATGTTTTTTAACCAGTAAGATAAATAGCTACAAATCTCTTTTTAACGAAATTTTATAGGTTTATAGAAAAATATTAATACATACAATATATGCGGTTGGATTTCTTATACATATTCTGAGAAAAAAATAAATAAAAAGTAAAACAGCAGGGCCAGCAGGCCCTGTATACAAACAGCAGAGGTTTTATTTGTGTTCTTAGAAGAACTCAAACTTATCAGATCGTAACAAACGGGAACAAATCCAACGGTGGACAGTAATTCCAACGCTAGGTTTTAGTCAATGCTGATGATAAACATATAACTTACCGTTAAATCCCTTCAGCATCTTTACAAACTATCCATTACGCACAAGCAGGGGGTATATTCTGTTCTCCCCAGAAGAAGTTGTGCTCATCGACCTTAGTCTTCACCTTCACTAACCTCTCGAAGTTGCCCTTAAAGTACTGCCTCCCCCACTCTGCACTGCTCCCACAGCTTCCCTCCACGTTCGTCCCCAGGTCGATGTCCCTGTAGTTGAGAAACGCCCCTCTTGGGTTCGTGGAGACATAGGGAGCCATGAACGCATAGAGCTCTCTCATCCAATCCAAATGCCTCTTGGCCACAGCAGCGTCCGTCTCCTTCCACTTCAGGTAGTACTGCATGGAGTACAAGGTCCCCTTCCCATGTGGGAATGGGGTCGCACTCTTAGATACCCTCTCCAGCCTCCCACCGAAGGGCTCCATTATCAGACCTACAGGCTCGCCAACTGACCTCAGCAGGAACTCCCATATCTTCTCCCATCCCTTCTCCCCGATGGGCTTCTGCACGTAGTCGGATTTGACCTTGACAGATCCATTGAACAGCGGCGTCCTGTCCAGCAATGCCGCCGTCGGGCGGTCCGGGATACCACCGATGTACTTGACAGCGTCGATCCAGCTGAGCTCCATGAGGTCCGATTCCTTAACCCCCATCTCGGGGAAGACCTTGTCAATATAAGCAAGTAGCTCACCCTTCACTCCAAGGAACAAGGCCTGGAAAAAAACACCAAGTTTTCTACCACCATCATTGGTCAACACCACCGCCACATTTCTTATCCACAAATCTTCGGTTACTTTGCTACTAATCCGCTCCCACTTTCTCAGAATCTTGGTCACGTTCTGTTCGATGGTTCTCCAGAACCCGAACGCAGTCACCCGGGGAGGAACGGCGACCAATTTGAGCTTGTAAGATAGAACGATGCCGAAGCTCGCCACGCCGCCACCTCTTACTGCCCAGAAGACGTCCTCACTCATCGCTGACCTGTCCAGCACGTTCCCCTCGGCGTCCACGAGCACGGCGTCGACGACGTATTCGGCCGCGATGCCGTATTTACGCATCAGTGTACCGATCCCGCCGCCGCCCACGTACCCACCGATGCCAACTGTAGGGCATGTTCCTCCGGGGAATGTGTAGTTTGGGGTCTCCCTGTCGAGGTGATAGTACAGCTCCCCGAGAGTCGCACCGGCGCCGACCCATGCTGTTTTGCTCGCCAGGTCCACCGTAATGCCGTGGAAGTTGCGGATGTCGACTAGCACGAATGGTTCATTTCTGGAGAAGGAGGTGAATGAGAGGCCGTCGAAGTCGTGGCCGCCGCTGCGTGTACGTATCCGGAGGCCGTGCTTACGAGCGCACAGCACGGAAGCGCGGACTTGGGAAGGGGTTGTGGGTGTTATGATGAGGAGGGGCTTGTGGGTGGCTGTGGAGTAGATGGTCCTCATGCTTTGCGCTTTGGAGAGGAGAATGGTGTTGTAGGAGCTGGTGTTTCTGGAGAATAGGATTTGGGCTCTGTTCTTGTTTGTCCGGCCGTGGAAGCAGTGGAGGAAGCTCTCGAGAGCAGAGCAGGTGATCGGAGACGAGGAGAGGAGTAAGATCGTGAGAATGAGGAGAGCTGTCGGGAGAACTTGCGGTGCCATCGTTGGGTTGGTCATCAATGCTACAGGGACTTGTGGATGTCTTATAGTGGGGGAAATAGGATCTGGGTTCAGGTTTCGCGAGTGGATCGTCTACAGCAGGTAGCAGGTGGTGTAATGCATAGGGGAGGGGGCAACCATCTCCGACCTCTTACCGCATTACAACACGGAGATGATCTGCGTTTCCTCATATTTTAAAATTGGAATACTTACAAACATGTTTTTTTAAAACAGCGTAATGACATTTCAACTCCTTTGTCCTTTGTAAGCATGTGACCATTGTATACTTATTCTTTCTTCCACACATGCACCCCATCGTTAGTCTCGCTTCACAAAGATAACTATATTTGGACTAGTGACTAGTCTGGTTAGAGAGTTGATCATGTGAGAGCATGAGTGCAGTGAATCTGTACCATTAGATCTTGCTTATTTCTCTCCTCCTCTAAGCAACTAGGATAGAGATGATAGAATCTAATGATCTAGACCCACTGCTCTCACAGTTTTTGTCTCTCACAAGACCAACGCTTAATCTAACCATATCAAATATGTCCACATATTTGAACAATATAACGGGGAGGATAGGTATGGGTTTGGATTATTCGTATCGCCGCTCATTGGAGTTGAGGGTGCTCTGCAACTGTTGGGGATATATGGATGCGGAACAATCAATCAACCAGGATATATCCCCCTAAACTGTCCTGCAGCAAAGATGGCACAACACAATATATGTTCCCCACACGGGAACTCAAATGGCAACAATGACAATCACAATCACAAGCAAGAAAGCAACCACACGAGACAAAGATTTTTACGTGGAAACCCTTGCTCAATGTGAGCAAGGGAAAAACCACGGGACAAGACCGGCAACCAATCACTACGGTCAAATGAGTCAATGTTCTTCCTGGTTTTATTGCCCACAAAACCGAGGTACAAAGCACACACAATGGATAGTTCTTCTACGAGTAACTAACTATCCCTAAGTATCCAAAATACCAATATTGTGCTTAAATCCAAGAAGGATAGATTGACTCCCCTTGTGGGCTCCCGGATGGAGACCCAAACACGAAGTTCGGCTTCTTGAGGTCGTCCGCAACGACCTCCAATGGCTTCTCCCACTTGAGCTTGTCCTGCTCTTCACAGCCTGTTGCACCTCAGCCCGCGGCACCTTGGTCGACGGAGAAAGGAAGAGGAGCCCAGCTGCCCTCCCTCTTCTTCTCGGCCTCTCTCTCACGGCTGGAACGACTAGGGTTCAAAACCCTCGCTGGAAACGGCTGGAAAAACTGGAAGCAAGAATGGGTCGACCGCTCCTGTCGTGGATTCCCTGGAATGGGAATATGGCTGGAGAAATTTCAGTGATACCCCTGGAAAGGGGTCAAATTACAAGCCCCCAAGTTGAGGCTGGAAACTTGCAAGTAAACCCAACAACCTCCCCCTCCAGCCCCAACGGGGAGGTGTTGTCCTGTGATGGAGATCAACAAGAGGTGACACCGCTCAGCTCTCTACAGAGTTGAAGCTTGTCACGAGTGACTGCCTTGGTCAACATGTCTGAGGGGTTCTCATCGGTGTGAATCTTCTTCAACATGAGTTGCTTCTGTTCAATTGCATCCCTCAGCCAATGGTATCTCACATCAATGTGTTTTGTGCGAGCATGGTGCATGGTACTCTTGCTCAAATCTATAGCACTCTGGCTATCACAAAACACAACCGGCTCACTGCCATCCAATCCAAACTCACCAAGAAAGCGTTGTAGCCACAACGCTTCCTTCCCAGCCTCTGCTGCTGCAATGTACTCTGCCTCAGTAGTTTAGAGAGCAACGCATTTCTGTAGTTTGGATTGCCATGATATAGCTCCCCCTGCAAATGTGAAAATGTACCCTGAAGTAGACTTTCTCTGGTCCATATCACCTGCCATATCTGCATCAGTGAAGCCACACCGTTTGGGATCTGACCTCCCAAAAGCAAGACACATACTTGAGGTCCCTCTCAAGTATCTCAAGATCCACTTCACGGCCTCCCAATGGTCCTTTCCCGGATTGGACATGAATCTGCTCACCACGCCCACTGCATGGGCTATGTCAGGTCTAGTGCAAACCATTGCATACATGAGGCTCCCAACTGCTGACTGGTATGGGATCTTGGTCATCTCTGCTTTCTCCTCAGAAGTAGAAGGACATGACTCTTTGTTCAGCTTGAAATGAGAGGCTAAGGGTGTACTGACAGGCTTGGCATTCTTCATGTTGAACCGCTCCAATACGCGTTCAACATAGCTCTCTTGTGACAACCACATCATGTGCTTCTTCCTGTCACTTGTAATCTGCATCCCAAGGATGTGACTTGCCTTGCCCAAATCTTTCATCTCAAACTCTTTGGAGAGTTCTTTCTTGAGCTTTGCAATCAAGTTGGAATCATGACATACGATCAACATGTCATCCACATATATCAAAAGAATGATGAACATGTCATTGGGAAGACGACGAACATATACACATGGATCGGTCGTTGTCCTCTTGAAGCCATGCTTTCCCATGAAAGCATCAAACTTCAAGTACCACTGTCTCGGTGCTTGCTTCAAGCCGTAGAGACTCTTCCTCAACTTACAAACCATGTGTTCTTTCCCTTTCTCTTGAAAATACTGTGGCTACTCCATGTAGATCTCTTCCTTCAAATCTCCGTGAAGAAACGCCGTCTTCACATCCATCTGCTCCAGCTCAAGGTCCATGCTAGCAACAAGTCCTAGTACCATTCTCACTGAATTCATCTTCACCACTGGGGAGAAGATCTCATCATAGTCCACGCCTTCCTTCTGGCTGAATCCTTTCACTACCAATCTGGCCTTGTACTTCACATGCTTGCCGCTGTCATCTGACTTCAGCTTGTAAACCCACTTGTTCTTCAAGGCCCTCTTCCCTTTAGGAAGCTCAATAAGGTCATAAGTGTTGTTCTTCTTTAGAGATGACATCTCTTCGTTCATTGCATTCTGCCAATGACCCTTGTCCTTATGCACATGTGCCTCCTCAAAGGTGTATGGCTCACCTGCATCTGTGAGCATCACATACCTGGAAGTGGGGTAACGGGATGATGGCTGGCGTGTCCTTTCAGATCTCCTGACATAAGGCTCTGCTGCATCTACAAGTGGATGAGGCTGCTCCCCCTACCCTAGGTCCCCTAGACCTGCATCAACGGGGTCTGCATCTGGCTCGTGCTGCTCTAGCTGCCCATCCTCTCCACCTGTACCCTGTACTGGAGAGGGCTCTGTGTCCTAATCACTGTCATCATCAATGGAAAACTCATCTGCATCACCACTCTCGGTGGTATCCTCAGCCAACGTCTGATTCTCATAGAAAATCACATCCCTGTGTCTGGTGACAGTCCTCTTTCTTGGATCCCAAAGACGGTATCCAGACTCCTGATCTCCATAGCCAAGAAAAATACAAGGCACCGCCTTGTCATCTAACTTCTTCCGCTGCTCCTTGGGTACCAATGCATACGTCTTGCATCCAAACACCCTCAAATGAGCATATGAGGGGTCTTTCCCTGTCCAAACACGCTCTGGAATCTGGAAGCCCAAAGGAACTGATGGAGATCGGTTCACCAAGTAACAAGCGGTGCAAACCGCCTCAGCCCAAAAAATCTTGGGCAACTTCGTTGTCTTCAGCATGCAACGAACTCTTTCAACAATGATCCTGTTCATCCTCTCAGCTAGACCATTGTACTGGGGTGTGCCTGGCTTTGTCCTCTCATGCCTGATGCTGTGATCTGCACAATATCCCTGAAAGCTATGGGAGGTGTACTCTCCCCCATTGTCCGTGCATAGACACTTCAATAATTTTCCTGTCTCGTGCTCAACCATGGCATGAAACTTCTTGAAGCAATCAAACACTTGATCCTTCGATCTCAGCACATACACCCACACCTTCCTAGATGCATCATCAATGAAGGTGACAAAATACATGTTGCCTCCCAAAGAGGTCGTGTCCATAGGACCACAAACGTCAGAATGAACCAACTGAAGAAGGTCTCTCTTCACCTTGGATCTCGCTCTGTAAGGTGCACTCATGCTCTTCCCAACCTCACATGCATCACAAGGAGACAAAGTGATGTCATTGTGGTAGGGGATCAACTCTCTCTTGCTAAGAAGCTGCAAGCCCTTCTGGCTCATGTGGCCAAGTCGACGGTGCCACAAATCTGAATTATCTGCTTCACTAGCATGCAAACTGCCATCCATGACCTTCACTCTAGTCATATAGAGTGTGTGACACAAACTGCCTCTAGCCATGATGAGAGAACCCTTGTTAATCTTGCACTTGTTGTCGCCAAACTTCAGATGGTAGCCTTCACTATCTAGCTGTGAACCAGATATAAGGCTAAGACGTACATCAGGAACATGCCTCACATTCTGGAGTGTCATTGAGCACCCAACATCCGTCTGGATCGAGATGGTGCCCATGCCAATGATCTTGGAGTAGCTCTCGTTACCCATCAAGACTCTCCCATAATCACCCCTAGTGTAGGTGGTGAAGAACTCCCTATGTGGAGTCACGTGATAGGAGGCGGCCGTGTCAACGACCCACTCCAAATCACTCCCTGCATGCAAGCACTGGTCCTGGATGGTGAGAATCACCTCATCTGCACTTTCATCTGCCACAACTGCAGCTACATTCCCATCTTCCTTTTTCTGATCTTTCTTGGCTTCAGCTTGCTCTCTCTTCCAAACCTTGCAGTCTCTCTTCCAGTGACCGAGCTTCTGGCAATGGTGACACTTTCCTCTGCCCTTGGACTTATCCCTGGATTTCTGCCTCTCCTGTGATGCTCCTCTGCTGATGGATCTTCCTCTCCTCTCAACTGCATACACATGTGAAGAGGAGGATGCCTCTCCCGAAGAGCGACGTCTAATCTCCTCATTGAGGAGACTACCTTTGACCATAGCCATGGTCAACTTTCTATCCTTCGCTGAGTTTCTCACGGTGACAACTAAGGTCTCCCAACTGTCTGGCAAAGAACCCAATAGGAGAAGTGCATGCAGTTCGTCATCAAGTACCAACCCCGTGGAGGTCAACTAGTTGATTATGCTTTGGAAGTCATTCAGATGCTCTGCCACTTTGTATCCATCCTTGTACTTCAGATTCACAAGCTTTCTAATCAAGAAAGCCTTGTTGGTTGCGGTCTTCTGATCATAGAGCTCGGACAACTTGTCCCATAGCTCCTTGGCATTCGTCTCCTTAGCAACATGATGGAACACGGACATGTCAAGTCACTTCCGAATGGTACCAATGGCTTTTCGGTTCAACTTTGTCCACTCGCCCGTGGACATATTCTCTGGCTTGGCGCTCTCACCCTCCACGGGATCGTGGAGGTCCTTGCAATATAAGATGTCTTCCATCTTGGCCTTCCAAATCTGTCAGTTGCTACTTGTAAGCTTGATCATTGTGCCTTCATCATCTTTGCCCATTATGCTCAACCTGAGCTCTGATACCACTTGTTGGGGAAATATGGATGCGGAACAATCAATCAACCAGGATATATCCCCCTAAACTGATCTGCAACAAAGATGGCACAACACAATATATGTTCCCCACACGAGAACTCAAATGGCAACAATGACAATCACAATCACAAGCAAGCAAGCAACCATACGAGACAAAGATTTTTACGTGGAAACCCTTGCTCAATGTGAGCAAGGGAAAAACCACGGGGTAAGACTGGAAACAAATCACTACGGTCAAATGAGTCAATGTTCTTCCCGGTTTTGTTGCCCACAAAACCGAGGTACAAAGCACACACAATGGATAGTTCTTCTACGAGTAACTAACTATCCCTAGGTATCCAAAATACCAATATTGTGCTTAAATCCAAGAAGGATAGATTGACTCCCCTTGTGGGCTCCCGGATGGAGACCCAAACACGAAGCGCGGCTTCTTGAGGTCGTCCGCAACGACCTCCAATGGCTTCTCCCACTTGAGCTTGTCCTGCTCTTCACAGCCCGTTGCACCTCAGCCCGCGGCACCTTGGTCGACGGAGAAAGGAAGAGGAGCCCAGCTGCCCTCCCTCTTCTTCTCGGCCTCTCTCTCACGGCTGGAACGACTAGGGTTCAAAACCCTCGCTGGAAACGACTGGAAAAACTGGAAGCAAGAATGGATCGACCGCTCCTGTCGTGGATTCCCTGGAATGGGAATAGGGCTGGAGAAATTTCAGTGATGCCCCTGGAAAGGGGTCAAATTACAAGCCCCCCAAGTTGGGGCTGGAAACTTGCAAGTAAACCCAACAGCAACTACATGATTCATCGGATAGGTTGTCCTGGAGGATCAAAGATTGCTGAGGTTGTGTTAGACGAGGAAGATGGGAGGAGTGGGGGAGATGAAGATGGTCAAGAATCATGATGGATGTAAAAAAGGAAAAATAAAGAAAGATGCAGAGGAAATGGTAGGTTTTATTTGATTATGTTGGCCGCTAGACCCAATTGGAGAACCGTCTAATGTAGACTCCCCTGCCACCATATCCTAACATAATCAGATTAATGTTGAGTAGGGTATATGGATTTATTTCTATTCAGGCATGTGGATCCATTTGTTTCAGGGATTTATCCATATGTGAATTATAATATAGACTCTCCTACGGTCAGGACTCTCAGTATCCTCTGTATTCTTTTATCTCCACATAGTGAATACCTATCACTATCGTCCGAGAATGTATTCCAGTTACAGGTGAACCTTGGAAATATGTGTGTTTTCATGTTTGCTTGTTTGATCATTTGTACGTGTTGTGCTCCCATAATTCGCAACAAACTCAAAAAGTAACGGTGGTTTGTCAACGGATACCATCAGACTTAACAACAAATTCACTAAAATAATCATTGTTATAACTACATTTCTTGCAGTGAGAATTCACGTGCAAAGATTGAGGATCTGATCAACGGAATTTCCATAATAAGATCTTTTCTTTCTTTCGCATCGAAATAGGAGATAAGCGGGAAACCCTTTTCCATAATATGGTCTTTTCCTTTCTTCCACAATGAATATGATTTTTATCTTGTGAACGTTTATTGGTGTCATAGATGCATGAATCAAGCTTGCGGATCCCGTTGTTCTGGGTCTGGGGAGCAATGTCTTGAGGTGATCTTTTTATGCACCAAGGGCACATCAGTATATTAACATAATTATTATCTACTGAGAAAGACGAAGAATGTCTAACGTAAGCAGTCGAGTACACACCATTGTTGAACCACAACAAATATCTTCTCGTCTTATTGTATACGTTTCTCGGTCGTTGGTGTGTATCGATTGCCCGATACTTTCCCAACAGCTTTGACGTAAGAATTGTTAAGTTTTTAGGAGTCAAGATGTAGATAAAAAGTATACAAAGATGAAAGTACTATCATGGTATATTTACAAGGACGCATGGGTAAATACCCCTTTAATTTGGGTACTACTACTAGTAATCAAACTTCAGGAACGTCCGGCACCAGATCCCTTCGCCCCACTCAGGATGCCTTAAAAATATTTGATGGTCATTAAATAATCTTGTGATGTAATCTGTGCATATTCTTTCCGTCCCATTTTCGCACGAAATGCATTTTTCTATATCACGCATGGGGCCCGCGCCACGTGATTAGGCCGTGATTGAAGATATCGCCTTTATCTTTGCCATTCTAAATTATTTTAGAACTACGCCACATTTAATTCAACATAACTTTAATGTCAAGTCAGCTGATCAGTGTGTCCAAAATTGTATTCTGGATAGCAGAGACACTCCATTGATCAGCTCTCTACTTCACCTAATGCAATCATTTTTAGTATTTTTTTACTTGTGTCATTCTTTTTTTCCATAAAGCTCAGTAATTTCTGGGATCCGGGTATCCCCTTTTATTGAAGAAAGAAGGGAAATACAAGGAAAAGCAAATGAAGCATATAGCTTCTACAGAAACATCTAGTTAATATAAAAATGGCCAACATGGCTTTCAAGCATCGCTAACCCAACCTTTGAACTTTCGTAATGCCTTCTCTTTAGCCTTCCTAAGCTTTGGAGACCTTCTCTGTAAAGGTACCCATTTATGATGAAGGCTGTTTGAAATTTGAAAAAGTGAGTAGATATTATGATATGATTATATTGGAATTTGAAAAAGTGCATAGTTATTATGATGTGATTATATTAAAGTTTGGAATAATGAGTAGAAGTTGAGTATTTTATGATTTTTAGATGATATGATGGTATAATATAATATTTTTAGTGGAGAGAGAGAGAGAGGACCCACTAGTGGGTTAGATTTATGGGTTTTGGAGGGTAACCCACCCAAAGTGGGGGGTAACCCCCAACCGAATGGCCTCTAAGGTATCGTTCGGCACAAGGGGTAAACCCCCCGGCACAAGGGGTAAACCCTCCGTGGGGTGGTTTACCCCCCTTAACCCATATATTCTCCCTCTATGTGGGTCCCACTTTTTATCTTTTTAAAAAAATTAAATAAATCAATTATCCATCATCAATTCCATCAAAAAATAATATACTATACCATCATATCATATAAAAATTATAAACTACACCACTTCTACTCATTTTTCAAACTCCAATACAATCACATCACAATAACTACTCACTTTTTCAAACTCCAATACAATCATATCACAATAAACCCACTTCTAACCCACCCTCAGTTTAATCCTCTATCCAAACATCAAAACCCAAAAATGGGTTACTTGCAACCAGTTTAACCCACCTAAACCCACTATCTAAATACACTCTAAAGATTGCTAGGTTAGTTCGGGTTAAACTTAAAAAGGGTAAATTGTTGTTGTGTTTTAGTATTTGGATACAGGGTTAAGGGTTGAGTGGTTTGTAATTTTTAGATGATATGATGGTATAATATATTATTTTTTGATGGATAGATGAAAGAGAAATAATTTATTTAATGAATAAAAAATAGAGAGGAAGTGAGTCCTACAAGTGAGAGAAACAGTGGGTTTTGAAGAGTGAACCCTCCCCCCCCCCACCCCCCCAAAAGAGGGTTATGCTACAAGTGAGAGAAACAATGGGTTTGAACAGTGGGTTTTGAAGAGTAAACCATCATAGTCGTTTCTTATACATCAATATATGCTTCCACGGCACCCTAAATGTCTGCAAGGTCATATCCTAAGCTTATGCTCTCGTTCTTTAGTGTGTTTGTTTTGTAAGCAATCGGGTTACAAAATTGTTCATCCACATCATTCACCTTCTTTCATCTCGATACATCTTATCTCAACTTCTATGGCTCCTCCTTGTGCTATCAAGCGCTAGCGGGCCGCGTCGCCAGTTGGAAACAAAGAGCTCTAGTGAAACTTCTAAGGTGGTTGCTTCGACTATGGTGGCCATGGTTTCAAAAGGCAACAATGAGCCTTCCATGGATACAATGGCCAACTGCCCTACGCAAAAATCTACTCATGTCTATCTAGATATCCACGGGAAAACTCTCCTCCCTTTCTGGAAGGAAGATATTTGTAAAGAGGAATGGCTACTACATCGCGACTTTCGTAAATGCTTGATTGTTGAGCCCTCCAAAGACATCACTTCGTTAAAATGGGTTCGTGAGATCCTAGAGCTTGAGGTATCCAAGGTTGATTTCCATTGCATGCGGAAGATACCATTGAGGCGGACTCGGAAGAGATCTTCAATACCCTGGTACATACTTCTCTTCAGGGGATCGATGGATCATGGCTTTGGTTTTGCAAGTGGTTTCCTTCGTTCAGAGCCAAACGTGGGGACGAGGTTTCAGCTTATTTGGTGTCAGCGGTGGGCTTACATATCCACCCTCTTTACTCCTTCATTTTGGCAAGCCTGATGAAATAATTCGGCAACCTCCTCGATTATGCATGTCATGACTTCTTTAGAGATTGTGAAGATGCATCATCCATCCTACGCCTGATGGATAGGAATGAGTAGGGTTGGGCATTGAGCTGGGCCAGCCTGACTTGGCCTAAAACGACCCGCATAATCCGACCCAAACCCGAACCCGAAATTTAGTGTGCGGGTCGTGGGCCTCAAAATGAGCTCGTATAGATTATTGGGCCGTGTTCGGACCTGAGAAGGCTCAAACCCGCAAGCCCGATAACCTGACCTATACGATATAATTATATGCAGTATATTAATGTTTGCTACAAATACCATGTTCTAACTTTCATATATCCCTATTTCGAGTTTAGAATAAGTACTTAGACCCATTAATAAGCATATCTATTAGCGTGGAATGAGGGCATTATTACATTAATATACAAAATTATTACATTAATATGCAAGAACGGAATCTGTGTCCTCAAGTATTAGTGCATGTACAACTGTAAGTAACCAATCTGTATTGGGTCATAGTACATGCATCTACAATAGGATATGTAATGGTGAATTGAATGGTGGTTTAAATCGCCATATTTTTTACCACATTTCTATTTCCATCATAAAATTGTTGTCAGAATCACGAATGAGTTGGTGTACATAAACTATTAAAATGTACACATGCATAAGAAACAACCAGAAAATACAAGAACGGAACACAAGATATTGGTGTACATAAGTGTTAATTTGATCTCGCCTGACCCAAACCCGACCCATTTTGTTTGGATCGGGTTTGGGCTTAGGCTAGGAATTTGAAAATAAAATAGGCCTAGACCCGACCCATTATCCCATATACTTAAATGGGCTTGGGTCGGGCCAACTCAAACCTGACCCGACCCGATACCCAACTCTAGGGATGAGCATTGGGCTGGGCCAACCCGGCTCAGCCCAAGCATGAAACTATTTGGGTCAGGCTCGGTCCGATAATTTGGACCCATTTGTTAGTTGGGTCAGGCTTGAGCTTAGCTCCGCCCAGCCCATCTGATCCGAAAGCCCGACCCATTTAAAGCCTGAATTAAGGCTCACGAGCTTGGTCCGATAGGGAGCCCAAAGCCTGGCCCATGAGCCTGATAGATGGCCCAAAAGAACCTCCTGGCGGGCTTTAGCTAGGGAATTTCCATCTCCCTCGCATGAATGACCAAATTCAAGGAAAATACAAGGATTATCCAACAGTAAAGAGATAAAAAGTTGAACAACTCATAACAAATATACAATCAAAATCAATAATCTATTGGATTTGTAAGAATGGAAATTATACAAAAAATGAATCGGCTCGGCCCAGAACCATAAAATTGGATTGGCCTAGGCTCAGTTGATATCCCACATTTTACAGTCCACCCTGACCTAGTCTCATTCCATTAGGATTGGGTTAGGCTTGAGTTTGGGTCGCCAAATATCAGAAATAGTGGGCTTAAGCCCAACTCAAAGTTCGAAAAAATAAATGGGCTTGGACCTAGACCTTATATGGTTTGGCCCATATCCAATCTATGATCATCCCTACTGATGGACATTCTCGACATCAACATCATCCTTAAAGTAGTTGTGGTTAAAATGGTTGATGGAATCTTCGAGGTCATCCAGAGGCGAATAATAGAAAGGTCATATTCTAGCCAGAAAATACTACGCTTCACAACCCTACAATCTCTTACAGCGTAGAAAAAGAACTGAATGGAAGAGCCTTCAAATGGGTACACAAAAATACAAAGGAAAAACCCAATGTGGGACTCATCCTGGAGGGTTTAGATCTTTGTTCAGGAACTGCATGGGTGATGAATCTCCATTTCATCAACTTTATTCCATCATTTTAGCATTAAAAGCCCTACCTAATGCATATATAGCATTAATTTGTACAAAATAGCATTTGTTATTTATTGCATTTATTGTGTAAATAATATTGTTTTAATACCAAAATTATAGAATAAAGATAAGAAAAGAAAAGGAATAAGATACCAAAGGTATTTTATAACCCTAAACCCCGAGACCAAGTCAAGAATTGAGTTGGTCGACAAGGAATAAAGTAGGGGAGATAAGGGCCAGGAATACAATAAAAATCACATTTATTTATTATCCAATCATTTATTTTGACACCCATTTTATTCTTTATTATTTATTCATCAAATAAAGAAAATTTGTACATGAAAGTTGTAGATAATAATGTAAATAAAAATATAAAATTGAGTTTGTACAAAAACACCATATACTTTCTATACATAAAATAAAAAGCTAAAATCCCAACTTCACATATACATATCTTCTAGACAAAAACTCAAAATGTATCAAAATCATCTTTAATTGTATATAACTTTTAATAAGCTATTTAATAGAGGTGGTTTCATATTTTATGGAGTTGAGATGTGAAAGTTAGGTTTTGGACCCTCATTGTATAAAGATACCTGAATAAAATATTCATTTTATTTATTCTATATTATCTTTACAATTTAATATTTTTATAATTTTTTAAATATTATTTATAACTTATGTATATATTTAAACTAAAATAAAACAATAAAGAAAACACAAAATAAAATAAGTCTATATAAATACATAGGTAAAATACCTATGTTAATACTTGTAAATAAATAAAAGGGAAATATATTCTTTAATTCTTTTATTAGTTTATATTTTATACTCTTATAAGTATTATTTATATTCTATTAAAAATATAAAATTAAAATAAAACCATAAATAAAACATTAAAATAAAATGTATATATATATATAATACATAGATAAAATACATATATATAATATGTACCTATTTATTTAGAGATAAAATAACATCATAAAAATATAATAAAAATATATTTATGTACCTAAAAATAAGTTGTAAATACATAAAATAAGGGAATAAAAAATGAAATAAAATATACAAAATAAAAATAAAATAGCTAAAACACAGGTGAATATACCAATATATACACCTATAAAAATTAACTACTAATAAATAATCTCAAAAAATAAATAAAATCATAATAAAATACTACATAAAATAATAAATATTCTTATTTTATAGTCAAAAATTAATAAAATCAGTTACTATTTTTAAATAATTATTTTCAAATAATGGGACTGTTTTGTCCTGTAGCGACCTGACGTGGATGTCATGTCGCCCGTTGCCTTCTGGACAACTCCCTCCCAGGCCTTCTGATTTGTCAGAAGTGTCAACTCCCTGGTTTTCATGCCTTTTTCCTGTGCGATTCGTCCATCAATCATGTTTGATCCCTTCACAAGATTTGCTCATGTATATTCCAGGATTCATGCCGACCACTTCGATCCTCTGCACATAATTTCGATTCTCGCCAAATCATCCTTGAATAAGAATGCTCGTTAATTTTTATAAATAACCACCTCAGTCTTCTTCCTCGATTTTGGTCATCATTTGGACCCTTGAGCCCCTAACCCTTGGCCTAGCGTCCATCCCTGCGACAGGGGGAGGTCCCCTGAGGCGTTGGTGTGGCTAGAGGAGGGCGGAAGTGCACCCAAGGCAGTCGTCCGGCCACCTTTGCTCCATGGTGGGTCTTGTCTGTCGAAATCCCCTCTTCCTTTCTCTTTGTTTCAAATCCTAGGTATGAGTTGCGCTTTCTTGTTTTTCTAGCATAGTTTAGATTCCTAGATTTATTTTCTGCCATGTTTTTAGCTTGTTATTATGTATATTAGTGTTAAACACCACCCCCGAAGTTCGCCGGAACCTCGTACCCACGAACCACTTCGTTGTAACAGACCATGTTCTTTCGCTCCGCTATCACCACCACCTTCTTTCCCAACCATTTCCCCATGATCCGATGCATCCCATTCGCCTCGACTCCTTCTGGATCGAACTGATCGGTCCTCAACTCCGCTGCCACACCAGAGGGCCACCGCCACGACCCACTGTGCATCCATCCTCGCCAATAGAAGTCCCAGACCCCCCTTGTTCTTGTACTAACTCGCGTTGCAGGTTCTGTAAAGCACCAGACCCCTTGTGGGGTCGATTTAGTGAAAAATGCAGGTACCTGGAGCTGCTCTCGTTCATTGACGTCGCTAGCCTCCATCGCAGCTCCAGCCTCCTCTCTGTAGTTGCCATCTAGTGCGGGGAAGCCCAAGCTTCGTTTTGCCTCTTGTCTGAGCCATCCAGGTGGCTAGAGGAGCTCAGGAGAGCTGATCGAAACTCGTCATCTACGAGTTCTTACTCAGCTCTTCCTAAGCCCTTCCTTACCGTCTGATCAGATCGCCCGCTCCAGATGCCACTGCTGCCGTTCGATCCAGTCCACCCTCGACCGTCATATCACCCTTGGTGGTGATCGAACCGTTATTGTCGCACCTCGCGATGCCACGTGTCCAAGTGAATGAAGCCAATCATCCAATGGCGCACGTGAAAGGGGTAATCTACAACTTTAGTCCTGCTCTTTTTTGCATTTATTAAATAGTCCAGTAAATAAAAATGTAAAGTTTAAAATAACATGAACATTTTGCATGTAGGCCCTTGTACCTATTATATTTTCTTTTTGGTCCAATCTATCTCAACTCACGTGTAGTCCCACGTGAGCTGGGCAAATTGCAAGGAAGGCCCTTTGGCTTTTTGTATTTATTTTTAGTCCATTAAAATTTAAAATGCATTGTATATTTTTACGAAATTTGCATGGTGGACCCTAGATTTTATTTTATTTACATATATGCCCCTACTAATATATGAATTTTGGTGCTTGCGTTTCATTTATTTAAAATAGCACCTAGCTTCTAAAATCACGCAAAAATAGAATTAGATGCATGTAGCATGAACTTTCACGCCATATATTTATTTTGCATTTTTGGGCATTTTAACCATTTATAAAAAAATCAAAAGAAACCCATTTTTGTTTAATATACAGTATAAAGTACTAAAAAATATAAAAACATTTCTGAAAAATCCCAAAAAATATATGTTGCTTATTTATGTATTTGTAGCCCTCAAACCAAAAACCATAAAAAATGGAAGAAGAAAAGTCTAAAAAACCCCGAAAATTTTATAAAAAATTTAAAAATTCATTAAAAATCCAAAAAATATCCTTTTCTATTTATAATTTTCTTTATTTAATTATATATATTAAAATTAATTTGGGTAATTTTGGATATAATTTGCTATTTTTAATATCCAATTCAATCTCAGCCTATTTGTTTCATCCATGTGGGATATTTTTTACTTCAAAAATCTATAAAAATTATTGAAAAATCCAGAAAAATTACAAAAACATTATAAAAATATATAAAACCTAAAATAATGTATTTTCTTTTTTAGTTTTTAAAATTATATTATCCTATATGGCATATATAGCCTTATATGTATTATATATCTTTAATAAAAAATATAAAAATATAAAAATATAAAAGAAAATATAAAAAAATAAAATTAAAAACAAAAGAAAAAATTATAAAACAAAAAATAAAAGCAAAAAATATAAAATCAAAACCCACAAAAACAATAAAAATGACAAGAGGAAAAAGAATAATTTTTGCGCATAAATTCACACAATCTACCGTTCGCTCCCTGAGTTCGACCTCTATACATGTTTACACCTATATACATTTTCTTGTAAAGTTATAATAAATTTGAACTCCACATTTTTGATATTCATTGCTTGCTTTATTCGTGAATTAATTGTTGATTAACTGAGGTTTCGTCTAAGGTCGATTCAACGACTGTCAGTCTGCCTTGTGGATTGAAATAACTTCGGATAGATCTCATCATCAAATGGTGCAGTTGCCAGGGAGAAACGCCACATAGATTGTCTATACTTGTTCTTTTGCTCTTGTCTATACTTTTTTATTTGTCTATTTATTTTCCTTATTAATTGATAATTATTTTATGATTGTTAGACCTCTTTCTTCGTTTGACTTTGTTGCGAGGGACCCCTGCGCAAGGGAGGACTTCCTAGGAAGACCGATGCACCCAAACAATACGAAGCTGGCTTTTAGATCTAATTGGCAGGAGAGAGAGAAGTAAGGGCGGACGGAGGAAATTTTTGAAGGCATCCCCTTTTTGTATTTTATCTATTTTGCATTATTATTGTATATATTTAAGTGAGAGAGAAAGAGACTAATTATTGTAATAATACAGGACACTACACTACACTTCACGAGGTCCAGTGCCCAAGGGATGTTCCCTTGGGGGGCCTCGTTGGTTTTCTCGCATTTTTGTCGCTTTTATGTTCTTTTGTTTTTTGGTTTTTGATTTTCTTTCCTTTGTGTGATTGAGCCCTAGTTGTAGGATTGCTTGATGATAGATTAGGTCCAAACACTTAATCAATCATTGCATGTGCATATATTCTGCGTTTGGACCTAGTCAAATACTAAATTATCATATATTTAGACTTGAGATCGAGCGCTGAGAGAAGTACCATACAACGCTTGTAGGATCTGATGTGGCGAACATCGATGCACTTCAGAGACCGAACTTTTGGATCTCATTTCTGAGTAGTTGACATTCTATGCTTCACGATAATAGCAATTTCATATCTAGGGTGGTTTCATCAGCTTGCATTTGTGATGAACGAGGTTTCACGATCGACTAAGGTGGAATAAATAAACAGAGGGTCATTGTCCCCAATCAATCAAATCAGTCACAAGAAAAATAAACCACTCTCAAAAATCAACAAGGAATGTAAGCGGTCTCGTTATATTATTTACCTGGTATAGCGACCCGGGACGAACATAAGGAGCACAATTGAAAAACTAAGTTGTCAGATTTTGAGAAAACAAATATTTTTTGTGGTTTTTAATTTTCAATTTTTTAATTTTTAAATAAAGGCAAACAAGCCCCTAAATAAAAGACACATGCAACACAGTTTTTGTATTTTTTAGAAGTATCAAAAACAGACAGAAAATTATAATAAAAATATTTTTGGGTTTTATATATTTTATATTATTTTGGTAATTTTTAGGGATTTTTCAGATGTTTTTATAATTTTCTAAAAATCAAACAAGGATAAAAATACAAAACAGTGCACAGCCAGGAATAATTTGAGAATTAAATATATTTAAAACTCCCAAAAATCTTAAATCATATTTTTATGATAGAATATAAGTAAAAATCTATAAACAGAAACCGAAAACACTATTTTTGTATTTTTCTATGATTTTAAACAATTTTTATAAGTTTTTAAGTACTTTGTAATTTTTAGGGTTTTTATAAGTGTTTTTTCAAACAAAAATAGTATTGGAGGTAAAACACAACAAAATACAGTTATAGAAAAATTTTGTGGAATTTTGAGGTCATTTTTCGAATTTTTACAAATTTCTCAACACAAATAGGATAATTGTAAATGGTTTTTGAATTTTTAATAATAGAAAATGCTACCAATTTGGTAAACCAAAAATATCACATAAATAGCAAGCAAGCAGGAACTTATAAGATTTTTTGTAGAATTTTTGGGGCCAATTTGCTATTTATTTCATCCAATAAAAGACAAGGAATTAAAAATAATTTACAGGGACCCAAACATAAATACCTTAACTTTTAGGACCAAACAAATAACATATCTCAAAACCTCAGGGTTAGAGATGCAAATAGTCCAGCAAACTAACGCGTACACGTGATGCACAACGCATAAGGGTATAAGTGCAAACATCAAAATAAATATTCATTTCATAACATCGAGAAAATTCTGAATAAATATTGCAAATAACCCAGCAAACACGTGGGGACACACGTGACTCAAACTCGGAGGGACTGAAATGCAAATACGAAAATCAGAGGGTCCAAACCATAAATGTTTTTAACAACACATTATACTCAATAAAGAAAGCGACAAGGTAGAAAGGAAATGTACCCAAGCAAGGGGGACACGTGGCACGTGCACGAGGAGGCGGTTGCTGGCGGCTCTGATGGTTCTGTAAAGCTGATTCGACGGTCTGGAGAGATGTCATGGATATGCGGTTAGATCTGACGTGTCAGGTCTGATCTAATGGCATGGACAGTTGCTTTGTCGGGCGGCTCAGATCTGGAAAGGGGTGATCGGTCCGTTATCAAATGGGCGTGGATGAACGATCTTGATCAGAACTGGATGTGAGGGTGTATCGAACGGCTCCAGAGGTCGTTGGAAGAACTGAAGCTCAGCGAGCTTCGACCATGCAGATCTCGCAATCCACGGGTCTGATCGGCTCATTATAAGGTCCAACAATTTCGTGAGGTTCCTCCACGCCAGGTGGATGGCTCTGATGCGAAGGCGAACAATCAGATTGGCATGGGGGTGATGCTCCCCCTGGAGCTGCTCCGCATGAGTAGGAAGGGCACCAACAGGGGCTCCTTGTGCGTATCAACACCTGTAAGAGATAGTAGGACTCGGGGGCTTTGCTCTGGTCTGATTATTGCCTGGGAAACAGAAAAGAAGTGATGGGGAGATGGGTGTCGACTTCCGGCATCATTGAGGAAGGAAGTCCAACTTTAATTTAGCTCCGATGAGCGAGTCTAAGAGGAGTTAGGTTGTGTAGGAGTGTGGATGATGAGTCGGGGTATCGATCTCTATGGCGAGGTGTGAATGGTAGGGCTCCATACCCGGTGGTCAGAGCAGAGGAACGGGCGGCAGCGAAAAGGGAGAGTTGAAATGAAATGGGAAGTAAAAGCGATATGGGTGATACATAATGCTCTTGAAAGGATCAGTAACGTCGGGTGAGGCAGAGGTGGAGGTTTTGGCCTCAACCAGGTTGCGGTGGACCAGGGAGGCTAGACTCGGTGGAATTCCGACCACATTGGTTGAGCGTCATTGATTCAGCACCAATCTGAGCTCCGAAGGTCGCTTCGGGCAGCTGTCACTCAACTGGGGTGGCTAGGGGCAGAAGGGTGGAAAGGAACAAGCTAAGGAGCTAGAGAACTGGAAGGAAGAATTTATTTGCGAGCTCGAGGGTCTAGAAAGATCGATCGGTGGAGCGAAACCCTAGGCAGATCCGGCTGCACCTAGGGATCCACGAGGATCACAGTTCCTAGGAGCATAGTCGTGCAGTGGAATCGAGGCAAAAGGAGGTCGGGTTTTATCGAGAAAAATCCGAAAAATTGCTCCGGCGAGCGGGAATTTGGTCGACCCGGCTAGTGAGGAGACGTTGACCAAAATCAACGATCCTAGGTGGACCAATCAGAATGCAGAATGTACAAAAGATGAAAGAATATTAAATATAAAATAGTAAATGATTGTAAAATAAAAAATGTTTATTATTTTATAAAATATTTTTCTGTGATTTTTAATTATTTTTATGAAAAATAAAATAGGGTGTGTATAATATAATGTGTTATGTACAAGTATATTATACATATGTACACGTATTTTTATTTTATTATTTTTACAAAAATTCTGCTTATTTTATATTTTATTTATTTACAAAATAATTTAAGGAATACAAAAATGATTTTTATTTTATTTTAATAATTCATATTAAGGTTCTAAATAAATAGGTAAAAAATGTAACCATTGTACAAGGAATTGTAGATTTTATTTTTACTTTATTTTGTATTTTTTATTTTTATTTTGTTTTTATATTATTATTAGTATTTTATACAAGTGTTCAAAATAATATGGTTTTCAAAAAAAAAGTATAATAAATAATTATATTAACAAGTATAGGTAATATGTACAATACATAGTGTACCCTTATCTCTCTCTACTTATTCTTTCACGATCAGGTCAAGACTTGACCTTCTCTTGGGGTTTGGACCACTCTGTATTTATTCTAAATACATCCTTCTTTTTCTTTTCTCTTTATTCTTTTATTTTTGAGATATTAACAAAGGCAAGAGCAATGTTAAGTTATTGTATTTACAGGTATTTATAGATGATTTTGCTAAAAGATAAAGCTAAAATAAAATAATAAATAATGAGAATCGTAGATTCATCACCCTCTATACGTCACCTTTGCTAGTCCCTTAGCAAACACTTATTTGAAAAAGAAGAGAAGAGAAGAAAAAGAACCAAAGTTGATTATTAAACTTATCTTCATTAAATTGGAGTATGGAACTCAGTCAAACCTTTGGATTATTAGTTTTATGGAACATTATTGGGACATGGGTTTAAGACTCAACAACCTCCAAGTTCCACGGTTCTATGGTCAGGACTCCTTAATAACCATGTCAAAACAAGTCTATATATGCAAACTCTAATGACTATGCATCGTTCCTTGTACTGTGTAAGTGATATGTAGCTCCCCACCTTAGAAATGGCAAAGAAACATCCTCCCTCAACAAGGTAACTCTAATCCCCCAGTATAGAAACCCTTTCCTCGAGGAGCGGGGTATTCCCTTCTAAGTTCAAGTTCAACCAGCTCAAGAAGAGGGGAAAGAAGAGAATGGACTGTGAGAAATGTAGCCACATATCCCTTGGAGATTAACTAGTGTAGCTAAGTCTCCAGCTGCAAGCTTCCATGAGATGAGAAGATAAATACATAAGCTTTGCTTATTCATTATATACACTCTGGCAGGCATTTTATTTTCAATCAGGCTTGTTCCCCTTTTTTGGAGTTTTTCGTAATTTTGCACCTTTTTGTGCATATGTACAACATATCTACATGGTGAAGCATACACATAAGGAGTTTTTCTTCTTGAGCCAGTAGACTATCCCTCTTTTGAAGCATTATTTCAACCCACAGACTCCTGTCTTTAGACCTCACTGCCACTAGACCGGGTGTTGAGGCGCATATCCCTCCCTATAGGAAGACGAGACGTTCCGGCTAGCAGTACTACCCTCGTATGCTACCCCAAGCCAAAGGATTCTACCTCCTTACCAACTCATCCGTGTTGGGCTACATGTAAGGTGTGTGTCCAAGTCAAGCCATTGTATCTGAGAGTCATGCGTGCGTTGTTAAGTGTTCTACTTAGGCTCGTCAAGATGACAAGTGAACAGCATAGTGGACTCAAAGAATTAAGTCACTATGCACATGAAAAGTCTTAACCCCAAATCCTATAGAGCATGTTTGGTAATAGGGTTGGGTTGGGTTGGGTTGGGTTGGGATATCCGTCTGTGTATAGTAGTTGTTTCGATGGTTGGCAGGGTCGGAATGATAAATGTGATGGGATGTGACATTGATTATGTGTTATATTAACTTTTTTAATGATTATAATATTGTTTTTATGTTTATTTCAATATAGTTAAAAATATTATACCAAAGAAATGGTAGTGTCCATACATGTAATCCCAACCCAGAAATGCAGTGGTGGAGCTGGGGGTATGCAAGGGTACCCCGGGATACCCGGACAACCAAACAGGCCCATGAGGTTCCTCTGAAGTTAAGTGGGTTAAGGTATTAACCAAGATCCATTTTTCAATTTAATTTGAGACTATTTTAAATGTTAAACGTGATTCAGAAGAATACACGGGAAAGTATATAAAAAACTCTTTTTGTGAAAATTTTTTCCAAATATGCAAATTTTCATGGAATTTTTTTAATCCAAGAAAAAAGGAAAAGTTTTGCAAAATATTTTTGCAAACATTTACAAACAAAAATTTACAAGCATTTATTTTTCAAGCATTTTTCAACAATTTTGTACTATGTATATAATTTTGATACCAAAATATTTACAAAAAAAATTTACAATCAAAATCATTTTTGCAAATGTTTGTACAAAAATAATTTTTTCAAAAGGCTTTTACAAACATTTATGTGGGAGAAAATTTTAAAATTTTTGTTATTTTTAGCCATATTATTAATACACATAAAGTACGAGTTATGGCTAAAGTATATATACAATATATACGACAACCCCTATACTTAGCTAGGACGATGTCCTCAGACTGATCAAAGAGTGCTAAAAGAAGACATAACTCGTGTTGTGTATGGAGAAGTGAAAAAAATGCTATACTACAACAAAGAATGAAAGAATATAATGAATCAAACGAATAGAGGCCGATGATCCTCCTATACTTAAGATCAAATAATCCTAAATATATAAGATTGTACACAAGGGGAAAATCGAAGAATAGGATGTACATGAATTACCTCCCCTTTACTTAAGATAAAATGTCCCTAAGTATAGGTAGCAAAACAGAGGTAATGAAATCAAGTAAATAATCACAGGTCTGAAACCCCCCCCCCCACATACTTAGGGCAAAGTGTCCCCTGAGTATAGCATAATCATAAGATGAAGACGTGTATCAGACAAAAAGAATGAATGATACGGACAGTCTGGATCTATACAGTTGCGAAGAAAGTGATAATAAGGTATGAGATGCAAATGAAATGATGTGAGTTAAAGATCGCATCTCATACAAATAAATAGGGGCAACGTCAATGATCAGCAGATCATGATCAAGATATGACTTCGGGCGTTGACCGTTAACTTGAAAGGTGGAATCAGATGACAACTCAGATATATCAATGATTCCATTGTCGTGCACCTTTCTGACCAAGTATGGTCCCTTCAATTTACTTTGTAACTTCCCTGGAAATAATCTTAACCTAGCATCAAATAGCCATACTCTATAGTTCGGCTCAAACTGTTTATGGCTGATGTGAGAACCATGCCATATCTTCACTCTATCCTTATATTGTAGGCTACTTGAGAAGGTTGTGTCTCTCAACACCTCTAGAGCTTCCAATTATGCTTTCCTTTGATCTCCTACACTCTTGGAATCCAATAGTAGCTCTGTAATTGCCCAAAGTGACTTGTGCTTGATTTCCACTAGTAAGTGGCATGACTTGCCATAAACAAGCCGAAAGGGAGATGTGCCCAAAGGTGTCTTGAAGGAAGTCCTATAGGCCCACAAAACCGAGTACAAAAGTTGGGACCAATCCTTTTGGTATGGGCAGACAACCTTCTGCAATATAGTCTTGATCTCCTCATTTTCAGCAAGACCATTAGTCTGAGGGTGATATGGAGTGGAAACTCTATGGTCAATACTGAACTTGTTAGCAAGGGCCCTTACCTTATCGTTAATGAAATGAGTCCCCTAAAGAATATAGGGAAAATCCTCAAGCGCGTCACGAAAGCATGTGGATCGCATCGTAAGCGATCGGGAGCGACTAGTCGCACTAGTCGCTCGATGCAGCGGAAATTAAAAAAATTTTATGTGACGAAACCACATGATCCAAGAACACTTCTCGGATCGTTTTGTCTAAACCACAAGCAAGTAATAGGATTACCTCTTGAAGCGTAGTTGCGATCGAGTCTCTAAATAAAGAGACCTATTGTCTCAAGTCCGATCCGACGGAGAAGACGCTTGCGAGCGCGTGGACGAGATGCGTGCTTCTCGCAATCCATGTTGATGATCCAAGCCACGGATCTCCTGATCTCGACAAACGAGATACGACGTCTTCTTCACGAACAAGGCACGGCAAAGTAGACGGAGATCCACGAGAACTATCGGGCAGCATAACGACGACGCTGCGACGATGGAGGATCTCTCTAGGGCATCCATGGTGGACGACCACATGAGAGATAGATAGAGTAGGCATGTAGAGAGAAAGGAGAGAGAGAGCATTCATTGATGTCGAGTGTTTTAGAAGAGCAAGGGGTGCCTCTTCTTATATAGGGTTTTGGGAGTCCATGGATCCCAATCCATGGACAACACACAATCGACGGATGAGATTGATTGTGTCCCTTTCAACGGCTAGGATTCTTGTTGGTAAAACACAACAACAAGTAATTTTATTCAAATTAATTATCATTGATAAATCAATATAATTAATCTCAAATTAGATCACTTTTGACTAGAGATAGGATAATGAGAAGACCATGGTCCTCTCCTAAAGAGGGGGGACGGCTACTCTACTCCTCTAGAGAAGTTGTAGCCGTCCTCTCTTATTAGAGGGGACTTGGTCAATCTCATTGCTATATCATGAGATCTCGTTATCTCATGATAACTCCTATAACTCTTGTCAAAATAATTTTCACAAAAAATAATTCCAAATTACCTTTTGGAAAATATCAGTCAAGCTATTGAAAAAAAATGTGAATCTCATTCACAACCCAAAACTAAATGTGATTATATTTTCAATTAATCATTCAATGTGATTCACACTCACATTTACAAATAATCAACAAATATAAAACACAATATGTCTCTCTCTTATATATTATAAATCACATTTATAATATATATGATTATTATGGATAGTGTTATCCACATTATTCATATCCATGATAATTAAATCACATTTAATCATCTTGGATCTCCTTTTCTCATGTGCCCAAATAACATGAATCACATTCACATTATTCACATCTTTGATAATTAAATCATATTTAGTTATCTTAGATATCTCTCCTTATAATATGAATCAAATTCATATTATCCATGATAATGAAATCATATTTAATTATCACTTTTCTTGATGCTTGGATACATATATCAACAATGAAATTATCCATGAACTCTTTCAAGGATAATGCGCTTTCTCTGCGGATACTTCGAGATAAGGACAGGGCGATTGTATTGTCCCACGTATAGTGACTTGTATATTGAGATCATATCTCAAATCCAGATCTCGGGCCGTCCATAGATGCTTGATTAAATCAAGATCGCAAATCTAATCTTCTCATCGCATCTGAATTACATTCAGATCAATGTCAAACACTTGGGTCAAGATCATATTACTTCTCTATTGAGAGGAGTCACTAAAATCCAGGCCCGTTTCATCACTCCCTAGGAATGGAAGCGTCATGGTTATACGATCGTTTATGATCACATCACCCTCAGGTATTCCCAATACCTGTACATCCTGCATACTGGAAGACTCAAAATAAACCCGAATTATTAGATCAACTTTATACTGTCTACTTCAGAGTTTTGTCAGTAAGTTTCTCATTTGATCATTGGGAGTTGGTATCGATCATACACTTTCCAAAAGCATATATCATACCTAAGTCTTGATCATATACTTTCCAAAAGTATATATCAAACCTTACAAATTCAATCAAGCTTCCAAAGTGAGACGAACATGCGCACGGATTTTGATTCTTCCCAATATCTCATGAGTGAGCTCATGCCTTCCGGTTCAGTAATGAACCTGTATGATCCCTTCGAGAGATCGTATTACTCATATGCCCTTGCATGCACACCGGCGCGCCGGTGTATAGACCTTGATTAGGTCATCAACCTATTGGTCTGCCAAATGTACACACTTAGACATATAGTAACACATCTGTCTCCGGTCAGAGGATGCGTGCCTGTATCGTGACAGCATACGATATAGGACTTTGGTTATCTCGATCTCATTAAGTCAACTCTTTGACCTAACTAATCTGACACCTCCGAATCTCTATTCCTATGCAGAGGACCTGCATCAAGAGGTCGGTCAGATATCAGCTTATGTGAGAAAGAATTGCCATCTCCTACTCAGGCTGGAGATCATCTCTTAACAATCATTTGACGGTGTTTGATGAGTCCTCAATCTAACCCTTTAGATATTCGTCCAAGCACCAGCCTCTATGATTTAATAGTTGAATCAACATCTGTATGATTATTAAGATGGCCATGGTACATAACCCTAATTGTACTAAGGGACCTATTATGCAAATTAGTTATTCTTCATTTCAGATTAGGGAATGATATCTACAATAACATTTATTGCATAATGGCTCGTCGTTGGCTCGCATGTCCAACAATCTCCCACTAGCCCAAAGAGCCATTAATGGACTAATCATTTAAAGCCACACTCATGTGACAATCATAGGCTATTTAGAAAATAGCTAGGTAAGTTGATCAGTCACTCTGTTCCCGTGAGACTACGCCAAGTCCTTTTACGGCACTTGCATATCCCCGGTAATAGTGCCCACATCTAATGCGAATGTTGCATCTTATGCAACCAATACTCAATCTTGGTAAAGCAATGATGAATCCTCATTCATCACTATTAATTCTTTTATTTTAGCTATAAATCTTTGCAAAACACCATTTAGATACTTGTAAATAGAATAAATTACCAAAGTGCATGCTTTGTGTAAATACCTATAATTAGCATGTTTTTGTGCAAAAATAAAAGAATAAAGAAATAAAGAAAAAGAGAGAAATATTTAGAATAAATATTGAGTGACCTGAACCCAAGGGAGGGCCAAGCATTAGCCTGACCACAAAATAAAATAAGTAGAGAGAGATAGGGTAACTCAACCTTGTGTCAAACCCCCTCCTAGTGTATATATTTTATTTTCATAAAATAAATATATTTATGTGCTTCTCACACTCTGTATATATTTATAAAAATAAAAGAAAAATTAGAAAAATAAAAATAACATGAAAATAAATTCTCTCTCTCACCCTTGTATATACTATGTATATATGTACATATCCCTATTTATTTTATCCTTGTAAATAAACAATAAAATCAAATAAAAATTATTTTGTATCCCATATTTTATGTTGTAAATAAATAAAATATAAAATAGGGATAATTGTACAAAAATAAACTAATAAAAAAATGTAAAATACCTAGGTATTTATACCAGTATATAATAATATATTATGTATATACCTTAATTTATTTATTAAAAAATAAATAAAAATCACTAGAAAATACTTTGAAAAATAATAACATTTTTTATTTTATACATATTTTTAAATAAAGTCATTTTCTATTTTAAATTTAATTTACAAATAATTTCCAAATGATGCATTCTGATTGGTCCACGGGGGAGTGTTGACCCCCGGTCAACTCCCCCTGGACCACTTTGCTTCTGGATCTTCGCGCCGACCTGATTTCGCTGATTTTTAGCGCGGTGATCCGATCACCATTTGATCAAACCCCGGGCTCCGATTGTCAAGCTAAGATCCATGACGCACGCCTGATCTTCTCTCTAGGGGTTCGTGCCTCGATTCCCTCGCTCGACTCCAATATTCCCGGACCCCTGCCAGTATATAGCCTCACTTGGAGCCGCACTTTGATTCACCTTTGGCCCCCGTCTTCGACCCCAGTGACATCCACCTTCCTCCTCGAGTGACAGCAAGTGAGCTAGCGTGTTGCAGCGAGTGTTTGGAGGCAAAGCCCTAGGTCCGACGACCATCATCGTCGGGCTCCGCCACGGCGAAGCCCGAGCCTCTGGAGGCGTCGCTCCATTGAGGCGAAGACCGTAGGAGACTCGGCATCTCCACCACAGATGACTCGGACCATTAGGTACTTCCATTAGCTTCTAGACCTTCGAGTAGCTTCGATCTTTCACATCTCACTCCGCCGGCTCCGCCCCAGTGGCTGGAGCTCCGTCACCTCATCTTATCCGTATAGATAGGCGCACTGACCCATCGTCACCCCCCTTCCGTAGCCTGATCATCTCGATCATGGCTATCCAAGCCAAGATCGAGCTAGGTCCCTTCCGCCACCTCCGTTGGGACCCCCCTTCGCCAAGCCATCCCGCTTCCCTTTGCTGCTTATCAAATAACCCATGTCGGAGTCCTCCTCCGAGCATAAGCTTCCCTTTGCAGGTCAATAAGCGCGAGTTCACCCCCCAGACCGCTTCTAGCATACCTCGCCGAAGTCGCTCAGGTCCCCCTCCCTCACCGAGGGATTGGACCGTTGGGGGCTTCATCAGACACCAACACCAGACATGGAGCGACGAGACACGTCGAAGCCCTCTAGCTGATCACCCATCAGACGCGCATAGCCACTCCAGTTCGCCGACGAAGTCCGCCGGGGAGGAGTTCTTCTAGATCTCCTCTTCACCATCAGATTGCACATCTCCAGGCTTCATTTGGGTCGTCCAGCACCTGCCACTGATAAGCCGTTAGATCCCATATCTAACAGTCACCGTACAGCCACGTCTACGCCAGGGGACCACCGTCAGATCTGCCAAGAGGCAGGGCCAGAGTGGCACGCCCATCAGCCACTTACCGCCTGACACTTGGCCCCCACGTGCTCCGCACGCGCTTTGGCTGGGTAATTTGTGCCAGACCTCCTGCAGTTTATTTCAGTTCTTGTTTAGTCTATTAAATAGCTTAGCGCACTTGGACAATTTGCATATTAGGACCTGCACTTTATTGTATTTGCACTTTAGTCCTCATTTTGTGGATGCACATGCTTCGACACGTGATATTTTGGGAAATTTGCATGGACAGGGCTTGGGGTTTATGAATGTTATGGTTTGAATTTTTACTTTGAATGAATGTTATGGTTTGAATTTTTACTTTGAATATTCGCATATATGCCCCTGTGCATATTGTATTTGAGCATGTATCGAATTTGATGTGGATTTTACACTGAACCCCCTATACTTGGCGCATGTGTTTCATTTTAGCCCCTGAAACTTGTTTTTCTTTCACTTAGGTCCCCGTGTGCTGTGCCTCTTTCATTGGTTGAATAAAATATCAAACCTACTCCAAATTTGCTGAAATTTGGATACGTGGCCCCTGCCACTGTGTAAAAATTTCAATAAATTTTTGGTACATTTTTTCTTTGATTTTATATTTTTAAAAATTCAAAAACCTTCATTTTTGCTACTGTTTGAATTATAAAATCCACTAAAAAATATTAAAAACTTTCTAATTTTTTTAAAAAGGTGTTAGTTTGTTTTTGTATCTTATTGTTTCATCCAAATTTCGTTTGATTTGGACTTATAAAACCCCTTAAAAATTTAAAAATCCTAAAAAATTTATAAAAATCATTAAAAATTCTAAAAATTAAAAAAAAAGCAATTTCTTTTCATGTAGCTTAGTTTTTACTTGTAGTTTGATATAAAATTATCTTCAGATTTTTAGAGATTATTTATATATTTTTAAATAATCTTTCAAATCTGGCTGCACAGTGACTTCATGTTTTTGCCTTATTCCATTTTTATAAAATCAACAAAAAATACAAAAATCTGGAAAAATTACCAAAAACACTTAAAAATTCATAAAACTCAAAAAAAATTATTTCAATTTTTTGACTTGTTTTGATGTGGTGAATAAATTGTTGATTGTGAACTTTTTTCTTTACTTTTATATTTTCTTCATAATTAAAAATTACAAAAAAATTAAAATCCATAAAATCCACCAGAAATATTATTTTTCTTTATTTTATTTTCTGACTACTTCGTAGGCCTTTTTGGCCAAACTGTTCTCCTTGTGTTCGACCCTGGTCGCTATACCAGGTTAAATAAATAGCGAGACCGCTATTCGGCTTTTCGACTGATTATTCATTTTGGTGGTCTATTTTTCTTGTTGAGTCCGATTCGAGGGATTGAGATCGCAACGACCCGTGATATTTATCTCCCTTAGTCTTCTCAATTTTTCGGCTCATCAGAATGGCACCATTGCCGGGGAGCACGGCTTAGTAGTCATTTTTGTTTGATTTTTAGTTTCATGGCTTTTTCTGTGGCTTTTCATTTCTTTGCGTTTTCACAGCTTTTTTATTTCTTTTTATTTTCTCTTTATTTTATTTTATTTGTTTTTATCTTCATTTTTGCATATATTTTATTTTATTCCCTTTTGCATTATTATAATAACTGTGGTCTGACATCTTGTGTTTGATTTTCTTGCGAGGGCTCGAGGACCGAGGCGGCTTTCTTCGGAAAGCCGAAGCAACCGCGGAAGCCGGAGGCAGCTCTTTTCTTTGTATAGCCGTAGGAGAGCGTGAGGGAGTTGAGTAGGAGAGAGAAGAGGATAGCTTAGTTTATTTTTTTTAGTCAGACTTCTTATTGTAATAATACAGGGACAGCTAGAGACGTTTAGACTTGTGGATTTCCGGGGTCTATTTCGACGAGCACCGGTGTTCTTGGGGGACCCCATCGAGTTTTTCACTGATTTTGAGTTTTATCGCCTTTTACTGCTTACCTGATTTCCGAGGATTTAGCCTTAGCAGTAGGATTTTTATTGACTATGACGTAATTAATTAGGACCTCAGCCTAATTAGACTGCCTGTTCCTATAGACTGTTTAATTGTACCTAATTAATTAATTAATAAGAAAAAGCTAACATGGTCACTCGAGGGGTCATGTGCCGTTAGAGGCCGTATACAGCGCTAGCAGGATCCGTTGTGGCAGACACCGATCGGCATCAGAGACCCTCGCCGACCCCTCCCGTTGACCCGTCAGCTACTGTTCTCCACGTGTAGAAATTGCTTCATTTAAGGTCATTTTCCTCATGCATTATATAGGTAGTTTTATTACTGTCTTTACTTTTATGCGCGGATCATCCTGCATGTAGACTGCTGGAGTCAGGTACACATCTCTTACTCTGCATGCATCATTGATTTGACCGTGCATCGGCTTTTTTGCCTTCTCCCCCCTAATTTCCGGACTTAATAAAATTAGGAGAAACCAAAAAATTCGTTAGGCATTGTTTGCTTGAAAAATACCTAAAAAAAGAAAAATCATAAAATTTGGGACTGCTAAAGCAAATTGGACCTAAAAATCATCTCACAAAAAAATCTTCTATTGGGACAGTAACCCCCACATTGGATGGTTTGATTGTGCGAGAGAGTGACTCGCACCCTAGGCTAGAGCCACATCTGACCCCTCTTCAGACTACTGCTTCTGGGCTAGTCGTTCTCCGGTGAGGATCGCTCCGATTTCCGGTAAAGCGGACTGCAATATCCTTAACAAAGTGAGCTGATCGGGTAGCCGGTAATCAGTCCGCAGCTTGTACAGGCTGGGAAAGTTCTAGTTCGGGATCGGGACAGTCTCCTGGGGGAATTGGATTCCCAACAGCTTGCTTAATCACTCTGTTAGACTAACTTCTCACCAAAATAAAAAAGACAAGATAAAAGATCGAACTCTTACGGTCATCGGCTCGCGTTGCATTGGTGAATTTGGGATTTGCCTGACCATCCTGTTTTCTTTCCAGATCCCATCCGCCTGACTTGCCAGATCAAGATGATGGGTCGGAGGTCCCTTAGGCAGCCTCTGGTTGCACCGCTTACGAGCACTCCGGCCCTCTCATCTAGGTTGGTTCGTGAGAGCCGAGACCCGCTCTCCGAACCCGAGTTTGCTTCCATCCTGTTCCCCCCATCCCCCCCCCCCTCGACCACCTTCCTTTTTATAGTCCTGAGGTGCCCGATCAGAGAGAGCAGCAGTCAGATGATATTTCGGCACCTGAGCTTGGGTCTTTTGCCTTTTCAGAGACCATGGTCGGCAGCAACGAGGACCGCACCGGTGGCCCGAGAGCCAAGCAGACATACGTGTTGGACCATGATGCGATCAACAACACCTTGATAGCTTCCCTCGATACGATGTAGCAGCAGATCAGAGATCAGTGAGCTTTCATGGTGGAGATGCATAGAGAGATGGAGAGGATAAGAGCAGATAGAGATCAGCCGAGACCCGGTGGAGGGAATGGACCTGAGATTCCAGACTAGCCTGAGGAGCCGGTTCAGCCTGCACCAACCAGACTGATGAGGGAGTTGCACAACTCCGAATCGACACTTACACACCGGTGGATCGTACTTCCAGCGATCGTGGGGGACTTCAAGTTCCCTTCTCAGACGATTCAGCTTCTTCCCCGTTTCCATGGGCTCGCGACTGAGAAGCCACACCTTCATCTCCAGGAGTTCGAGATGATCTGCAGCACCGTCCACGATTGGCAGGTGGACGAGGACACGATCTGGATGATTGCTTTTCCATTCTCCCTCGTAGACATAGTAGGCAACTGGCTGAAGCATCTAAGGAGATTTATTATCACCTGGGAGTAGCTCCGCACCGAGTACTTGAGCAAGTACTACCCACTCGGGCGGACGAATGCAGCGAGGGCCTTGATCAGCAACTTCTCCACGCTCCCCAATGAGCTATTTCACGAGGCATGGGAAAGGTTCAGAGAGATTATCGACAGATGTACACACCATGATATCTCAAAGCCGAACCTAGTTCAGAGCTTCTTTTGCAGATTCACACCCGAGTTGCAAGGGTTGGTGAATGTATCATGTGGCGGCTCCTATTTCGTCAAGGATGAGGATCAAGTCTGGGCCATCTATGAGGAGATGGACGAGAACTATACAGTGATATCCTAGACCCGACTCTACACTCAGGGATGCCCCCAGCCACAGGCCGTGCAGTTTCAGAGGATAGCACGGGTCGATGTCGGACCTTCTACTTTGTCAGCAGCAGCATAGGCCGAGTCGACAGCCGCTGACATGGGTATCATCAACGAGAAGCTGGACCGGATCGAGTTGATAGAGAAGAAGCAGTGCTAGGGCATGACGCAGATCGATCAGATGGCTGATGAATCTCGTTAACATCATGCTAAAAGCCACCTATTAAAACCCCTGTCTTAAATAAACCAATAAAATCACCTTTAATTCTTTGTTTTTATCATGTACTATATTATGTATAAATTACCATTAATTTATTGTATTTAATTTCCCTTATTTTTCTGTATTTATTTTAGCCTCAAAAACCCCTAAAAATTAGGTAGAAAAATTGTCCATAAATCACTGACCTTTAAAACCACTAAAAAATACAAAAACAAATCAAAACTACAAAATCGGTGTTTTTATTCCCTTGGAAAATACCCCCAAAAATAGCTTTTCTACATATGACCTCTTTTGGCTTTTTGACCAACATGAAAATTGTAGATCTCATCGAGACGAGCAACTTTCATGTTTTGACTTTTTTCCAATTCGGCCTCTAACTAATTCTTTTCTATTTTTCTTTGTATTTTTATTCTGAATTTTCTTATTGGGCCACGTGGCGCCCTCTGGGCCGCCCACGTGGCCCGCTTCTCCTCGCGCCACCTGGCCCTCTCCTGGGTCGTTGGATCACACTATCCCCGCCTTCATCTCCGCCGTCCATCACCGCCTTGTTCTCAACCGTCGGATTTGATCCCCTGATTTGATCTCGACCTCTCCTTCCTGCCTTCACGCCAGCCGTCTGATCACTTCCTCATCCATCGCCTATCAACTAGCCACGTCACCCATTCATCTTCGACCGTTCGATCTCCACCATCGTTCCATCCGGGCCGTTCTTTAGCACCCATACCTCAGCTGTACGATCAGATCCTAGGATTTGATCTCGTCCCTCCGCGCGCTCTCCTCTCCTAGCCATCAGATCCCTAGATCCGATGGCTAGGGATCATCGTCTACCTCCAGCACTCTCTCTCCCCAGGCGTTACGCCTCGCCGCCCCACCACACCCTTCCTTTTTTGGAAGGCACCACACTCACCCTCTCCGTTGGATAACGCCACCCCCACGTACCCCTTCCCTCCACCTTTCTCGCGGGACCTTCATCACTCACCTCCATTAACTCCCTCACCATTTATTCCCCGCTCGAAAACGCCTCGCCGACACTGTAACCCCCGACCACCTCTGCTTATTTAAACCGATCTCTGCCACCAATCAACCTGTCCACCAAATTGGGCCCTAGCCTAGCCTCCCCCGCCCCTCCGGTGACAGCGGAGAGGGCGGGATGTCAAGGCAAAGATGGCTATCATCCGGTGTCGACCTGCGGTGCCTCCGCCGTGTTTTGGTGTGCCTCCGGCCACCACCGAGCTCCGTGCACCAATCGCGCACGCTGGGCGAAGACCCCGAGCACTTACGGTGCTTAGCCTAGGCCTCCTCCTCCGCCACACCTCGCTCCGGCGAGGTGCCCTATTTTTATTTCGTTTTCTTGAATTTATACCTCCGTCAATCATCGTCTTCACTTCCATCCGACCAGCTCATCAGCTTCGCCCAATCACCCTGACCCTCGCCGACCCCCTCTTCCTTCTCCAGAACCCCCATCCGCTCCGCCCCACCTTCTGCTCCACCTTGCCGGAGAAGAAGAGATCTGGGCCACTACTCTCATCGCCTCCCTGGCCCTCGCTCATTCCCCAATCACTTCGCACATTCTCGCACGCACGCTTCGGCTAACTAACCCCTACAGGACCTTAACAACCGGAGTTTGCGTCGAAGCATCTTCAAGCTCTTATCCTCCGGCGAAGCCTCTTCGACCAGCACCTCCGATCAGCCTTGGAGCTTCGTCGTGGCTCCAGGACCTCCGCTAGATATCCAGCCAGCTCTGGTGACCTTCAGACCATCCTTTAGAGCACGGTGGAGCTTCCAACAGGTCGCCGGAGCCCCGCCTTCTCCGGTGGCCTGCGGAGGAGAGTGGAGATGCAGATATCGTCCGATCGGTTTGATCGGACGGCCGTGATGAAGCCATGTGGAGGCCCGAGCCTTGAACCAGACCTACAGGCTCGGGCGGACCAGACCTCGCCCCGAACCTCCAGTTGATGCCACGTGGTCCCGAAGCTGAGCTGCCTCCCGAGCCTGGGTCCTCACGTGCACCGCACTTGAGGCCTGGGTAAATTGCAGGATAGTCCCGGAAAGAAATGCTATTTACATTCAGGTCCCCAGGCACGTGCCCCACGTGCGTGCCTGGGAAATTTACAGGGAGGCCCTCGATGTTTTCTGAAATTACAAAAAGGCCCTTGCGCGCATGGAAAAATTACTCAAAGGCCCAGGCGGTTTTTGGTATTTACATTTAGGTCCTTCCAGGGACCTAAATGTAATAGTTATCCTTTTATTTCCTTGCATTTTTATTACAATTATGCCCCTGCATTGTTTCCTCGCATTTGATGAACGTCAAATTCGCCTCTATAATATTGCAGAATTATGATGTAGTACAGGAGGTGAATTCGGTTCAGCAAAAACCACAGACTTTGAATGCTGTGGAATATTTATACTTGGCAAGTGTACCAAAGTCGAACACAGGGATATGGCAGCCTAATGTGTGTATTGAATTTTATTCATGAAGCACAGAGTGATTTAATCTCAATTTCAGGTCCATATGCAATTTATAAGGCAATGCAAAGCGATGCTATGCTGTATGCATTTTTTAGATAATTTTATGCAAGTTAAGGAGATGATGCATGAACAAATATGCAAAAGAACAAGTATGCCAAATAAAAACCTACAATTATACCCTAAAATGTGAGCAACGCAATATAGAAAGAAATTAGAGTCAATTTGAACACATCATTAAAAATCGGTCATCAAATCAAGCAAGACAAGTAGAGCAGGGTCTCAATTTTCACATAAAAATTCACTTTAATTAAAACAGGAGCAAATGAGACAAATAAGTATACTAAAATGTAGAGGACGAAACAAGGATCAAAATGACACCAAAATCATGCAATTTGGACCTACGATGCTCAAGTTATGGAGGAAACAATGCACGGGCATAATTGTAATAAAAATGCGAGGAAATAAAAGGATAACTATTACATTTAGGTCCCTAGAAGGACCTAAATGTAAATACCAAAAACCGCCTGGGCCTTTGAGTAATTTTTCCATGCGCGCAAGGGCCTTTTTGTAATTTCAGAAAACATCGAGGGCCTCCCTGTAAATTACCCAGGCACGCACGTGGGGCACGTGCCTGGGGACCTGAATGTAAATAGCATTTCTTTTTGGGCCTATCCTGCAATTTACCCAAGCCTCACGTGCGGTGCACGTGAGGACCCAGGCTCAGGAGGCGGCTCAGCTTCGGGACCACGTGGCATCAACTGGAGGTTCGGGGCAAGTTCTGGTCCGCCCGAGCCTGTAGGTCTGGTTCGAGGCTCGGGCCTCCGCAAGGCTTCATCACGGCCGTCCGATCGAACCGATCGGACGATATCTGCATCTCCACTCTCCTCCGCAGGCCACCGGAGAAGGCGGGGCTCCGGCGACCTGCTGGAAGCTCCGTCGTGCTCTAAAGGATGGTCTGAAGGTCACCAGAGCTGGCTGGATATCTAGCGGAGGTCCTGGAGCCACGACGAAGCTCCAAGGCTGATCGGAGGTGCTTGTCGAAGAGGCTTCGTCGGAGGATAAGAGCTTGAAGATGCTCCGACACAAACTCCGGTTGTTAAGGTCCTGCAGAGGTTAGTTAGCCAAAGCGTGCGTGCGGGAATGTGCGAAGTGATTGGGGAATGAGCGAGGGCCAGGGAGGCGATGAGAGCGGTGGCCCATATCTCTTCTTCTCCGGCGAGGTGGAGCAGAAGGTGGGGCAGAGCGGATGGGGGTTTTGGAGAAGGGGGAGGGGGTCGGCGAGGGTCGGGGTGGTTGGGCGAAGCTGATGAGCTGGTCGGATGGAAGTGAAGACGACGATTGGCGGGGGTATAAATTCAAGAAAACAAAATAAAAACAGGGCACCTCGCCGGAGTGAGGTATGGCATAGGAGGAGGCCTGGGCTGAGCACCGTAAGTGCTCGGGGTCTTCGCCCAGCGTGCGTGGCCGGTGCACGGAGCTCGGTGGTGGCCGGAGGCACACCGAAACACGGCGGAGGCACTGCGGGTCGACACTGGACGATAGCCATCTTTGCCTCGACATCCCGCCCTCTCCGCTGTCACCGGAGGGGCGGGGGAGGCTAGGCTAGGGCCCAATTTGGTGGACAGGTTGATTGGTGGCGGAGATCGGTTTAAATAAGCGGAGGTGGTCGGGGGTTACAGTGTCGGCGAAGCGTTTTCAAGCGGGGAATAAATGGTGAGGGAGTTAATGGAGGTGAGTGATGAAGGTCCCGCGAGAAAGGTGGAGGGAAGGGGTACGTGGGGGTGGCGTTATCCAACGGAGAGGGTGAGTGTGGTGCCTTCCAAAATAGGAAGGGTGTGGTGGGGCGGTGAGGCGTAACGCCTGGGGAGAGAGAGTGCTGGATGTAGACGATGATCCCTAGCCGTCGGATCTAGGGATCTGATGGCTAGGAGAGGAGCGCGCGCGGAGGGACGAGATCAGATCCTAGGATCTGATCGTACGGCTGAGGTATGGGCGCTAAAGAACGGCCCGGATGGAACGATGGTGGAGATCGAACGGTCGAAGATGAATGGGCGACGTGGCTAGTTGATAGGCAATGGATGAGGAAGTGATCAAACGGCTGGCGTGAAGGCGGGAAGGAGAGGTCGAGATCAGATCAGGGGATCAAATCCGACGGTTGAGAACAAGGCGGTAATGGACGGCGGAGATGAAAGCGGGGATAGCGTGATCCAACGACCCAGGAGAGGGCTAGGTGGCACGAGGAGAAGCGGGCCACTTGGGCGGCCTAGAGGGCGCCACGTGGCCCAATAAGAAAATTCAGAATAAAAACGCAAAGAAAAATAGAAAAGAATTAGTTAGAGGCCGAATTTGAAAAAAGTCAAAACATAAAAGTTGCTCGCCTCGATGAGATCTACAACTTTCATGTTGGTCAAAAAGCCAAAAGAGGTCATCTGTACAAAAGCTACTTTTGGGGGTATTTTCCAAGGGAATAAAAACACCGATTTTGTGTTTTTGATTTGTTTTTGTATTTTTTAGTGGTTTTAAAGGTCAGTGATTTATGGACAATTTTTCTACCTAATTTTTAGGGGTTTTTGAGCTAAAATAAATACAGAAAAATAAGGGAAATTAAATACAATAAATTAATGGTAATTTATACATAATATAGTACATGATAAAAGCAAAGAATTAAAGGTGATTTTATTGGTTTATTTAAGACAGGGGTTTTAAATAGGTGGCTTTTAGCATGATGAATACGAGATTCATCATACACCTATACTTAAACCATGCTCGTCCTCGAGCATCTAAAGAATGAAGGAGTCAGATTAATTCCTGACAGTGCACGTGAAAATTTACAAGGCTTGATCTTTCGAAGACCCTTGACCTAGGTGATCCTAAAATTCCGGGTTTATTCAAGCCTTAGTCAGAAGGAATCCAAATTCTCTGATTATCAGACTCTCTTTTTGTACATATAATATAAGGATTTGACATTTAGTGTACTGCATTTCATGAGAGCCGAGTCAATGCATCACTCAAAGTTCCAGTCCCAAAGATCCTCGTCTAGACCTAATCCTCAATACTAGGGAATAAGTCTGTTCTTGTTTCAGTCCACCGTCTCATTAGTTTGTCAGACTTTGAAATGTTGATGGACGGCCAGATGATGGAGGGACATGGGATTGTGTCTATTTTTCTCACCCTCTCATTGGAACAAGGGGCCTCTCGAGTGCCTTTTACTCAACACATGTATATTATTATTTTGTTGATCAATGTATCCATCAAGAGAGTTGGAGTCGTCTACACTTGTTTTTCTGGGAGTACACCGGGGTGTGTCTTTTCTGAGTATCTAAGATACCTTCGACACCCAGACCTGTATCACTTACGATGCAGGGCCCTTTTTGTGGTGTCAGCCCGACTCCTTGGTCCTAATTAGCTCTTGGTCCAAGTGGACACTTTGAAAATGTTTGGGAGCGCTCACCATTGGTGGAAGCTCATTTGTAATTTTACTTTGGTATTCAGAGCTTTTTCTTTGACATTTCATTTCTTTTGTTGGCTAGCTCCACTGCTTTTACCAAGAGATTGGCGCACATTGATCAACAAGTTCCTTTAAATTTCATCACACCCTGGCACTTTTAGGTAAATATCCAAGAGATAGCATATGAATCTTGTTCACATACTGGCTAGGGTTTTGCTGACACTCAGGTTTTCTGAAGCCTTCATTAACTTTATCCCATCCTCGAATATCGTTAGATCGGGTCTAAACTCAAATCTATGGTCCTAGTTCCTCATGTGATATCTCATCTCAGCTCATCAATCATGCAGTTGTGGAAGTGACTGTGCTGATCATATTTTCTTGAAGGTAGAGATGAAGAGTGCAATATAGCACTCAAATCTTTCAAACCAGAGGAGTATGGATATTTAAGTCATGAAAACCCTAATGACTAAGGCATGTTAACTAAGACTCTCAAGATCCCAGAGATCCAGTGTCCTCAAAATCCTCCAGCCTTGCGTGAGTGTGAATGTGTCAGGAATACACCAACTCCAAGGGTTAGAGAATTTTTGTGTGATTTTTTTATCTTTTGCAGATTTTTATGGGTTTTAAAAAAAAATTTTAATTCCTCGGAGAGACAATGACTGGCCCAGGCTCAAATAAAAGTATACACTTTCAGCCAGTATGGGTGTAAGTACGGGCCGAGGCCCGTGTTACTTGAGGACAGGGTTGTATGCGATGTTCTCTAAACCACCCACTCTGCTAAGGGAAACCGAGGTTCCCTCACTAAAAATGCCTACTAAACCTAGTAGTCAGAGTCAACCTCACAAGAAAGATTTTTAGTTTTTCAAATTTTTTTATACAGGAATATTTACAAAAATTAATCCCTCAATTTTTAATTTTTACAGGTTTTTCACTCAGTTCAATAGTTTACCAAAACCCAGCCCGAAAAATAAAATTTTAAAAAGTTTTAAAAACGCGAGCTAAGGCTAAAGTAATATACAATAATATACGGTATACCCCCCTATACTTAAAATTTGCTATGTCCTCATAGCATAAATGCCATGAAGCCAAGGCTCGGTTCAAGTACAAGGTGATATAGCGGAACTGAGGAGGAGGGTCCCCCTATACTTAGGCCAAAATCGGCCTAAGCACAAGAAGACAGAACGAGGGAGGGATGAATAGGCAGGTCCCCCCTATACTTAGGCTACAAATAGCCGAAGTAAGGTATGTGTTAGGGGGGATGTCTATGGTACAAGGGTGAGGGGGAGGGGGTTCGTGAAGAATAGATACACACAGATAGAGAGAGATAGAGATAGAGAGAGAGAGAGAATGAAATATACAGGGGGAGGGTGGGGGTGAGTATGTGCATGTGCAGTGTAGGTGTGTGCGTGTGTGGGGGGATTTTTTTTTGAGTACAATATGCAAGACTGAAAATAAATATGCAGATGCAAAAAAAAAATTCTCTTTTTTTTCTTTCTTTTTTTTACAAAATGCAATGCAATTTAACTGATAAAAATCCTAGAATTTCTTCACGGTTTCCTTTGTGGCCTCTTCAGCGGAAGCTCCCGACTTCACGCCTCCATGACGATCAGGCGTCCCCGAATTTCATGGGCCCTGCCACAAAAGAAAAAAGTTAAAAATTCAGAGAAATTAAATCAGCAAATAATATGCAAAGAAATGATGCATGAAATGAGGACCTACAAAATTTTAAAATTAATAAAAAATATCAAAATACAAAAATTAAGCAAAGCCGTATCCCCGGCAACGGCGCCATTTGATGAACGTCGAATTCGCCTCTATAATATTGTAGAATTATGCTGTAGTACAGGAGGCGAATTCGGTTCAGCAAAAACCACAGACTTTGAATGCTGTGGAATATTTATACTTGGCAAGTATACCAAGGTCGAACACATGGATACGGCAGCCTAATGTGTGTATTGAATTTTGATTCATGAAGCACAGAGTGATTTAATCTCAATTTCAGGTCCATATGCAATTTATAAGGCAATGCAAAGCGATGCTATGCTGTATGCATTTTTTAGATAATTTTATGCAAGTTAAGGAGATGATGCATGAATAAATATGCAAAAGAACAAGTATGCCAAATAAAAACTTACAATTATACCCTAAAATGTGAGCAACGCAATATAGAAAGAAATTAGAGTCAATTTGAACACATCATTAAAAATCGGTCATCAAATCAAGCAAGACAAGTAGAGCAGGGTCTCAATTTCACATAAAAATTCACTTTAATTAAAACAGGAGCAAATGAGGCAAATAAGTATGCTAAAATGTAGAGGACGAAACAAGGATCAAAATGACACCAAAATCATGCAATTTGGACCTACGATGCTCAAGTTATGGAGGAAACAATGCAGGGGCATTGTAATAAAAATGCGAGGAAATAAAAGGACAACTATTACACTTAGGTCCCTGGAAGGACCTAAATGTAAATACCAAAAATCGCCTGGGCCTTTAAGTAATATTTCCATGCACGTAAGGGCCTTTTTGTAATTTCAGAAAACATCAAGGGCCTCCCTGTAAATTACCCAGGCACGCACGTGGGGCACGTGCCTGGGGACCTGAATGTAAATAGCAATTCTTTCCGGGCCTATCCTGCAATTTACCCAAGCCTCACGTGCGGTGCACGTGAGGACCCAGGCTTGGGAGGCGGCTCAGCTTCGGGACCACGTGGCATCAACTGGAGGTTCAAGGCAAGGTCTAGTCCGCCCGATCCTGTAGGTCTAGTTCGAGGCTCGGGCCTCCACATGGCTTCATCACGGCCGTCCGATCGAACCGATCGGACAGTATCTGCATCTCCACTCTCCTCCGTAGGCCACCGGGAGAAGGCGGGGCTCCGGCGACCTGTTGGAAGCTCCACCGTGCTCTAAAGGATGGTCTGAAGGTCACCAGAGCTGGCTGGATATCTAGCGGAGGTCCTGGAGCCACGACGAAGCTCCAAGGCTGATCGGAGGTGCTGGTCGAAGAGGCTTCGCCGGAGGATAAGAGCTTGAAGATGCTCCGACGCAAACTCCGGTTGTTAAGGTCCTGCAGGGGTTAGTTAGCCGAAGCGTGCGTGCGGGAATGTGTGAAGTGATTGGGGAATGAGCGAGGGCCAGGGAGGCGATGAGAGCGGTAGCCCAGATCTCTTCTTCTCCGGCGAGGTGGAGCAGAAGGTGGGGCGGAGCGGATGGGGGTTTTGGAGAAGGGGGAGGGGGTCGGCGAGGGTCGGGGTGGTTGGGCAAAGCTGATGAGCTGGTCGGATGGAAGTGAAGACGATGATTGGCGGAGGTATAAATTCAAGAAAACGAAATAAAAATAGGGAACCTCGCCGGAGCGAGGTGTGGCGGAGGAGGAGGCCTGGGCTGAGCACCGTAAGTGCTCGGGGTCTTCGCCCAGCGTGTGCGGCCGGTGCACGGAGCTCGGTGGTGGCCGGAGGCACACCGAAACACGGTGGAGGCACCGCGGGTCAACACCGGACGATAGCCATCTTTGCCTCGACATCCCGCCCTCTCCGTTGTCACCGGAGGTGCGGGGGAGGCTAGGCTAGGGCCCAATTTGGTGGACAGGTTGATTGGTGGCGGAGATCGGTTTAAATAAGCGGAGGTGGTCGGGGGTTACAGTTTCGGCGAGGCGTTTTCGAGCGGGGAATAAATGGTGAGGGAGTTAATGGAGGTGAGTGATGAAGGTCTTGCGAGAAAGGTGGAGGGAAGGGGTACGTGGGGGTGGCGTTATCCAACGGAGAGGGTGAGTGTGGTGCCTTCCAAAATAGGAAGGGTGTGGTGGGGCGGCGAGGCATAACGCCTGGGGAGAGAGAGTGCTGGAGGTAGACGATGATCCCTAGCTGTCGGATCTAGGGATCTGATGGCTAGGAGAGGAGCGCGCGCGGAGGGACGAGATCAGATCCTAGGATCTGATCGTACGGCTGAGGTATGGGCGCTAAAGAACGGCCCGGATGGAACGATGGTGGAGATCGAACTGTCAAAGATGAATGGGCGACGTGGCTAGTTGATAGGCGATGGATGAGGAAGTGATCAGACGGCTGGCGTGAAGGCGGGAAGGAGAGGTCGAGATCAGATCAGGGGATCAAATCCGACGGTTGAGAACAAGGCGGTGATGGACGGCGGAGATGAAGGTGGGGATAGCGTGATCCAACGGCCCAGGAGAGGGTCGGGTGGCACGAGGAGAAGCGGGCCACGTGGGCGGCCCAGAGGGCGCCACGTGGCCCAATAAGAAAATTCAGAATAAAAATACAAAGAAAAATAGAAAAGAATTAGTTAGAGGTCGAATTTGAAAAAAGTCAAAACATGAAAGTTGCTCGTCTCGATGAGATCTACAACTTTCATGTTGGTCTAAAAGCCAAAAGAGGTCATCTGTACAAAAGCTATTTTTGGGGGTATTTTCCAAGGGAATAAAAACAACGATTTTGTGGTTTTGATTTGTTTTTGTATTTTTTAGTGGTTTTAAAGGTCAGTGATTTATGGACAATTTTTCTACCTAATTTTTAGAGGTTTTTGAGGCTAAAATAAATACAGAAAAATAAGGGAAATTAAATACAACAAATTAATGGTAATTTATACATAATATAGTACATGATAAAAACAAAGAATTAAAGGTGATTTTATTGGTTTATTTAAGACAGGGGTTTTAATAGGTGGCTTTTAGAATGATGAATACGAGATTCATCAATGGCACAGATGCTGAGTGACCTGAAGACACAGATCATGTGTCTCCAGGAGGCACAAATGGCTTCTCAGCCCCGTCTCAGTTCACAGGCAAATACCGGTAGCAACAGCAGTTCGGCCCAGTCCCCCGCCTAGTACTGACAGGTTCACCATGTATAGGCGGAGCCCTACCAGCCGCAACAGAAGTAGTACGTCCAGTCACCACCATCTCAAGACATCCAGATGGTGGTGTATCAGTCGGACCAGCCCCTGACAGTACTCCCACCACCCACTTACGAGCATGAGCCGTTGATGGATGTCAACAGGATATGGTATGATCGACCCCAGCCCGGTATCCGACGAGATCATCCCAGATTCCGTTGGTCGGCCGGAGGCACCAGTTCCCAGCAGCAGCCTCCAGTTCAGGGTGGCCAGTACGGCTAGCAGCGTGAGCAACACCAGCAGCCCCAGTTCCCAGCACACCAGCAGCTATCCCACAACAGAGAGCAGTATGGTCCCCGTCCCTATCAGCAGGGACAGTCTTGGAGGCAGCAGAAGCCTCAGCCACAGTATCACTCGCAGTACCCCTCACCAGCAGCAGCGGCCTCACTACCAGCGAGGCCACCCGTCAGGTTCTCATGGGCCGACCTATGAGAACCCCGCCTTGGATGACTTAGCCCGCCTCATGTCCGAGCATCAGGCCACCTTCCGACGGGAGATGGACGAGTTTCGATAGGAGATGAGGGAGATTGTGAGAGGGAAGGCTGCCATTCCTGCCCAGATCGAGCCCAATCCGAACAACCTCAAGAGGAAGTCTGAGCAGGTAGAGTTCACAGAGACCACCACTCCTAGTGATTCCCTTGGAGATATTACTACATATATGTTTGATGCTGACTTTGTTACACTTAGGAGCGGTAGGATGCCAGCAGGCGGCACCTCGTCTGAGCAACGATCCTATGCCACTTCAGGAGTGTCAGATGAGGAGGAGAGCGGTGCTGATGCCGCTCATGAGCTTGACGATGACGGTGGTAATGACGCCACCGCAGATGTTGATCCAGCCGACGGTACTGAGGTCGTCGTTTCACCAGATGGAGGAGGTGGTACTGATGCCACCATACCAGTTGCTGAGCCAGAGCACGGTATTGATGCCGCGAGTCCAGATGCCGAGGGTGTTGCTGAGGCCACCATTTCCAGTTCTACTGCTAGTCCTGTTGTTTTTCCTGTTATTCATGTACCTCAGGACACTTGTGTGAATAAAGGAAAGGGTTTGTTATTTTCGGATCCACCTGTGTTGATTGATGATGTATGTGTGGATTCTGCCGTACTTGAGAAGCCCAGACCCGATCCTAGTCCTTCATTTGAGAAGGACCCAGTAGTCCCCTTTCCTCAAGCACTCCGCTTGGCTAAGGGGCCTAAAAAAGACCCAGAAAAGTCCGACCAGTTAGAGTTCAGCCAGCAGATGATGGACCGATTTTAGATACAGCTGACTCTACAGGAGGCCTTGGAGAACATACCTCTCTTCCATAGATCACTCAGAGACAGGACCACAGTTCGGAGGAAGAGGTGGAATCATCAGTCAGAGATCCATGTGCTCATTCGCACCACATGCTTTACGATCCAGAACCGTCTGCCAGCCAAGAGGCCAGATGCAGGAGCCCCGTATGTCAGATGCCACATTCAGGAGCAGAGGTTCGATCGTACTCTATTAGACAACAGATCTTCGATAAGTCTTCTTCCGACAGCCTTACTCGACTGCTTCGAGTTAGGTCCTCTACGATAGAGCAGGACGATCCTTCAGTTTGCTGATCAATCTGTCAAGAGGCCGAAGGGGTTACTGAAGGATGTTTTCGTCACGATTCAAGGCCTGAAATTCCCCGTGGATTTCGTTGTGTTGGACATGGAGATCCCTGAGTCCGTGATCGATACCCTCATCATTTTAGGACGCTCGTTCTTGGCCACAACCAAGGCAGTATCCGATCATGATAGCGGGAAGGTATTCTTATGCATCGAGGGCGAGAGTATACAAATAGAGACGATCGAGGAGACTAGAGTCAGAGATTCCACTTGCTCAGAGCCACATTCAGATTCAGAGCAGATGACAGAGGTAGGGCGAGACATCCACCAGGTTTGCGATTTTGTGATTACAGATGACGAGGCAGTTTGGGCAAATCCAGCAGCACACGCCATCCTCTCACCTTCAGAGTTTGCTGATGCAAAGATGACAGCAGAGGAGAGCTTGGAGAGCGCATTCCTGGTCCAGGATACATCTCAGGCAACAGAGCCGGTTCCCGATCGTGAGGTAGATTTTGTTTATGATTCTGATACAGATCCCTCGGAGTCAGATATAGGTTGGGCAGAGTTTGATGATTTGATTCCTTGTCTGACTTCCACAGATCCTACAGCTAGGGAGGAAGTTGATTCCGCACAGAGTAGAGACACGCCAGTAGAGTAGCCTTCACAAGATTTAGATTGTGAGAGAGAGTTCTCATTCTCCCATGCAGATTTAGTCGCATTTACTCAGACATTTCAGAGGCCAGATCCGCCAGCACCGAGTTGTCCAAAGCTGAAGCCGTTACCATCATTGCTGAAGTATAGGTTCCTTGTGGGCGAGCATGAGATGCACCCAGTCATTATCTCAGCGGATTTGACTGGAGAGCAAGAATCCCATCTGATGGGGGTTCTTGAAAAAAATTGCAAGGCGATTGGATGGAGCGTAGTCGATCTCCGCGGGATAAATCCGACCCTATGCTCCCACCATATCTATCTTGAGGAGGACACGAAGCTGTCGCGTGAGTTCCAGCGGTGGCTGAACCCGAACCTTCGAGATGTTGTCATGAAGGAGATCTCGAAATGGTGGAGCGCCGATTTTATCTACCCCATCTCCGACTCCAAGTGGGTCAGTCCATTGCATGTGGTGCCCAAGAAGATGGACGTCACCACAGTTGTCAGTGAGTCTGGAGAGGAGATCGCTACAGGAGTACCCACTTCTTGGCAGATCTGTGTGGACTACAGACGATTGAACCAGGCCACCAAGAAGGATCATTTCCCGCTGACTTTTATTGATCAGATTATAGAGAGTCTAGCTGGGAAGATCCATTACTGTTTCTTGGACGGGTCCTTCGGATACAATCAGGTGGCCATTGCGCCCGAAGACCAGGAAAAGACTACCTTCACCTGTCCCTTTGGGACATATGCTTTTAGACGGATGCCCTTTGGATTGTGTAACGCCCCAGCAACATTCTAAATGTGCATGCTGTCCATCTTCTCGGACATGGTGGGGGAGTGCTTGGAGGTCTTCATGGATGACTTTTTGGTCTACAGCGACGGATTCGATTCTCGTCTTGACTATCTAGAACGTGTCCTTCAGCGATGCATTGAGGTTCACCTTGTGCTTTCATGGGAGAAGAGTCACTTCATGGTGACTCAAGGGACGGTGCTTGGCCATATCATCTCCAACAGGGGCATGGAGGTTGATCCGGCCAAGGTGGATGTCATTAGAAAACTCAATCTACTGTCCAACTTGCGGCAGTTACGGTCTTTTATAGGGCACGTCGGTTTCTACCGACGATTCATTTATGATTTCAGCATGATTGCCCGGCCGTTGACTGATCTGCTGACCAAGGACATTGAGTTCATAGTCGATGATAAGTGCCTTGCATCATTTGAGACTCTCAAGAGTCTAGTTGTATAGGCTCCTATCCTTCAGCCGCCTGATTGGTCTCTCCCTTTCGAGATCATGACGGATGCCTCCGATTTTGCCGTAGGGGCCATGTTGGGACAGAGGAGGGATGGAGTCCCCTTTGCTATTCACTACACTAGCCAGACTTTGGATGCAACTCAGTGGAACTACACCGTCACTGATAAGGAGATGCTAGCCGTAGTCTTCACCCTACATAAGTTCAGATCGTACATCATTGGATCTAGAGTGACCATTTACACTGATCATACCGCCATCAGGTACCTCATGGCAAAGAAGGATGCCAAAGACAGATTGATCAGATAGATCCTTCTACTCCAGGAGTTTGATATAGAGATTAAGGACAAGCCTAGAGTCAAGAATGTAGTGGCAGATTATCTCTCCCAATTGGAGTTTCTTGTGGATTCTGAGCAGATTGAGACTATTTGTGAGACCTTCCCAGATGAGGCGATCCTTTCTATCGCCTCTCTCCCATGGTACGCCGATATTGTGAACTATCTTGTTACCAAGAAAGTTCCACAAGATTGGCCCAGGCAACGACTTGAGACCTTCCTCGCGAAGGCCAAGTTCTATCATTGGGAGGATCCCATCCTTTATCATGAAGGAGGGGATAGCATCTGGCGTAGGTGCATTCCTCAAGAGGAGCACCACAGCGTCCTCACTTACTGCCACAAGCTTGAGGCAGGAGGACATCACTCTGGGAGGAGAACGGCACAGAAAGTGCTCCAATCCGGCCGATAGTGGCCTACTCCCTTCAAGGACTCTGATGAGTTCGTAAAGAGGTGTACTGACTGTCAGAGGATGGGCACTTGTGGACAGCGTGATATGATGCCGATGCAGCCCATTCACTTCTGTGAGGTTTTTGATGCATGGGGCATCGATTTCATGGGTCCATTCCCTAAGAGTCAAGGTTCGAGTACATTCTGTTAGCCGTTGATTATGTGAGTCATTGGGTTGAGGCCATCCCAGCCCGAACCGCAGATGCTAGGACTGTTTGCAGATTTTTTAGGAAGAATATCATTTCACAGTTCGGAGTTCCTAGAGTTTTGATATCTGACGGGGGGTGTCATTTCGTCAACGACAAGGTAAAGGCCCTTGCTAGCGAGTTCAGCATAGACCATCGAGTAGCTACACCATACCATCCTCAGACCAATGGTCTTACTGAAGTGTCGAATAGGGAGATCAAGACTATTCTACAGAAGATCGTCCGCCCTGACCGAAAGGATTGGTCATAGCTTTTGGGCTCGGTCTTGTGGGCATATCGGACGTCCTTCAAGACACCTTTGGGTACATCTCCCTTTCACCTCGTTTATGGCAAGCCCTGCCATTTACATGTTGAGCTGAGACATCGGTCACTTTGGGCAGTCACAGATATTCTTATGGATCCAGTAAGTGTAGGAGATTAGAGGAAGGCAGAGTTAGCAGCCCTGTAGGAGCTTTGTAGCACGTCCTTTTCAAGCAGCCTTCAGTATAATGAGAGAGTGAACGAGTGGCATGATTCTCATATCAGCCACAAGCAGTTTTAGCCAGGACAACGAGTATGGTTGTTCGATGCCAGGTTGAGATTATTTCCAGGGAAGCTACAGAGCAAATGGAAGGGACCCTATCTGGTCAGAAAGGTACACGACAACGGAAGCATCGACATATCTGAGTTGTCATTTGAGAGTACCTTTCGTGTTAACGGGCAGCGGCTCAAACCATATCTAGATCATGAGTCGCTGGTCATTGACATTGCCCTTATTCACTTTGCGTGAGATGCGGTCTCTTGACTCACATCTATTGCATCTCACGCCTGATTATCATTGTTCTCCCGATTTGTATAGATCCAGTTGTCCATATCACACTATTCTTCAGTCCAACACCCCATTTGTATCTTTGATTATGCTATACTTAGGGTGCACTTTACCCTAAGTATAGGGGGGTGTGAGACTTTTGAGTTTCTTTTGATTATTTTCTACCTTTGATTATAGGTAGTACTTCTAGGCAGAACCTCTCTTCTTCTTATAGTGAAGGAAGTGCGTCTCAACTTGGTCTAGTAGCCGTGAGGTCTAACGACAGGAGTTGTGGGTTGCAATAAAGCTTCAAAAGAGGGATATTCTACTGGCTCAAGAGGAAAAACTCCTTATGTACATATGTTGCACATGTAGATATGTTGTATATATGCACATCAAAAAATGCAAAAAGAAAAGAATAACTCCAAAAAATGGTGGGTCTGAGAGAAAATGATAATCCCACCGGAGTGTATATAGTTCAATAAAGCAAAGCTTGTTATTCATGTTCCATCTCATGTAGCTTGCAGCAGGGAGACTTGGCTACACTGGTTGAGCTCCCAAGGATACATGGCTACACTGGTCATGGTCCATTCTCTTCTTCCTCCTCTTCTTGAGCCGGTTGAACTTGAACTTAGAAGGGAATACCCCGCTCCTCGAGGAAAGAGTTGCTAGACTAGGGTATTAGAGTTACCTTGTTGGGGAGGGTTGTCACTTTGCTACTTCTAAGGTGGAGAGCTATACCTCAATTACACAGTACAAGAAAAGTTTCATGGTCTTCAGGGTTTGTGTATGTAGACTTGTTCTGATCTGGATTGTTGAGGAGTCTTAACTATAGATTAGTGGAACTTAGAGGCTATTGAGTTTTCAAACTTAAGTCCAAATAAGGTTCCGACACATTAATAATTCAAAGATCTGACTAAGCTCCATACTTCAATTTAATGAAGACAAGTTTAATAATCAGCATTGATTCATTCTTTTTCCCTTCTTTTTCTTTTCTTTTCTCTTTTTCACTTCTTTTCAAATAAGTGTTTGCTAAGGGACTAGAAAAAGTAAAGTATAGGGGGGTGATGAATCCTCATTCATAACTCTTTATTCTTTTATTTTAGCTATAAATTTTTGCAAAACACCATGTAGATACTTGTAAATAGAATAAATTACCAAAGTGCATGTTGTGTGTAAATAATTATAATTAGCATGTTTTTGTGCAAAAATAAAAGAATAAAGAAATAAAGAAAAAGAGGGAAATATTTAGAATAAATATTGAGTGACCTGAACCCAAGGGAGGGCCAAGCATTGGCCTGACCGCAAAATAAAATAAGCAGAGAGAGAGATAGGGTAACTCAACCTTGTGTCAAACCCCCTCTTAGTGTATATATTTTATTTTCATAAAATAAAAATATTTATGTGTTTCTCACACTCCGTATATATTTCTAAAAATAAAAGGAAAAATAGAAAAATAAAAAGAAAATAAATTCTCTCCCTCACCCTTGTATATACCATGTATATATGTACCTATCCCTATTTATTTTATTCTTGTAAATAAACAATAAAAATCAAATAAAAATTATTTTGTATCCCATATTTTATGTTGTAAATAAATAAAATATAAAATAGGGATAATTGTACAAAAATAAACTAATAAAAATAAAAATGTAAAATACCTATGTATTTATACATGTATATAATAATATATTATATATACCTTAATTTATTTTTCAAAAAAATAAATAAAAATCACTAAAAGAATACTTTGAAAAATAATAAACATTTTTTATTTTATACATATTTTCAAATAAAGTCATTTGCTATTTTTAATTTAATTTACAAATAATTTCCAAATGGCGCATTCTGATTGGTCCATGGGGGAGTGTTGACCCCTGGTCAACTCCCCCCCCGGACCACTTTGCTTCCGGATCTTCGCGCCGACCCGATTTCGTCGATTTTTAGCGCCATGATCTGATCACCATTTGATCAAACCCCGGGCTCTGATTGTCAAGCTAAGATCCATGACACACGCCCGATCTTCTCTTTAGGGGTCCGTGCCTCCATTCGCTCACCCGACTCCAATCTTCCCGGACCCCTGCCAGTATATAGCCTGGCCTGGAGCTGCACTTTGATTCACCTTTGGCCCCCGTCTTCAGCCGCAGTGACCACCTTCCTCCTCGAGTGACAGCGAGTGAGCTAGCGTGTTGCAGCAAGTGTTTGGAGGTGAAGCCCTGGGTCCGGCGACCATCATCGTCGAGCTCCGCCACCGACGAAGCCCGAGCCTCTAGAAGGCGTCGCTCCATAGAGGCGAAGACCGTAGGAGACTCAACATCTCCATCACAGACGACTCCGACCATCAGGTACTTCCATTAGCTTCTAGACCTTTGAGTAGCTGCGATCTTTCACATCTCGCTCCGCCGACTTCGCCCCAATGGTCGGAGCTCCGTCACCTCATCTTATCCGTATAGATAGGCGCATTGACCCATCGTCACCCCCCTTCCGCAGCCTGATCATCTCAATCTTGGCTATCCGAGCCAAGATCGAGCTAGGTCCCTTCCGTCACCTCCGCTGGGACCCCCTTCGCCAAGCCATCCCGCTTCCCTTTGTTGCTTATCAAATAACCCATGCTGGAGTCCTCCTCCGAGCATAAGCTTCCCTTTGCAGGTCAATAAGCGCGAGTTCACCCCCAAGACCACTTCTAGCATACCTCGCCGGAGTCACCCAGGTCCCCCCTCCCTCTTCGGAGGATTGGACCGTTGGGGGCTTCATCAGACACCACCACCAGACGCGGAGCGACGAGGCGCATCGAAGCCCTCTAGTTGATCACCCATTGGACGCGCGTAGCCACTCCAATTCACCGATGAAGTCTGCCAGGGAGGATTTCTTCCAGATCTCCTCTTCACCGTCAGATTGCACGACATTTCCAGGCTCCACTTGGGTCGTCCAGCACCTGTCACTGACAGGCCGTTAGATCCCATATCTAACGGTCACCGTACAGCCACGTCTACGCCAATGGACCACCGTCAGATCTGCCAGGAGGCGAGGCCAGAGCCGCACGGCCATCAGCCACTCACCGCCTAACACCTGGCCCCCACGTGCCCCACATGCGCTTTGGCTGGGTAATTTGTGCCAGACCCCCTGCAGTTTATTTCAGTTCTTGTTTAGTCTATTAAATAGCTTAGCATACTTGGACAATTTGCATATTAGGACCTGCAGTTTATTATATTTGCACTTTAGTCCTTATTTTGTGGATGCACGTGCTTCGATACATGATATATTGGGAAAATTGCATGGACAGGGCTTGGGGTTTATGAATGTTATGGTTTGAATTTTTGCTTTGAATATTCGCATATATGTCCCTGTGCATACTGTATTTGAGCATGTGTCAATTTGATGCACATTTTACACTGAACCCCCTATAATTGGTGCACGTGTTTTATTTTAGCTCCTGAAACTTGTTTTTCTTTCACTTAGGTCCCTGTATGTTGTGCCTCTTTCATTGGTTGAATAAAATATAAACCTACTCCAAATTTGCTGAAATTTGGATACGTGGCCCCTGCCACTATTTAAAAATTTCAGTAATTTTTTGGTATATTTTTGCTTTGATTTTATATTTTTAAAAATTTAAAACCTTCATTTTTTCTATTGTTTAAATTATAAAATCCACTAAAAATATTAAAAAAAATTAAAAAATTTTTTTTAAAAAAATAGTATTAGTTTGTTTTTGTGTCTTGTTGTTTCAATCCAAATTTCATTTGATTTCGACTTATAAAACCCCTAAAAAATGAAAAACCCTAAAAACCTTATAAAAATCATCAAAAATTCTAAAAAATTCAAAAAAAAATACAATTTCTTTTCCTGTAGCCTAGTTTTTACTTGTAGTTTGATATAAAATTGTCTCTAGATTTTTTGACGTTGTTTATATATTTTTAAATAACCTTTCAAATCTAGCTACACAATGACTTCCTATTTTTACCTTATTCCATTTTTATAAAATCAACAAAAAATATAAAAATCTGAGAAAATTACCAAAAATACAAAATTTATAAATTCCATTTTTACTTTTATATTTTCTTCATAATTAAAAATTACAAAAAAAATTAAAAATCCATAAAATCCACCAAAAAATATTATTTTTTCTTTATTTTATTTTCTGACTACTTCGTAGGCCTTTTTTGCCAAATCGTGCTCCTTGTGTTCGACCCTGGTCGCTATACCAGGTTAAATAAATAGCGAGACCGCTATTCGGCTTTTTAATTGATTATTCATTTTGGTGGTCTATTTTTCTTGTTGAGTCTGATTCGAGGGATTGAGGTCGCAACAACTCGTGATATTTATCTCCCTTAGTCTTCTCGGTTTTTCGGCTCATCAAGCAGTTATAATGTCCTTGACACTACAGCTTAATAATTATCATAACCAGTACTTCCATAATCCTTATCAGAATACCCCTATTCCTGCAGATCTCTATCTCCAAAGGTATCCAAAGTTAAGACCATTTAGATCACTATCTATAAAGTCTTAATTTCTTGAAGATAAGACTTGGAGATCACTATCTCGAAAGTCTTGTCATCTATGAAGATTTTGTTATTACTGCAATCAAGTATTTTCTCTCCATAGTAGGATTAGCAACACTTTACTACTCCTACTGCATGGCAGATATCTGGCTTTTGTACACATCTAGCATACACTTAGCTTCTCGTAACTGATGCACAAGTGCAAGCATTTCTAGCATTCACTTACTCAACTCTTTGAGGTGATATCCATTTAGATGGTCAGTACCATATCTTAAGGGAACGAAGCCTTTCTTGGAATTTTCCAGAAAATGGAACATGTCCAAGGTGTACTACTAATGTGACGGTTCCAATACCCTCTTTTCTTTGCTTCTGAACATCTTCAGAACTAAGATTTAAGAGGTATCCTTGAGATCACATCTCAAGGTATGGAATATCCAGTCTATAAAACACTTATTATCATCCTTATATCATTCCAAATGATTAGGATATTATTTATATTCAGCACGATGAACACAATGGTACTTCCACTAAGCTTCACATGGTTCATCAAGATTCTATCTAAAATCATAACATTTATAATTTCATCAAATCTTATGTTCCAACTACAAGAAGCTTATTTGAGTCCATAGATGGATTTCTTTAGCTTACACATCTTGCTTTCCTCAACCATGAAGCCCTGGGGCTACTTCATGTGAATATCCTCAGAGAGGCATTCATAGAGGAATGCAATCTTGACTTTCATCTCGAAGATGTCAAAGCCAAGTTGTGTAGCTATAATTAGTAATATTCTGATGGGTGTAAGCATGGTTACTGAAGAGCAAGTCTCATCGCAAGCAATGTCTTCTCTTCCGGTGTGTAGCTCATGGCTATGAGCCATGCTTTGAAGGTCTCTACCTTCTCATCAGATTCCCTTTCTCTAGAAGATCCATTTACACCTTAACGGGTCTTACCCACATAGGTGGATCCTCGAGGGTCCATATACAACACTTGTATATGAGGTCTACCTTAGACCTTTATTGCTAACTTCCATATTTCCATGTCATGATCCTCAGGAGCTTCATCACATGAAGTCCGATCATTATCAAACTTAACTGACATATGGAATACATCCTCAAACTCATTTGAAGAGGTATTAGTATTCCATCTTTAATTATCCTTTTAGTTTCCGTTTGGAGCCTCATTATCATCTCAAGATTAAATGAGTTCCTTTATGTTCCTTTACTTCATTTTCATCTTGATTCTCAAGAGAGTCATCCTCTAAGAATCACATTCTCAAAGATGAGATCTTTTAAGAATCTCAGGGTTATAAAGTAGGTATCCAATACCATCCTTTATTTTCCTAATGAAGTAGCACTCTCTAGTGCTCGATTCCAGCTTACTTTCATGGAATCTTATTAAGGATATATAATGTAGTCTCTACTACATACATACCTGGAAATTAAGAGGAAATTATGCTAAAATTCATCATTGATCAAATCATGTCATACATGATCCAATTGTATCTCCCTACAACTCTATTGAGTTTAGGTGTGTTAGGAGGCTTGAGATAGAAATGAAATTCATATCTCCATAAGGTATTCTTTGAATTTATCTAACAGGTACAAGTTACCTAGGTTAGATCAAATTCATTTCATCTTTCTTCAGACTTTGGTTTCAAACCAAAATTATGAAATCTTTGAACATTTCAAAGGTTTCTTAGGTGAAGAGAAGAAATCTCATATCATACATACTCATCAATAGATATCACATATCCATAATGTTTATTATGATATTGATGATCCACATACATTAATATGTATGAGATCTTGAATACCTCGACATCTAACACCATTCCCAGAGAAGGGTGTATTGGACATTTTAATTTGAATACTATATTCACAAGTATGTAAGATTTGAAATTTTAAACATTCTAAAGTTTCATATCTTACTTGTCCATTGATCTCATCAACAAACATATGTCCAAAACTTGATGCCAGATCATTGTCAAATGATCTTCATCCTCCTGTTGATCTTTTAAGGTTCAACTTTCAGTATTAGAAATCTTAATGAACCATTCATTAATTTTCTAATTTTGTGGAGTCCACTAGATGTTAGATTACTATCTGAAATATATCCATCCTAACTCTTTATGATAGGTTTATTCCAGAATTCATGTTTATTTCCAACACTTAGAAACAAATAATGAGTGTATTTTGATATCTAGGTCATAGAGACATTCTCTAAGACTAAGGGCTCTCTCACTGAGAATATGAAGTCTATTGATCCAATGGAAATTGTTGCAATAATTGCATCACTTCCAACATGGATGACCATTAAACCTTAAGATCAAATTTCTAATATTCTAATACAGATGCAACCAATTGCAAGTCTCATTAAAAGATTGAGATACAATTATTAGACTTTATCTTATCAAATAAGTAAGTCAATTTCAATGATTATATGTAGATTATTCTGATGTACTATCTAATTCCTTCTCTAAGGATTCTAGATAGATTTGATAGTCACACTATCAACACATCAACTTATTGCAGTACTGGCATTCATCCAACTCTTTGGATGTCATATGGAAGTCACAGAAGTACAGTCAACTCTTTGACTATACTTCTTACTTGGGTCCAACCCATGCTTCTACTGCGCTCCCTTTATCTATAAACAACCATTGCTTAAGACTAAGGATCTCTTATGTTAAATTCAAAAGAATTCAATGTAAGAGAATTTCAACATTTATACGTGCTTCATTAAATTCATACAATATGAATATTACGAAGCTTCATTAATGACTAGAGTATAGACAATAGAATGGTGACATTCATCGTATCTACATCCATTTAAACTCTTTAAACATTAGTTCAGGTGGGTATTCAAACATTTTGAATACATCATCTCTTATAGAGATACTATTCTGCATGATGCAGTGAACCATGTCATTCATGATTAAATGTCTAGAGCACATATATATGCCAAAACATCTTCTTTGATTTTATAAGGATTATTCGACAATTATGATCACCATCGACAAGTCACTTCCAAAGTACACTCGATGAAAGATCAAGACTATAGAGACATACAAACCCTAAGGTGATGTCTTATTATCTTATTTAATTGTCATTCCTCATTATGTTGAGGAAACTTGCGCATTGCAACCACATACATTATGTATCCAACTGTCAAGTACAATATCTGGATCATGAGTCCAATCCATGATATTTTACTGGTTATTATTGAGTATAACATTGAGTGGGTTTAATGAAGGATTATCTGAAATAAGAAATTTGCATAAGTGTATATATATTAATATACATATACATATTTTATTTGATTTAGGAGTTTTTATATCAAAGTTGTCCTGCCTTGTCAGCACTAAAAGTTCATTCCCTTAATCACTTTCAATGTAAGAGATATTCTTACCATTATATCTCAAGCAAGATCTGGGATCTCCTTCCTTATTTTTGTTACAACCCAATAATATGAGAACCTGTAACTTGGATAAAAAGAAGCGGGAACACATTCAGTCTTGCAAGTCCAACTTGCATCTCCCAATTTGGTCTTTAACACCCGAGCCCACCACCCCTAAGGTGATGTTGACCCGTCATCAATTGAACCAACCATCAACATGCTTAATACTCGTTATACGCAATCCAATATCGCCCCAATAATATGAGGACCCGATATTTGGGTCACTAAGTATACGACCTTACTCTTTCGAGAAGCGAAGAGCCCGATCCAAATGGATTGTATGCAGGAGCTGTCACTTCGGACAGGCGTCTCCTACATACAATATCTGGCGACGGAACCCTTCGCCTTGGCGGGAGACCATGGATGTCACTTATGTGACCCTCCATATCATATTCAAATTCTAATTAATCATTATGAATCATATTCATTATGATTAATTTTTTCCAAGGGAAATAACAACTCTATTCATAATAGAGTGTTTTAATTTTAATCGGATTCCAATTAATCTAATCATATTAAATTAATGATCCAATTAATATCCAACAAATATTTTTTAATTGTTACTTGAAATATGGTATTATCTCAAATACATATTATTTCGAATTTTAATAATTAAAAAATACATCATGATCTCTCAGGCATCATTCATTCACTACCCGTTGTCATGGCCAGTACCGGCGGGAGTGGGACGGACTGCAACCAGTGCGACCCGCTACCCCAGCGATCCCCGACTAGACAACATATCCGCCTCGGGAAAAAGCAATGCTGAGTCAATCACTTTGTACTTGAGATGATCATCGGTCTTTCAACTGAAATTATACCATATAATATTCATCAAATATTATAAGGAGATTTGCTAAACAAATCCCCAATCCTATTCAAGCAATAATGTTTTGCATGGAAAAGTTGTCCTACAACTATTGTAGGATAAAGTAGAGTTTTCATGAAAATAATGTTTGTTGGAAATTTCATATTAACTAATTGTGATCAAGATTAACTATCTTATCATTTTGGTTAATGCAATGTCATTCAAGGAAATAATTATCATCTTTAAATATTTCACAAATATTTATCAATAATCATTTCAGAAAATTAACAATTAATTTTCATTAATTTATTTGAATGACAATCACAAGGTTCATGATAAAGTTTGTTAATTTCCAGCAGTGACCCCTACTCACTAAAATCAATATAACTCGAACAATTTAAATCCAATTAATGCAAACTAAATTTATTTTGTTCGCCTATTAGATTTAAAACAGAATCCAAGTGATAATTATGTATTTTCAGGCATTTAGGGTCCGTAATTAACTCTTTAATTACGTCACTAACCACCATCCCCGAAACAGTGGATATATGGTTAATAAAACGATCATATCTTGAGCAAATGGAATCCAAATTATGCAAACTCAAATCCTACTGTTTCCTTAATTAATGAAGAAACATTATCCAATTTAAAATTTCGAGTTTAAACATTTTAAACAGGGCCGAAATTTTATCACAAGACAGGGCTGCGAAAATTGAAATACTAAAATTTTCACGAACCCAAACGAGCCCGAATCTTCGTAGGTTCATGGATCTAATCAAAAACCTTCGTAAACCAGGCTCTGATACCACTTGAAGGATACAGGGAAAATCCTCAAGCTCATCACAGAAGCGTGTGGATCGCATCGTAAGCGATCAGGAGCGACTAGTCGCACTAGTTGCTCGATGCTGCGGAAATTAAAAAATTTTATGTGACGAAACCACATGATCCAAGAACACTTCTCGGATTGTTTCGTCTAAACCACAAACAAGTAATAGGATTATCTCTTGAAGCGTGGTTGCAATCGAGTCTCTAAACAAAGAGACCTCCTGTCTCAAGTCCGATCCGACGGAGGCGACGCTTGCGAGCGCGTGGATGAGACGCGTGCTTCTCGCAATCCATGTTGATGATCCAAGCCACGGATCTCCTGATCTCGACAAACGAGATACGACGTCTTCTTCACGAACAAGGCACGGCGAAGTAGATGGAGATCCACGAGCAAACTATCGGGCAACATAACGACGATGTTGCGGCGATGGAGGATCTCTCTAGGGCATCCATGGTTGATGACCACATGAGAGATAGATAGAGTAGGAGTGTAGAGAGAAAGGGGAGAGAGAGAGAGCATTCATTGATGTCGAGTGTTTTAGAAGAGCAAGGGGTGCCTCTTCTTATATAGAGTTTTGGGAGTCCATGGATCCCAATCCATAGACAATACACAAGCCACGGATGAGATTGATTGTGTCCCTTTCAACGGCTAGGATTGTTATTGGTAAAACACAACAACAAGTGATTTTATTCAAATTAATTATCATTGATAAATCAATATAATTAATCTCAAATTAAATCACTTTTGACTAGAGATAGGATAATGAGAAGACCATGGTCCTCTCCTAAAGAGGGGGGACGACTACTCTACTCCTCTAGAGGAGTTGTAGCCGTCCTCTCTTATTAGAGAGCACTTGGTCAAACTCATTATAATATCATGAGATCTCATTATCTCATGATATCTCCTATAACTCTTGTCAAAATAATTTTCACAAAAAATAATTCCAAATTACCTTTTGGAAAATATCAATCAAGCCATTGAAAAAAATGTGAATCTCATTCACAACCCAAAACTAAATGTAATTATATTTTCAATTAATCATTCAATGTGAATCACACTCACATTGACAATTAATCAACAAATATAAAACACAATATGGCTCTCTCTTATATATTATAAATCACATTTATAATATATATGATTAATATGGATAGTGTTATCCACATTATTCATATCCATGATAATTAAATCACATTTAATCATCTTGGATCTCCTTTTTCTCACGTGCCCAAATAACATGAATCACATTCACATTATTTACATCTTTGATAATTAAATCATATTTAATTATCTTAGATATCTCTCCTTATAATATGAATCAAATTCATATTATCCATGATAATTAAATCACATTTAATTATCACTTTTCTCAATGCTTGGATACATATATCAACAATGAAATTATCCATGAACTCTTTCAAGGATAATGCGTTTTCTCCGCGGATACTTCGAGATAAGGACAGGGCGATTGTATTGTTCCACGTATAGTGACTTGGATATTGAGATCATATCTCAAATCTAGATCTCGGGCCTCCCATAGATGCTTGATTAAATCTAGACCGCAAATCTAATCTTCTCATTACATCTGAATTACATTCAGATCAATGTCCAACACTTGGATCAAGATCAGATTACTTCTCTACTGAGAGGAGTCACTAAAATCTAGACTCGTTTCATCACTCCCTAGGAATGGAAGCGTCATGGTTATACAATCATTTATGATCACATCACCCTCAGGTATTCCCAATACCTGTACATCCTGCATACTGGAAGACTCAGAATAAACCTGAAGTATTAGATCAACTTTATACTGTCTACTTCAGAGTTTTATCAGTAAGTTTCTCATTTGATCATTGGGAGTTGGTATCGATCATACACTTTCCAAAAGCATATATCATACCTAGGTCTTGATCATATACTTTCCAAAAGTATATATCAAACCTTACAAATTCAGTCAAGCTTCCAAAGCGAGACGACCGTGCGCACGGATTTTGATTCTTCCCAATATCTCATGAGTGAGCTCATGTCTTCCGGTCCAGTAATGAACCTATTTGATCCCTTCGAGAGATCGTATTACTCATATACCCTTGCATGCACACCAACGCGCCGCTGTATAGACCTTGATCTCAATCTATTGGTCTGCCAAATGTACATACTTAGACATATAGTAACACATCTGTCTTCGATCAGAGGATGCGTGCCTGTATCGTGACAGCATACGATATAGGACTTTGGTTATCTCGATCTCGTTAAGTCAACTCTTTGACCTAACTAATCTGACACCTCCGAATCTCTATTCCTATGTAGAGGACCTGCATCAAGAGGTCGGTCAGATATCAGCCTATGTGAGAAAGGATTGCCATCTCCTACTCAGGCTGGAGATCATCCCTTAACAATCATTTGACGGTGCTTGATGAGTCCTCAATCTAACCCTTTAGATATTCATCCAAGCACCAGCCTCTATGATTCAATAGTTGAATCAACAACTGTATGATTATTAAGATGGCCATGGTACATAACCTTAATTGTACTAAGGGACCTATTATGCAAATTAGTTATTCTTCATTTCAAATCAGGGAATGATATCTGCAATAACATTTATTGCATAATGACTCGTCGTGGGCTCACATGTCCAACATCCCCCTGTTAGAAATCAAGACTCTAGGTACCTTGAACCGTGAAATGATATTTTCCTCAAAAATTTACAAATAGTCTTAGCATCGGCGCCTCGGGCGAGGATGGCCTCAACCCAACGACTAACATAATCTACATCAAGCAGAATGTACTCAAATCCGTGACTCTTAGGGAATGGACCCATGAAATCGATGTCCCATGCGTCGAAAACCTCACAAAAATAAATGGGCTGCATCGGCAGCTTATCTCTCTGTCCATAAGTGCCCATCCTCTGATAGTCAGTGCACCTCTTCATGAATTCATCTGAATCCTTGAAGAGGGTAGGCCACCAAATGTTGGATTGGAGAACTTTCTGTGTTGTCCGTCTCCTAGAGTGATGTCCTCCTGCCTCAAGCTTGTGGCATTGGGTGAGGACGTTGTGGTGCTCCTCCTGAGGAATACACTGATACCAGACACTATCCCCCCATTCATGGTAAAGGGTGGGATCCTCCCAACGGTACGACTTGGCCTTCGCAAGGAAGGTCTCAAGTCGCTATTTGGGCCAACTTTGTGGAATTTTCTTGGTAATAAGATAGTTCACAATGTCGGTATACCATGGAAGCGAGGTGATAGCAAGAATCGACTCGTCTTGGAAAGTCTTTGTGACAGGTGTGATCTGCTCTGAATACTCAAGATTCTCTAATTGGGAAAGGTGATCCGCCACCACATTCTTGACTCCAGGTTTATCCTTAATCTCTATATCAAACTCCTGGAGTGGAAGGATTTATCTTGTCAATCTGGTTTTGGCATCCTTCTTTTCCATGAGGTATCGGATGGTGGTGTGATCTGTATAGATAGTCGCTCTAGATCCAAGAATGTAAGATCAAAACTTATCCAAAGCAAAGACTATGGCAAGCATCTCCTTCTCAGTAATGGTGTCATTCCGTTGAGAGGCATCCAAAGTCCGGCTAGCGTAGTGAATGGCAAACATCAATCCATCCCTCCTCTATCCAAGCACAACCCCTATGGCAAAATCTGAAGCGTCCGTCATGATCTCGAATGGGAGAGACCAATCGGGTGGCTGAAGGACAGGATCCTGCACAATTAATCCCTTGAGAGTCTCAAATGACGCAAGGCACTTATCATCTACCTGAACTTGATGTCCTTTTTCAGCAAATCAGTAAGCAGTCAGGAAATACGACTGAAGTCCTATATGAACCGTCGGTAGAAACCGACATGCTCCAAAAAAACTTCAATTGTCGCAACTTGGATGATGGATTGAGTTTCTTGATGATATCCGCCTTGGCCGGATCGATCTCCATTCCCATGTTGGAGATGATGTAGCCAAGGACCGTCCCCTGAGTCATCATGAAATAACTCTTCTCCTAAGATAAAACAAGGTTGACCTCGATGCATTGCTTAAGTACTCAATCTAGGCACTCAAGACAAGCATTAAACCCATCATTTTAGACTGAAAAGTCATCCATGAAGACCTCTAAACACTCGCCCACCATGTCCGAGAAGATGGAAAGTATGCACCTTTGGAATGTATCCGGGGCATTACATCAACCAAAGGGCATCTGTCTAAAAGCTTACGTTCCGAATGGACATGTGAACACCATTTTCTCCTGGTCTTCGGGCGCTATGGCCACCTGATTGTATCTCGAGTATCCGTCAAGAAAGAAGTAGTAAATCTTCCCAGCTAGCCTCTCGATAATTTGATCAATAAATAGCAGTAGGAAATGATCATTCTTAGTATCCTGATTCAATCATCTGTAGTCCACACAGACCCTCCAAGAAGTGGGTACTCGGGTAGCTATCTCCTCTCTATACTAGCTTACAACTGTGGTGATACCCTCTTCTTGGGTACCACATGGAATGAACTAACCTATTTGGAGTCGGAGATGGGGTAGATAAAATCGGCGCTCCACCACTTCGATATTTCCTTCATGACTACATCTTGAAGATTCAAGTTCAGCCTTCACTGGAACTCACGCGATGGCTTGGCGTCCTCTACAAGATAGATGTGGTAAGAGCATAGGGCCGGACTTATCCTCTGGAGATCAGCTACGATGCATCCTATTTCCTTGCGATTTCTTTCAAGAACCTCCATCAAACGAGATTCTTGGTCTTCAGTAAGATCTGCTGAGATAATGACTGGGAACATATCTGGCTCACTTCCAAGGAACCTATACTTCATACTTTGCAGTAAGGTCTTCAACTCAGGACAAGTGGGAGCTGGAAAATCTGGCTTCTGAAACGTTTGTGTGACGGCTACCAGATCTGTGTGTGAGAACTCATATTGAATCTGCAAATCTGATGAAGATGGCCCTGCTGGTATATCTGTCAACCGTACTGGCTCACTCTCCGTCCTAGCTACGGGCTCTGTGGAAATCAGACACAGTAAATAATCATCAAAGTCCTGCCAATCAAAATCAGTGTCTGAATTCGAGGGATCTGAATCTGAATCACATGAAACAAAATATGCTTCACTACCTTGATCACAACCGTCAGCCTCGTAGGTATCATGTGCCATGAGTGTGCTCTCTAAACTCTCCTCAGTTGTTAGTTGTAACTCATTAGTTTCTGAAGACATGACAAGAGCGTGTGATGCTGGATCTTTCCAAACTGCTCCATCATCTGTAATCACAAAATCACACTCCTGATGGACATCTAGATCTGCATCTGTCATCTGCTCTGAGTTGGTAGTCTGCTCTGAGCAAGCTGAATCTTTGGATCTGGTCTTCTCAATCATCTATATTTGTGCACTTTCACCCTCGATACGAAAGTATACCTTCCTGCTATCATGATCAGACACTGCCTTGGCTGTGGCTAGGGATGAGCATTGGGTTGGGCCGGTCCGGCCCAGCCCGAAGCCCAACCCAAAAAGCTCGGCCCGGACCAGGCCCAAAGGAATATAGGGTCGGGCCTGGGCCCAATACTTAGGCCCAAAATTTTTTGGGCCGGGCTCGGGCTTGGCTCAGCCCTACCCGACCCGGCCCAAGGGCCCGACCCGAAGAGGGCTCGAATCCTTTCTCACATCCTACATGCATTAAAACTCCCACCTATTTCATGTGCACTCTCTTCTTGTATCATGTCTTCATACGATGTTTATAAATCAAGAAAGTTAAGCGTGTGACATGAGTTGATGATCATTGTATTTCAATTAAGAATTAATTTTCCTTAATTAGTATTTGGTTTAGATTCTTTTGGTTATTCTTAAATTTGTTAGTATTTATTTTTTTCAATCAGAACATTTTCTATTATTGCACATTTGTCCAATATGGTATGCCCATTTTTTAACATATAGGATCCCGTGCACCTGTTATTGTTAATTGGGTAAGTTTGGTTCACTCTTTCAATTTCTATAAATGAGGGACATTCATGGTATCTAGCACTCAGCCTTGAGTGCACATGTGTAAAATGAGAAATCTTCAGATTTGGTAGAATTGAATTTTAGTTGTTTCACAAGTATTATGGTACATGTTTTAATAATCTTTGGCTAGTGTAACTTGAGTTGAGATTAACTTGAAACAAAAGAGTCAAAGTTAATAATATTTAATTGAGAGATGGGTCAAGCATGGGCTTGGGCCGAACAGAAAAAAATTTTGTGGGCCTAAGCCCGGCCCAAGGCCCGAATTTTCTAAGCGGGCTTGGGCCTGAGCCCTTCAAAGCCCAGCCCAGCCCGGCCCATGCTCATCCCTAGATGTGGCCAAGAAAGGTCATCCTACGATGATAGGGGTATCTATCATAGATTCAAGGATCTCCATGTCTAGTACAACAAAGTCCATGGAGAATTTCAGGCTATGAATTGTGGCGACAATGTCCTTTAGTAACCCCTTCGACCTCTTAACAGATTTATCAGCAAACTGAAGGACTGTCCTGCTCTGTCTAAGAGAGCCAAACTCAAATCGGTCGAGTAAGGCAGCCGGAAGGAGGTTAATCAAAGAACCATTGTCTAATAAAGTACGATCAAATCGTTGCTCATGAATGTGGCATCTGACATAAGGAGCTCCTGCATTAGGTCTCTTGGCTGGCAATCCGTTTTGGATAGCAAAGCAGGTGGTACGGGTGAGCACATGGATCTTTGCATTGTGGTTCCTCTTATTCCTGCGGATGGTGGTCTTCTCTCTCAAGTTCTTTTGGAAAAGAGGGTTGTGCTCAAGTACCTCCTAAAGAGTCAGTTGTATCTGGAATCTGTCTATTATCTGCTCGTTGAACTCTATCTGATGTTTCTTTTTTGGATTTTCTATTTTGGTCCCCTTTCCTAAGCGGAGTGCTTGAGGGAAGGGGATGGAAGGACCCTCTCTAGAGATATGATGATCAGGACTAGGTTCCTGTGCATTTAATAGTCTTGAATCCATGCAAAGATCATCAAGCAACATAGATGGACACATATGAGATAAAGAAACCTTTCCTTTATTCATATTTTTTATTTTTGTTGTTTTTCCATTTTTTTTGTATTTTCCCATAATTTTCCTCAGGTACAAAACTAGACAACACAACAGAAGCTAACTTGGTGGCATCAGTACCACCGACAACATCCGAACTTATGGCATCAGCATCGCGCTCTGGCCTGGCATCTGGAATCTTGATGGCATCAACACACCATCTGCAACAGGAAATACGACGGCCTCAGTACCATCATCTGGATCGACATCCTTGGTCGTGTCAGCACCACCGACATCATCATCATCATGATAAGAGGCATCAGCACCGCTTCTATCCTCATCTGGCACCCTGGAATCTGCATCTGGATGTTGCTCAGATGACTCAGTATCAGCTGGCTTCCTACCGCTTCTAAGTATCACAAAATCAGCATCAAATATAAAGGAAGAAGTATCATGAAAAATATCACTAGGAGTGGAGGTCTTTGTAAACTGTACTTGCTCAGATTTTCTCTTCGGATTGTTCGAGTTGGGTTCAATCTGAGCAGGTATGGCGGCCTTGCCCTTTATTATCTCCCTCATCTCCTGCCGGAACTCGTCCATTTCTCGCCGGATGGAGGCTTCCTGATCAGAGAGCAAGCGGGCGAGATCATCAAGTATTGGGTTCTCATAAACCGATGCATAAGGATCGGACATGTTGCCTTGCTGGAAATGAGGTTGGGTGATGAAGCCATGATTCATCACCTATATTCTTTTATTTTAGCTTTATTTCCTTAGTCAAATACCTGTAAATACCCACCAATTTCATGAAATTACCATTTTGCATGCATTTGTTAAATATGCATTTTTAACATTGTTTATATTCAAATTAAAGAATAAAGAAGAAAAGAAAAAGAAAGTAAAATAAAAAATAAAAGATGAATTTATGAAATAAATGCAGACTGACCCGAACCTCGAGAGAAGGTCAAAATTTGACCTCATCGACCAGGAATAAAGTAGGGGGAGATAGGTCTTCAATTACAAAATTCAAAAAAAATCATTTGTAAATATTTTGCCTTGTATATTTGTATAAAATTTACACTATTTTATTTGTATATAAATTGACCTCAAATTAAATATTTTTCTAAATAGAAATTGTAAATAAAAATGTTTTGTAAATAATAAAAATAATTGCAAAGTAAAACCATGTATAGAATAAAAGTCCACATTCAGAAAAAAGCCGTAAACTGACCATTGAAAGATCAATTCCGGCTCCATATGAACTCAAATTGAATCAAAATCACTTCCATTGTACTCTAAATTAAATTATTTTTAAAATGAATGTGTTTTCATAGTTTTTGGAGTTACAATTGAAAAGCTGGTTTTCTAGGGAAGTTTTTGCAATTTTACCATTTATATATTTATTCATTTTTATTTTTACACAATGCAATAATTGTAAATATTTTCATAATTATTTAAATAAAAAATAAAAAAATAATTTCCTTATTTGTACATGTGTATAATATACTATATGTATATATTACTTGTATATAACTAATTTCCTTATATAAAAACACCAAAAATTATTTTTTCTAACATTAATTAATTAAATTAATATAATTACGAAAATTTGATCTTTATTTATTTTATTTAATTATTGGATTTGAAAACCTATCATGTATATAAGATTTGACTTTCTACCTTAAATAACTACCATTAAGATGGCTAATTAATTTTTATACATTAATTATTTTAATTATTTATTTTTTTACAATTTAGTTTTTAATTTATTTATTTATTTATTTATTTTATTTTTTAATTAACCACTAAATACCTTCCTTTTTGTAATTTTTTCCTTTTTGATTTTTCTTCTTCTTTTTATTGAGCTCCTCCTCCCTCATTTCCTCTTGATGAATCTTTGGTGGAGTGGAGCCCGATCACCAAGAGCTTCTTGTCACAGAAGGGTACCCAGCGTTCGAGCCATCCGGTGACAGCGAGTCGGTCCTTGTCGAGGACATCACGACGTATCTTCATACTCATCTTATTGAAATAAATATTTTTCTCGCTCTATAAATTCTACAAACATTTATGTAGATTCCTGTTGTGTCTTTTCATTGTGTAAAAAAATTTTCACATTTTATTTTTACTTGTTATTTAAAAAAAATCAAAAATATGTCATTTTATCTGCCTGAAAGTTGGAAATCATAAAATTTTGAATATTGCTCTAAAAATTTCCAGAAAATTAGATTAAGTGTATTTTATTACCTTTTTTTCAATCCAATTTTCACGCAATAATTATTTTCAAAACCCAAAAAATGCAAAATATCTAAAATCTTAGAAAAATTGTAGCAATCGTAGAAAATCAAAAAATGTGTTCTCAAGCCCTGTGTGTAGATATTTGTCTATGTTTTAGCATAAAAATCATTCCTAGGAGTTTTGGATACTTAAAATATTTTTAAGTTGCAAATTACTTCAGGATGTGCATTATTTACCTTTTTACCAGTGTTTGATTTTTATATAATCATAAAAACATCAGAAAACTTGGAAAAATTACCAAAACATTTTGAAAATGATAAAACCCAAAAATATTTTCTTTGCAATTTTCTGAGCATTTCTGACTATTTTGAAAAATACAAAAAAAGTGTGGTGTGTGTATTTTATATCTTATGCATATTGTTCCTTATTTGAAAATTAAAATTTTGAAAAATAAAAAACCTTTAAAAATCCTTTATTTTCGAAATTTGACTACCGAGTTCTTTAATCGTGCCCCTTGTGTTCGACCCTGGTCGCTATATCATGTAAATTAAATAGGGAAGAGCGCTTACATTACATATTCTTGATTTCATTGAGTGGTTTTAATTTTTTTTCTCATTGACCGAACAGATTGACTAGGGAAAACGACATCATGATTTATATTCCTCCTCAGTCGATCTCGATTTTCAGGTCATCACTGGGTCTGTTGTTGGTAGTGAGGAGGGGGATGGGAGTACTGTGGATGAGGCTGTTGTAGCCTCCACTGTTGTCCCTAAAACTTGGGACGAGAACCATGCTGCTGCTACTGCTAGCGGGAGTATTGCAGATGAGGCTACTGCAGCCTCCTGTTGTCCCTAGAATTGGGGACGAGAACCATGTTGTTGTCGTTGTTGCCAGTAGGAGTACTGGGGCTGTTGAGGCGGGCTGCCCTGCCCTGCCTGAGCTAGAGGTTGTTGCTGGGAAGAGGTGCCTCCAATGGACCATCGAAAGATGGGATGGTCACGATGAATCCCACGTTGTGGTTATGATGAGCGAAAATCCAATCAATCCGGATCAGGTAAAAATATCACTCGGGTCGTTGCGACCGGATCGATGAGAATCTCAGCTCAATCAAGAAAATGAAGATCAGACCACCAAAATCAGAGAAAAATGAAAGAAAAGCGATAGCGGTCATGGCTATTAGATTAGCCTGGTATAGCGACCAGGGTCGGACTCAGGGAGCACGTGATGGCCTCGCGGCCTACGAAGTAGTCTCAAAAAGGAATAAAATAAAAGACAAGTGTTTTTGGTGGATTTTTAATTGTTTTTAATTTTTTTTGGATTTTTAATTAATTAAGAAAATAAAGTAAACAACGAAACAAGCCAACACAACAATTTATTTAATGCATCAAAAGTCACTCAAAAATTCAAATAAAAATGTTTTTATATATTTTATGATTTTTATTGTTTTTAGTGAATTTTTGGAATTTTTCTGATTTTTATTTAATTTACTAAAAATAAAACAATGCAAGAAACTGAAGGTGTTGTCCAGTCAGGAGTAAAAGGCCAATTTAAATTGCAAAAAGGGCTTCAACACTCCTGAAGGTAATTTTCCTATAAACTAGAAAGTTTAAGGAAAATTTGGGCACTGGATTTATTGTCTTTGAATTTTTAAATTAATTATTAGAACATTTATGAGTTTTTAGGTGTTTTTCAATATTTATGAGTTTTATATAATGAAAAATGACCACAATTGGTCAGAAAATCAAGGAAGACAAATTAAACAGTAGCTAATTTTTTTATAATTTTTAGATGGGTTTTAATATTTTTTGTGATTTTTCAATTCAGACAGTAAAGAAAAAGGATGTTTTGAATTTTTAAAAAAAGCAAATAAAAGCAAAAATGTCTCCAAAAATTCTAGAAAATTTTACAACATGGCAGGAGCCATGTGTCCAATTTTCATTGAATTCGGAGTAGGTTTGATATTTTATTCAAAATCAAAACCTAGGTACTGTGCACCGGGACCTGTACATAATTATCCAAAGTTCCAGGAGGTCCGGTGCAAAATTCCCAAGAAGTCACGCGCGATGCGCGTGTCTGGGGCACTCAGGGACCTATTTGCAAACAAAATAAGGTTCTGGGACTAATTGGTAACAGGTACCAAAAGTCCGAGGGCCTTACTGTAAATTACCCACAAATAAACGCACATGCACAAATCAACCACGCACAGGGGTATAAATGCAATTACCTAAAAAGATTCATTCATTTCATAACATCCAGGAACTACAAGACTAATCATGCAAATTACCCAACAGAACACGTGTCGAAGCACGTGACACACTACAGATGGGGGTATATATGCAAATAAAATAAACCTCAGGTCCAAAGTATAAATAAACCAAAAATAAAACAACTGAACTATATATTTACAGGACTAAATAATAAAAACTAAAAACAGAGGGGCCTAAGGACAATTACCCCTTATTTAAGATCCAAAGGTTGAGAGCGTGCCACGTGTGAATCCGACAGTGGAGAAGAAGAGGCGCCTCGCTCCTGTAACCCTTGGCGTGATCGGACAGCTGAGACGAAGACACGTGTAGGATCTGACGGTGACTTCTCAACTGCGCCTCATCTCAGGATCGAACGGTCTGGATCAACTCCTCCTTTGATCGACGGTGCTGGCAGCTCCTGAAGCGAACGGTGGCGATCAAAACTGGAGCAGGAGGAGCATCGAACGGTAGAGAAGGATCGAGGAAGAACTGATGGCCGGCGAACTTCGCTGGCCCGCTGCGTGCACTCCCGTCCTCCTCGCGGGGCTCTGATGATCGGAGAAGGCTCGTCGTGGGCTCCCGCGTCAAATGGCACTCTCCGATGGAGCAACAGAGCTCTGAGGAGCTCGGTCGGCTCCGGCGGAGGGGAGGCTTCTGGGCTCGAGTTAGAGGACCTCAGACAGTCCTCGTTGTACCTGTAAAAGGGCACCAGAAGACTCGTGGGTCGAGGGCAAAGTGCCTCGACCCCGTTAGGATGGGTGATAGTGAACGGTGAGGCGGCGCGGTCGAGCTCCGGCGAGGGGTAGACGGTGGAGCTCGAATCCCTAGCTCCTGTGCGAGCTGGGATGAATGGAGGGGCGTAGAATGTGCGCGGGAGGAAGACGAACGTGATGGAAGATTCCGATGGTCGGGATGATGGGTACGGTGGTCGGAATCGGTGCAGAACGGCGATGGGTTGATTTGGGGCTAAATGAAAATTCGAGAAATAGAAAGGAAACTACGGCAACCTGGGTGAAGGAATCGACTGTGGAGGAGCTGGGTTTGCTCCTGGTCCTTGCCTCGAGGACCGTCGGCGTCCGAGGCTCTGGCGCTACCTCCAGGCGGCGCACGGCGGCGCAAGCTCGTCGGATCGATGGCCTCCTTGCTCCCTCCTCGCTGCAACACCCTCTGGGGCGATCTGTCACTCTCGCCAAGACGATGGAGGTCACTGGGTGGAAAGCAAATGATCCAAAAATAGGGAAATGGGGTGGCGGAGCTCAGCTCTTATATGGTGGAAGGTCCGGGAAGAAGGGCTCGGGTCCGGCTCGATGGAGCACGGATCCCTAGGATCAATGTCGGGCGAGGTTCCCGGATGATGGAAGAGTGATTAGGACCCTGGGTTTAGGTGTGCTATGATCGGGTTTGGATGCTAGAATTAGGAGAAATCGGGTCGGGCATCCAAAGCCCGTGGGAAGTGGTCCACAGGGGGGAGTTGACCGGGCGGTCAACAACCCCCATGGACCAATGAGAATCAGCCACGTCGGAAAATATTTAGAAATTGAATTAAAAATAGTAAATGGCTGATTTAGTAAAAACTCAAAACATGAAATATTTTTGTTTATTTTTTTCCTATTTTTTGGTGATTTTTAATTAATTTTTCAAAATAAAATAAGGTATTTACACTATATAGCTATATATAGGTATATATATAATATGTCTTTTTAATTTTTGATTTTTAATTTGTTATTTTTATACATTTTTATTCCCATTTTATATTTTATTTATTTATAACATAAAATAAGGAATAAAAAGGTATTTTTATTTTATTTTACTATTTATATACAAGGGTGAAATAAATAGATATATACATCTATATACATGGTATATGTACAATGTGATTTTTGGTTTTTAATTTTGTGCTTTTTATTTTGTTTTTGTTTTAATGGTTTTTATTTTATTTATTTACAACATAAAAAGTAGAATATATACAAAATTTTTGGAATTTTAATTTATTTATTTATAGGGTGAAATAAATATAGGAGTGGCTATGTACATGATGAATATCTACATGTGAATGTTTTTATCTTTCTTTTTAATTTTTCAATTTTTATTTGGATTTTATAAATATAAATATATACACAATATATACAAGCCATTTTATTCTATTTTTTAGAGGAAAATATTTTTATTTTATTTACAGGTATATTTACACACATGAGCCCCTATCTCCCTCTACTTTGGCTTTTATGCGGTTAGGCCCATGCTGAGCCCTCCCTTGGGTTAGGTTGCTCAATATTTATTCTAAATATTTCCTCTTTTTCTTTTTAATCTTTATTCTTTTATTTTTGCACAAAAACATGCTAATTATTACTTTTTACACCATGCATGCTTTTGGTAATTATTTATATTTACAAATATATACATGCATTTACAAAGGTTTTTGTAGCTAAAATATAAGAATAAAGAGTGATGAATGAGTATTCATCACCCCCCTATACTTAACTTTGCTAGTCCCTTAGCAAACACTTATTGAAAAAGAAGTGAAAAAGTAGAAAGAAAAAGAAAAGGAGAAGAATGTACATGGATCAAGGTTGAATATTAAACTTGCCTTCATTAAATTGAGTTGTGGAGCTCGATCAGATCTTTGGATTATTAATGTGTCGGAACCTTATTTGGACTTAAGCTTAAAACTCAACAGCCTCTAAGTTCCACCAATCTATAATCAAGACTCCTCAACAATCCAGATCAGAACAAGTCATCAAACACAAACCCTGAAAACCATGAATCTTTCCTTGTCCTGTGAATGTATAAGCTCTCCACCTCAGAAATGGCAACTTGACAACCCTCCCCAACAAGGTAACTCTATGACCTCAATCTGGCCACTCTTTCCTCGAGGAGCGGGGTATTCCCTTCTAAGTTCAGTTCAACCGGCTCAAGAAGAGGAGGAAGAAGAGAATGGACCATGGCCAGTGTAGCCATGTATCCTTGGGAGCTTGACCAGTGTAGCCAAGTCTCCATGCTGCAAGCTACATAAGGTGGATCCTGAATCTCAAGCTTTGCTTATTGCACTCTATATACATACTCCGGTGGGATTATCATTTTCTCTCAGACCCACCACTTTTTTGGAGTTATTTTCTTTTTGCATTTTTTTTCAAGTGCATCTATACAACATATACATGTGCAGCATATATACAAGGAGTTTTTCCTCTTGAGCCAGTAGACTATCCCTCTTTTGAAGCTTTATTGCAACCCACAACTCCTGGCGTTAGACCTCATGGCAACCAGACCAAGTTGAGACGCACTTCCTTCACTAAAAGAAGAAGAGGGGTTCTGCCTAGATGTACTACCCTCATATTCTACCCCAAGTCAAGGAAGACTGCCTCCTCACCACCACATCCGTAGAGAGCTCGGTGCAAAGTGCTGGTGTCCAAGTAAAGCCATTGTCCCTATGAGTCATGTGTTGTTGTTAAGTGCTCTACTTAGGCTCATTGAGATGACATGTGATCATAGCCTAGTGGACTCAAAGAATTAAGTCACCATGGACCTGAAAAGCCTTAAGCCTAAGACCTATAAGGTTCCTCTTATAAATTAGGTGGATTAAGATCTTAATCAAGCTCCATTTCTTAATTTAATTCCAGACTAGTTTAAATGTCAACTATCATCCAGAAAAACTATGTACATATGTACACAAGATGCTATTTACACAAATTTTTACAAACATGCAAAATTTTTTGAAAAATGTTTTGAAATCATGAATGGATGAATGCATGAAGTGCAAGTTTTGCAAAAATATTTACACACATTTACACAAGATTTTTTCAAACTTTTGATTTTCAAAAAATTTTTGGAAAAATTTTGTACTATATACATAATTTTGATAAGAAAATATTTACACAAACTTTACACAAAGGATTTTTGAAAACATTTCTACAAAAATAATTTGTACACTAGCTATTTATGTGTAAATAAAAGAATGATTATGTACATGAAAAATTTTTTATTTTTGTGATTTTTAGGGTTTTTAGCCATTTTATTTATTAACACACTCATACAAAGTACGAGTTATGGCTAAAGTATATATGGAATATATACACACCCCCTATACTTAGCTCGAACGATGTCCTTAGAGTCAAGAGCGATGAAGAAGTCATAACTCGTGCTATGTGTAGGAAAGTGAAAAGGAAGGCTATATACACAAAGATGAATGAATGAATAGAATATCAAGAGACTCGCGGCTTTTCCCCCTATACTTAAGATCAAATAATCCTAAGTATAGCAGGTTGTACACAAAGGGAAAATCGAGTGGAGAATGTACAGGGTCTATCCCCCCATACTTAGGGTAAAATATCCCTAAGTATAGGCAATAAAAACAGGGGTAGACAGAAATAAAAGAAATACCCAATGGTCCTACATCCCCCCTATACTTAGGGTAAAGTACACGCTAAGTATAGCATAATCAAAAGATGAAGAAAGGGATGTGGGACTAAAGAATGTGATGATATGGACAACTGGATCTATACAGGTCAGAAGATCAGTGAAAATCAGGCGTGAGATGCAATAGATGTGAGTCAAAAGACCACATCTCACGCAAAATGAATCGGGGCAACATCAACGACCCGCGGCTCATGATCTAGAAATGACTTGAGCCGCTGGCCGTTCACTCGAAAGGTACTCTCAGAAGACAACTCGGATATATCAATGCTACCGTTGTCGTGTACCTTTCTCACCAAGTAAGGTCCCTTCCACTTGCTCTGTAGCTTCCCTGGAAATAGGCGAAGCCTCGCATCAAACAGCCATACTCTCTGTCCATGCTCAAAATGCTTGTGGCTGATGTGAGAATCATGCCACTCCTTCACTCTCTCCTCATACTGTAGGCTGTTTGAGAAGGTGGTATCTCTCAACTCCTCCAGGGCTGCTAACTCTACCCTCCTCTGGTCTCCTACACCATCTGGATCCATAAGTATCTCAATGACTGCCCAAAGTGACCTGTGTCTCAGCTCAACAGGCAAATGGCACGGCTTGCCATATACGAGGTGAAAGGGAGATGTGCCCAATGGTGTCTTGAAAGACGTCCTATATGCCCACAAGACCGAGTCCAATAGCTGTGACCAATCCTTTCGATCAGGGCGGACGACTTTCTGCAATATAGTCTTGATCTCCCTGTTCAACACCTCGGCTAGACCATTCGTCTGTGGATGGTAAGGTATAGCAACACGATGGTCTATGCCGAACTCGCTAGCAAGGTCCTTCACCTGGTCGTTGATGAAATGAGACCCCCCATCTGAAATCAATACTCGAGGTACCCCTGAACCGTGTGATGATGTGCTTCCTCAAAAATCTGCAAACTGTCCGCGGATCAGCGGCTCGGGCGGGGATAGCCTCAACCCAACGACTAACATAATCTACGGCCAACAAAATGTACTCAAATCCCTGACTCTTAGGGAATGGACCCATGAAATCGATGCCCCATGCGTCAAAAACCTCACAGAAGTGAATGGGCTGCATCGGCATCATATCACGCTGTCCACAAGTGCCCATCCTCTGACAGTCAGTACACCTCTTCACGAACTCATCAGAGTCGTTGAAGAGGGTAGGCCACCACAAGCAGGATTGGAGCACTTTCTGTGCCGTTCTCCTCCCAGAATGATGTCCTCCTGCCTCAAGCTTGTGGCAGTAAGTGAGGACGCTATGGTGCTCCTCCTGAGGAATGCACCTACGCCAGACGCTATCCCCTCCTTCGTGGTAAAGGATGGGATCCTCCCAGTGGTAGGACTTGGCCTTCGCAAGGAAGGTCTCAAGCCTCTGCCTGGTCCAATCTTGTGGGACTTTCCCAGCAACGAGAAAGTTCACAATATCGGCATACCACGGGAGTGAGGCGATAGCAAGGATCGCCTCATCTGGGAAGGTCTCACAATTGGGATCGATCTGCTCAGACTCCTCAGGCTGCTCTAAACGGGAGAGGTGATCCGCCACCACATTCTTGACTCTCAGGCTTATCCTTGATCTCAATGTCGAACTCCTGGAGTAGAAGGATCCATCTAGTCAGTCTGGCCTTGGCATCCTTCTTTGCCATGAGGTATCGGATGGCGGTGTGATCAGTATACAGGGTCACTCTAGATACAATGATGTAAGATCTGAACTTATCTAGGGCGAATACTACGGCTAGCATCTCCTTCTCTGTGACTGTATAATTCCGCTGGGCGGAATCCAATGTGCGGCTAGCGTAGTGGATAGCAAAGGGGACTCCATTCCTCCTCTGTCCCAGCACGGCCCCCACGGCAAAATCGGAGGCATTCGTCATGATCTCGAATGGGAGAGACCAATCAAGCGGCTGAAGAACAGGAGCCTCAATAACGCTCTGCTTGAGAGTCTCAAAGGATGAAAGACACTTGTCATCGACAAGGAACTTGGTGTCTTTCGTCAATAGGTCAGTCAACGGTCGGGCGAGTCTGTTGAAATCATGAATGAATCGTCGATAGAAAACGACGTGCCCCAGGAATGACCGTAACTGCCTCAAATTGGACGGTGGTGCGAGTTTTCTAATGACATCAACCTTGGCCGGATCAACTTCCATGCCCCTGTTGGAGATGATATGGCCAAGCACCGTCCCTTGAGTCACCATGAAGTGACTCTTCTCCCAAGATAGCACCAAGTGAACCTCTATACATCGCTGGAGTACTCGGTCTAGGCAGTCAAGACAGGAGTCGAATCTGTCACCGTAAACCGAGAAATCATCCATGAAGACCTCCAAACACTCCCCTATCATGTCCAAAAAGATCGATAGCATGCATCTCTAGAAAGTCGCAGGGGCATTGCATAGCCCAAATGGCATGCGTCGGAAGGCGTATGTGCCGAAGGGACAGGTAAAGGTGGTCTTCTCCTGGTCCTCAGGAGCGATGGCCACCTGGTTGTAGCCCGAGTACCCATCCAGAAAACAATAATGGCTCTTCCCTGCCAGTCTCTCAATGATCTGGTCAATAAAAGGCAGGGGGAAATGATCCTTCTTGGTGGCCTGGTTGAGTCTCCTGTAGTCAACGCAGGCCCACCAAGAAGTGGGTACTCGTGTAGCAATCTCCTCTCCCGACTCACTGATCACAGTCGTGATGCCCGTCTTCTTGGGCACCACATGCAAGGGGCTGACCCACTTGGAGTCGGAGATGGAATAGATAAAATCGGCGCTCCACCATTTCGAGATTTCCTTCATGACAACCTCTCTCAGATTTGGGTTCAGCCGCCGCTGGAACTCACGCGACGGCTTCGCCTCATCCTCGAGATAGATATGGTGGGAGCACAGGGCCGGACTAATCCCATGGAGATCTGCTACGCTCCATCCGATTGCCTTGCGGTTCTTTTTAAGAACCCCCATCAAACGGGATTCTTGCTCTCCAGTCAGAACGGTGGAGATGATGACTGGGTACATCTCAGGCTCACCCGCAAGGAATCGATACTTCAGCGAAGTAGGGAGCGGCTACAACTCTGGACAGCTGGGTGCTGGCAAATCTGGCTTCGAAAGAAGCCGCGTGTATGCTGCCAAATCTGCCTGGGAGAATGAGAACGTACTCTCGCAAACTGGATCTGAAGAAGGCTGCTCAACTGAACTGTCTCTGATCGGCTCGGCATCTACCTCCTCCTCAACTATAGGCTCAGTGGAACTCAGGTCTGGCATGTAATCCTCGCAATCTGCCCAATCAGACTCTGAATCTGAGGGATCTGCATCAAACAAGGTGGCATCAGTACCACCATCATCACAAAAATCCGTGTCGCGGTCAAGAACCTGCTCTGCGGCCACTGAAGTATCCTGAACCAGGAATGTGCTCTTCAAGCTCTCCTCTGCTATCATCTTTGCATCAGCGGTGTCTGAAAATGAGAGGATGGCCTGTGCTGCTGGGTCTGCCCATACTGCCTCATCGTCTGTGATCACAAAATCACAGTCCTGGTGGATGTCTAGCCCTGCCTCTGTCAGCTGCTCTGTATCTGAAGTCGTCTCTGAGCATGATCTCTCTCTGGCTCGGATGTCCTCGACCGTCTCTATTTGTACACTTTCGCCCTCGACGCGAAAGTATACCTTCCCGCTATCAGGGTCAGTCACCGCCTTGGTTGTGGCCAAGAACGGTCGACCAAGAATGATGTGGGTATCGGTCACTGAATCAGGGATCTCCATGTCCAACACGACGAAGTCCACGGGGAATTGCAGGCCCTGAATAGTGACGACAACGTCTCGCAACAACCCCTTCGGCCTCTTGACAGATCGATCAGCAAACTGAAGGATTGTCCTGCTCTGTCTAAGAGTGCCCAACTCGAAGCGGTCGAGAAGGGCTGCCGGAAGGAGGTTGATAGACGATCCGCTATCTAATAGAGTCCGGTCAAACCTCTGCTCTCTAATGTGACATCTGACATAAGGGGCTCCTGAATCTGGCCTCTTGGCCGGCAGACGGTTCTGGATTGCGAAACACATGGCTTTCGTCAGCACATGGATCTCTGAATGGTGGTTCCTCTTCTTCCTCCTGACTGTAGTCATGTCTCTCAACGAACGCTGAAGAAGGGGAATGTGCTGCAAAGCCTCCTGAAGAGTCAGCTGGATATGGAAACGATCTATCATCTGCTGGCTGAACTCTTCTTGATCTCTCTTTTTGGGATTTTCTGTTTTCTTCCCCTTCCCCATCTGAAGGGCTCTAGGGAAGGGGATCACTGGGTCCTTCTCAGATGAAGGACTAGGAAAAGGTCTAGACGGCTCGACGGCCGGATCCGCACATACATCACGCACCACGGTGGGACCAGAAAAAACCAAACCTTTTCCTTTATTCACAACATGGTTCCGAGATACATCAGGACAAAGAAAAACAACAGATCTCTCTACATGAACTCTGGTGGCCTCAGTACCACCAGTGGCTGGATCAACTGGACGTCTCGCGGCCTCAGTACCGTGCTCTGGCTCGGCATCAGGAGTGGCCTCAGTACCACCTCCTCGAACTGGTGAAATGGCGGCCTCAGCGCCGCCTGTGGAGTCAGCATCCTTGGTGGCATCAGTGCCACCGTCATCATCTCGAGCGGCCTCAGTACCGCTCTCCTCCTCCTCATCTGGCGCTCTAGGTGTATCCTCATGACGTCGCTCAGACGAGGCGCCGCCTGCTGGTGTCCTACCGCTCCTAAGTGTGACAAAATCAGCGTCAAAAAGGTCTGCAGACATATCATCAAATGGATCACTAGGAGTGGCATGCTCAGTGTAAGCTACCTGCTCAGACTTCCGCTTCAGGCTGTTGGGGTTCGGCTCGATCTGGGCAGGGATGGCGGCCTTCCCTCTCACAATGTCCCGCATCTCCTGGCGGAACTCGTCCATCTCCCATCTGAAAGTAGCCTGCTGGTCCGTGAGGAGGCGGGCTATATCGTCCAAGGCGGGGCTCTCGTAAGGTAGGCCATGAGAGCCCGACGGGTAGCCTCTTTGGTAATGAGGTTGCTGGAACTGGTGCTGCTGCTGCTGAGAGGGGTATGGGTCTGGTGGATGCTGCTGCTGGTGAGGCTGCTCGCGCCTCCAAGACTGTCCCTGCTGATAGGGACGAGGACCATAGGACGACTGCTGCTGCTGTGGTGGTGGGTACACTAGGGGCTGCTGCTGCGGCTGGTGATCTCTCTGCTGGCTGTACTGGCCTCCCTGACCAGATGGCTGCTGCTGGGGCTGGGTACCTCCGGTTCCCCACCGGAATCCGGTATGGTCTCGTCGGATACCGGGCTGAGGGCGGTCATACCAAATCCCGTTGACATCCATCAACGGCTCTGCATCGTACTGGGCTAGCGGGGAGTACTGCCAGAGGCTGATCAGGCTGGTATACCACCATCTGCAAGTCTGGAGATGGTGGTGAATGGTAGGTGGGTTGCGGCTGCTGGTACGGCTCCGCCTGTACAAGGTGAACCTGTCTAGGCTGTTGGTGTGAGCTGCAGCGCTAGGACGAGCTGCTGCTGCTGCCGTGATCTCCTCACGACTGAAGACGGGGCTGGGAAGCCGTCTGTGCCTCCTGGAGACACATGAGCTGGGTCTTCATGTCGCTCAGAGTCTGTGCCATCTGCTCCATCTGAGTGATGCTCTGGAACTGCTTCTTCTTTATCAGCTCCATCAGATCCAACTTCTCGCTAATGATACCCATGTCCGCAGCGGATGACTCTGCCTGTGCTGCTGCTACTGCGGACGAACAGGATGGACCGGCATCGACCCGTGCTATCCTCTGGTACTGCACGGGTCCTGGCTACTGGGGTCTGCCCTGAGTGTACAACCGGGTCTGGGACATCACCATATAGTTCTCGGCCATCTCCTCGTAGATGGCCCAGACCTGGTCGTGATCCTTGGCGAAGTAAGACCCGCCACAAGAAGCGTTCACCAAGCCCTGGAGCTCTGGTGTCAGCTCGCTGAAAAAGCTCTGCACGAGGTTGGGCTTGGAAATATCGTGGTGCGGGCATCGATCAGTCAGCTCTCGGAACCTCTCCCATGCCTCATGGAACTGCTCGTTGGGGAGCATGGAGAAGTTGCTGATAAGGGCTCTCGCTGCATTGGTACGCCCAAGTGGATAGTACTTGTGTAAGTACTCGGTGCGGAGCTGCTCCCAAGTGTAAACAAACTTCCCCAGATGCTTCAGCCAGGTGGCTGCTCTATCTGCCAAAGAGAAGGGGAAGGCAATAATCCGAATAGTGTCCTGGTCCACCTGGCGGTCGTGGACAGTGCTGCAAATCATGAGGAACTCCTGAAGGTGGAGATGGGGCTCCTCGGTGGTGAGCCCGTAGAAGCGGGGGAGTAACTACAAGGTGTTCGGGGGGAACTTGAAGTCCCCCACGATGGCTGGAAGTACGACCCAGTGGTGCATCAGCGTCGATTCGGGGTTGTGCAACTCCGCATCGGTCTCGGTGGTCCTCCTGTCGTGGCTGCGGTGGCTGCTGCCGCTGCGGCGGCTGCTGCGGCTGCTGGTGCGGCTGCTGCATCTGCATCATCCGGGATCCTCGGTCCCTCTCTACGCTCCTCGCGCTCAGCTCTCATCTGCTCCAGCTCTCTCCTCATGTCTAGCATAAACGCTCCATGATCCCTCAACTGCTGCTGAACTATCTCGAGGGAGGCGATCAGGGTGGAGTTGATCGCACCCTGGTCCAACATAAAGTGCTCACGCTGACCTCGGGAGCGATCCTCTGAACTGCCGGCCATGGCATCTGAAAAACCAAATGACCCAAACTCAGATACCGATAAATCTGATAATCTCTCCTCTGGCACTGGTCTCTCGGAACCGAAAGAAAGGGGGTCGAGGGGGAACAGGGCGGAATCATACTCGGGCTCGGAGAGCTGGTCTCGGCTCTCGCGAGCCAACCTAGATGAACGGGTAGACGTGCCCGAAAGTGGTGCAGCCAGAGGCTGCCTAAGAGATTGTCTACCCATCATCGTGATGTAGCGAGTAAGGCGGTTGGGATCTGGAGAAACTATGATCAGCAAACAAACCCCTCAGTTCACCAACGCAACGCGAGCTGAAGACCGTAAAGGTTCGGACAATTATCTTGTCAATTTTATTTTGGTGAACAAGCAATCTATCAGAGCGATTACGTGACCTGTTGGGATACCCGATGCTACCCTAACCGATTGTCCCGCACGAAAGAGTCAGTAATCAGTTGGGAATAGCACCGGAGGGCTCTACCTAGTGTACGGGTCACTCTCTCGCACAATCAACCGCGAAAAACCGTGAAAAACCGTAAAAGGCAGCGAAGAAAACCAAAACTGTGAAAAGCCGCGAAAAATCCTAAGGGTCCCCCGAGCACACCGGTGCTCGGCGAAACAGACCCGCTAAACAAGTCCAAGTCTTCAGTTTGTCCCTGTATTATTACAACAATTCTAATCAAATGAAGTAAAATAAAATCTAAGCTAATCCTACTCTAATCCTCTCCCACTCAGCTCTCTCTCTCACGCTCTCCTGCGGCTCCGTGCAGAAGGGAGCCGCCTCTGAGTCTCGCAGTTGCGCCGGCTTCTCGAAAGTTGCTGCCTCGGTCCTCGGGCCCTCGCAAGAAAGAAACAAAGTGTCAAATCAAGAATTATATAGTCAAATACAAGCAGGAATTTTAAACAGGGTATATGTGCAAAAAGGTCAAATAAAATAAACAAACAAAATAAAGCAAAAACAAAAATAAAAGAAAATAAAAGAAAAGAAAAACAAAAATGAGAGAAAAACAAAAAGCTGTGAAAAGCCGCGGACTCAAAAAAAGCCGCGGAAAGCCGCGAAAAAGAAAATGAAAAGAAAACGAAAAATAAGAAGAAAAACTACTAAATCGTGCTCCCCGGCAACGGCGCCATTCTGATGAGCGAAAATTCAATCAATCCGGATCAGGTAAAAATATCACTCGGGTCGTTACGACCCGGATCGATGAGAATCTCAGCTTAATCAAGAAAATGAAGATCAGACCACCAAAATCAGAGAAAAATGAAAGAAAAGCGATAGCGGTCCTGGCTATTAGATTAGCCTAGTATAGCGACCAGGGTCGGACTAAGGGAGCACGTGATGGCCTCGCGGCCTACGAAGTAGTCTCAAAAAGGAATAAAATAAAAGACAAGTGTTTTTGGTGGATTTTTAATTGTTTTTAATTTTTTTGGATTTTTAATTAATTAAGAAAATAAAGTAAACAAAGAAACAAGCACTACAGGAATTGCCCCATTTAGGGACGACAACTAGCGACGGTTTATGAGCGACCATCCCTAATGCCTCTTTTTAGGGACGGTCATCAAGCAACCGTCCCCAATAACCATACTCAATGGGGACGGTCTCTAATGACCATCTCCTCTGCCTTGAGTCATGCCACTGGATGTTTTCGACCCTTCTGGAAGGGCTTTGGGGACGGTCCTGACCGTCCCCATTGTGCCTCTGTTGGCGTCGCCTCTAGCGATTGGACCATGGAGGTCGACCAAAGGGGACGGTCGACGTTGACCGTCCCTTCAGGTTTGACCAGGCTACTGGACGTTATCGACCTTCCTGTAAGGGCTTTGGGGACGGTCATGACCGTCCCCATTATTCCTCTGTTGGCGTCGCCTCAGCGATTGGACGAAAGAGGTCGACCAGAGGGGACGGTCACCGATGACCGTCTCCTCTGGTTTGAGCAGGCCACTGGACATTTTCGGCTCTTCTAAAAGGGCATTGGGGACGGTCCTGACCGTCCCCAGTGGTCCTCTGTTGGCGTCGCTTCTAGCGATCGGACCAAAGAGGTCGACCATAGGGGACGGTTATAGTGACCGTCCCCTCTGCCTCGACCACGCTACTGGATGTTCTTGGCCCCCTGCAAGGGCTTTGGGGACGGTCCTGACCGTCCCCTTTATTCCTCTGTTGGCGTCGCCTCTGACGATGGACCAAAGTGGTCGTCCAGAGGGGACGGTTTTATTGACCGTCCCCTCTTCCTTCTCAGAGGAGACGGTCTTTAGTGAACCATCGCCGATCGTCACCAATGGCGACGGTCATTACGACCGTCCCCATTGGTCAGATCGAAAAAAACCCCTTCGACCTACGTTTTCATCCCATTCTACCATCTCCAAACCCGCCGCCCCAAGGTCGCCCTCTCCGCCCCGGCATCTCCTCCGGCTCCTTCTTGCTTTCCGAGGTCATTAATCTTCATTTCAGGTAACTATCAACACTCCTTTACTTTTATTCTTGTTTATTTTAGTTGATATTCTTGTTAGAGTTGTTTTTCCCCATTGGATTTTGTTGTTTTGGTTATATACTTAGGTTTGCTTGATTTGTTTAGTATATAATATGTATGATTTGTCTAGGTTTGCTTGATGATATGCTTAGGTTTGCTTGTTTCCCCTAGTTATGATTTGTTTGGTTGATAAGCCTAGGTTTTCTCCCTAGGTTGTGTATACAATAGGTTAGGCATAATGATTTGGATATACCATAGGTTTATCTCTTAGCCTTTGTGCCACAGCGAGCCCCGCAAAGCGCTTTCTCCTAAGCTCATGTGTGTTGAGCACAGAGGAGGGGTGAGCCAAGACCGGACTTTTTGAGGCTAGAGATGAATGAGAGACTTGTGGTGCTTCACGATAAGCCTAGGTTTTCTCCCTAGGTTGTGTATACAATAGATTACACATAATAATTTGTTTATACAATAGATATCCTAAAATGATAGTGAAATCATATAATAGATACCCTAGATCAAACTCTAAACAGCCGCTCATTTATCTCTTAGCCTTTGTGCCACAGCGAGCCCCGCAAAGCGCTTTCTCCTAAGCTCAAGTGTGTTGAGCACAGAGGAGGGGTGAGCCAAGACCGGACTTTTTGAGGCTAGAGATGAATGAGAGCATTGTGGTGCTTCACAATAAGCATAGGTTTTCTCCCTATGTTGTGTATACAATAGATTAGGCATAATAATTTGTGTATACAATAGATATCCTAATCACTTCATTATGGTTTAGGGTAGAAAACTTGTTGTCTATAATAACACAATGGTGGATTTTATTATGATTGTGCAGTATAATGGATAAATCATGGATGAATAAGAGATACGATGATTTTCAACAATATAAGAGAGGAGTGATTGCGTTCTTGGATTGGGCATTTCAAATAGAGAGAGTTGATAAGAAATTTGGTGGTCTAAAGATTTATTGTCCATGTGTGAGATGCAAGAATATTAAATGGGATGTTAGAGAGGCAGTGTATAACCATCTCATCCTCAACGGATTTTGGTTACATTACTCTATTTGGACAGAACATGGAGAGGGTCTAGATGTGCGAATGGATGAGGATATGGGCGTTGATGCAGGAGTGACTACCCAAACCTTGAATAATGTTGATCACGAGTTATTTGAACTAATAGACGATTTAAGAAGACCTGAGGCACAAGACATTGGTTCAGATGATAGGTTCTCGAGCAGTTGGCCAGATGCAGAAGATATATTGGCTACTGGGGTGGAAATGACGCGTTTGCAGTTTTTGTTAGAGCTGTTTAAGATGAAAGTAAGGAACGGATCAACTGCAGCTATGATGACAGATGTGTTGGGTTTAATACGGAAGTTATTAAATAATCCTCAGAATTATCCTAAGGATTGGAAAGAGGCGAAGCAACGATTCCGATCGCTTGGTCTGAAATACGAGAAGATAGATGCTTGTGTTAATGACTGTATGCTTTTTCGAGGAGAGAATTCAGATCTAGTTCTTTGTCCATATTGTAATGCTTCCCGGTATAAAGAAGAAACAAATGATTTAAAGAGAAATTCAAATATTCAAAAATTTATTTAATGCATCAAAAGTCACTCAAAAATTCAAATAAAAATATTTTTATATATTTTATGATTTTTACTGTTTTTAGTAAATTTTTGGTATTTTTCTGATTTTTATTTAATTTTCTAAAAATAAAACAATGCAAGAAACTGAAGGTGTTGTCCAGTCAGGAGTAAAAGGCCAATTTAAATTGCAAAAAGGGCCTCAACACTCTTGAAGGTAATTTTCCTATAAACTAGAAAGTTTAAGGAAAATTTGGGCACTTGATTTATTGTTTTTGGATTTTTAAATTAATTATTAGAATTTTTATGAGTTTTTAGGTGTTTTTCAATTTTTATGAGTTTTATATAATGAAAAATGACCAAAATTGGTCAGAAAATCAAGCAAGACAAATAAATAGTAGCTAATTTTTTTATAATTTATAGATGGGTTTTAATATTTTTTTGTGACTTTTCAATTCAGACAATAAAGAAAAAGGATGTTTTTGAATTTTTAAAAATAGCAAATAAAAGCAAAAATGTCTCCAAAAATTCTAGAAAATTTTACAACATGGCAGGAGCCATGTGTCCAATTTTCATTGAATTCGGAGTAGGTTTGATATTTTATTCAAAATCAAAACCTAGGTATTGTGCATAGGGACCTGTACGTAATTATACAAAGTTCCAGGAGGTCCGGTGCAAAATTCCCAAGAATTCACGCACGATGCGCGTGTCTAAGGCACTCAGGGACCTATTTGCAAACAAAATAAGGTTTTGGGACTAATTGGTAACAGGTACCAAAAGTCTGAGGGCCTTACTGTAAATTACCCACAAATAAACACACATGCACAAATCAACCACGCACAGGGGTATAAATACAATTATCTAAAAAGATTCATTCATTTCATAACATCCAGGAACTACAAGACTAATCATGCAAATTACCCAACAGAACACGTGTCGAAGCACGTGACACACTACAGGCGGGGGTATATATGCAAATAAAATAAACCTCAGGTCCAAAGTGCAAATAAACCAAAAATAAAACAACTGAACTATATATTTACAGGACTAAATAATAAAAACTAAAAATAGAGGGGCCTAAGAACAATTACCCCTTATTTAAGATCCAAGGGCTGAGCGCGCGCCACGTGTGAATCCGACGGTGGAGAAGAAGAGGCGCCTCGCTCCTGTAACCCTTGGCGTGATCGGACGGCTGAGACGAAGACACGTGTAGGATCTGACGGTGACTGCTCAACTGCGCCTCATCTCAGGATCGAACGGTCTGGATCAACTCCTCCTTTGATCGACGGTGCTGGCAGCTCCTGAAGCGAACGGTGGCGATCAAAACTGGAGCAGGAGGAGCATCGGACGGCAGAGAAGGATCGAGGAAGAACTGATGGCCGGCAAACTTCGTCGGCCCGCTGCGTGCACTCCCGTCCTCCTCGCGGGGCTCTGATGATCGGAGAAGGCTCGTCGTGGGCTCCCGCGTCAAATGGCACTCTCCGATGGAGCAACAGAGCTCTGAGGAGCTCGGTCGGCTCCGACGGAGGGGAGGCTCCTGGGCTCGAGTTAGAGGACCTCAGACAGTCCTCGTTGTACCTACAAAAGGGCACCAGAAGACTCGCGGGTCGAGGGCAAAGTGCCTCGACCCCGTTAGGATGGGTGATAGTGAATGGTGAGGCGGCGCGGTCGAGCTCCGACGAGGGGTAGACGGTGGAGCTCGAATCCCCAGCTCTTGTGCGAGCTGGGATGAATGGAGGGGCGTAGAATGTGCGCGGGAGGAAGACGAACGTGATGGAAGATTCCGATGGCCGGGATGATGGGTACGGTGGTCGGAATCGGTGCAGAACGACGATGGGTCGATTTGGGGCTAAATGAAAATTCGAGAAATAGAAAGGAAACTACGGCTACCTGGGTGAAGGAATTGACTGTGGAGGAGCTGGGCTTGCTCCTGGTCCTTACCTCGAGGACCATCGGCGTCCGAGGCTCTGGCGCTACCTCCAGGCGGCGCACGGCAGCGCAAGCTCGCCGGATCGATGGCCTCCTTGCTCCCTCCTCGCTGCAACACCCTCTGGGGCGAGCTGTCACTCTCGCCAAGACGATGGAGGTCACTGGGTGGAAAGAAAATGATCCAAAGATAGGGAAATGGGGTGGCGGAGCTCGACTCTTATATGGTGGAAGGTCCGGGAAGAAGGGCTCGGGTCCCGCTCGATGGAGCACGGATCCCTAGGATCAATGTCAGGCGAGGTTCCCGGATGATAGAAGAGTGATTAGGACCCTAGGTTTAGGTGTGCTATGATCGGGTTTGGATGCTAGAATTAGGAGAAATCGGGTCGGGCATCCAAAGCCCGTGGGAAGTGGTCCACAGGGGGAGTTGACCGGGCGGTCAACAACCCCCGTGGACCAATGAGAATCAGCCACGTCAGAAAATATTTAGAAATTGAATTAAAAATAGTAAATTGCTGATTTAGTAAAAACTCAAAACATGAAATATTTTTGTTTATTTTTTCTTTTTTTTGGTGATTTTTAATTAATTTTTCAAAATAAAATAAGGTATTTACACTATATAGCTATATATAGGTATATATACAATATGTCTTTTTAATTTTTGATTTTTAATTTGTTATTTTTATACATTTTATTCCCATTTTATATTTTATTTATTTATAACATAAAATAAGGAATAAAAAGGTATTTTTATTTTATTTTTATTATTTATATACAAGGGTGAAATAAATAGATATATACATCTATATACATGGTATATGTACAATGTGATTTTTGGTTTTTAATTTTGTGCTTTTTATTTTGTTTTTGTTTTAATGGTTTTTATTTTATTTATTTACAACATAAAAAGTAGAATATATACAAAATTTTTGGAATTTTAATTTATTTATTTATAGGGTGAAATAAATATAGGAGTGGCTATGTACATGATGAATATCTACATGTGAATGTTTTTATCTTTCTTTTTAATTTTTCAATTTTTATTTGGATTTTATAAATATAAATATATACACAATATATACAAGCCATTTTATTCTATTTTTTAGAGGAAAATATTTTTATTTTATTTACAGGTATATTTACACACATGAGCCCCTATCTCCCTCTACTTTGGCTTTTATGCGGTTAGGCCCATGCTGAGCCCTCCCTTGGGTTAGGTTGCTCAATATTTATTCTAAATATTTCCTCTTTTTCTTTTTAATCTTTATTCTTTTATTTTTGCACAAAAACATGATAATTATTACTTTTTACACCATGCATGCTTTTGGTAATTATTTATATTTACAAATATATACATGCATTTGCAAAGGTTTTTGTAGCTAAAATATAAGAATAAAGAGTGATGAATGAGTATTCATCAGGTTGGTACTAGGAGTACTAGATCCCGTTGACTTCCATCAATGGCTCCTACTACTCGTGAAGTGGCAGGGGAAGGGTTGCCAATGGTTGATCCGACTGGTAGACCACCATCTGAGTGTCTGAAGATGGTGGTGGATGCTGGTAATGTTGGAGCTGCTGGACAGACTCTGCCTGGATATGGTGAACCTGACGGTATGAGGCAGAAGGCTGGGAAGATCTGCTCCTTGGATCAGTTCGTGACCTGGGATGGGGCTGAGAAGTTGTCTGTGCCTCTTGAAGACACATGACATGGGTCTTCAGGTCACTCAAAGTTTGGGCCACCTCATCAATCTTGTTGAGCTTGTCCATGCCCTGTTACTTCTTCTTCTCTATGATCTCTATCCGATCAAACTTCTGAATGATGATGCCCACGCCGGCATCCGACGACTCTGCTAGTGTTGTTGCCGAAGAAGATGTGGAAGGACTGCCATTGACGCATGCAATCTTCAGATATGAAACCACCTACAGTAAAGGCTTCCCCTGAGTGTAGACTTGGGTCTAAGACATCATAGTATAGTTTTCTACCATCTCCTCATAGATGGCCCATACCTGGTCTTCATCCTTGGTGAAGTAGGAACCTCTTCACGAGGCATTCACAAGCCCCTGCAGCTCAGGTGTCAACCAACAAAAGAAACTCTGGATGAGGTTGGGCTTGTTGAGCTTGTGGTGGGGACACCTGTTGATGAGCTCTCTAAATCAATCCCAGGCTTCATGGAATTGTTCATTTGGGATCATCATGAAGTTGTTGATCATCTCTCTCGTTGCATTGGTCCGGCCGAGTGGATAGTGCTTGTTCAAGTACTCAGTTCAGAGCTGCTCCCAAGTAGTGACTACCCTCCCTGGGTGCTTCAGCTAGTAGCTGCTCTGTCAACCAAGGAGAACGGGAAGGCAATCATCTTGATTGTGTCCCCGTCCACAAGTCTGTCATGGATGGTGCTGCATATCATCTCAAACTCTTGCAGATGGAGATGGGGCTCCTCGATGGCTAGCCCATGGAATCTGGGATGGAACTGAGTCGTCTGAGGGCACAGCTCGAAGTCGCCAAGGATCTTGGGCAGCTGGATCCATCTGTGGGTGTGGGTTGTACTAGGATTGTATAACTACCTCATCATGCGTGCAGGTCTTGCTGGCTCCTATGACTCGTCTTGGCATCCATATCCACCCTCAGCTCTAGCTATCTCTCCACCGACTGGTCTCTGGGGCTCTGCTCGTCTAGCTCTCATCTACATGAGCTCTCGCCTCACCTCTACCATGAATGCTTCTTGGTCACCGATCTGTCTCTGCATGGTCTCCAAGGAATCTAGCAACGTGTTATTGATGGTAGCCTGGTCTAATACGAACACTGGTCCTTGTGGCTGCTCATCTGTCCTTCCCTCACTGGAAGGCAAAAGATCCTAGCTCAGGTGCTATCAAATGAACATATAGATGTGTGGTCTTTGTATTGATACCTCAGGGGGTGAAAGAAGGGTCAAAGAGGGGGAAGAAGGTGGAGGTGAATTCAGATTCAGAGAGTGGGTCTGAGCTCTCTAAAGCTGCCCTAGATGAATGGGGATGAGTGCTAGAAAGAGGTGCTACCAGAGGCATCCTAAGGGACCTCCTACCAATCATCGTGATATGGGGATGTATGAAGATTGGATCTGGGATGCAAACAAGATGAGAAATCAAACCCCAAATTCACCTACGCAACGTGAGCTGATGACCGTGAAAGTTCGGCCGTTAATCTTGTCAAATTTTATTTAGGTGAGATCCAATCTATCAGAGCGGTTAAGCGAGCTGTTAGGAGCCCGATGCTCCTAGGAGACTATCTCAGATCTCACAACCAGTTTTTCCCATCCAGTATGGGTGCAGACCGTTTACCGGCTACCTGATCTGTCCACTCTGTTAAGGAAGTCCCGGACTGATACCGGCTACCCGGTGAAATCCTCACTGGAGAACAACTAATCACAAGAACCAGTAGTCCAAAGAGAGTTTAGATGTGGCTCTATCCTAGTGTGTGGGTCGCTCTCTTGCTGCATATAAATCAAATAATGCGGGGTGACTCTCCCAAAACAAAGATTTTTAAGTGAGATTCGATTTTAGGTCAAGTTTTCTTTGACAGCCCCAGTTTTTATTGGTATCACTTTTTATGTATTTTTCTGAAAGAATACAACACCTAACGAATTGTCCGATTTCTTTGTTATTTAAGTCCAAGAAAACTGGGGGAGGAAGTTGGAAAAGCTGGTGCACGATCAAACATAATCATGCATGCAAAGGTAGAAATGTGTACCTTACTCTAGCATTCTACATGCATGGTGATCCACGCATAAAATAAAAGACAGAATAAAACTACCTATATGATATATGATGAAATCATCCCTAAGATGAGAAACTTCTATTAGCGGGAAGAGATGGTAGTTAACTAATCAAAAAAGAGACCTGAGTCCGATCATAGAGGTCGATCAGTGCCCACCACAGTGGGTCCTGCAAGCATTGTATACGGTCTCTCTCGGTGCATGGTCTATTGAATAATTAAGTTAACTTTTTTCTATTTTATTTAACTAAGTCCAATTACGTTCTATAGGAATAGATGATATATTAAGGTGTTTGGAAATAGCTAGTTACGACCTCAAGAAAATGGAAATACTAAATCTAGGGGCCAAATCCTTGGGAATTAAATAGAAAATAAATGTGAAAATCCTCGAAAAACTACGGTGAGATCCTCCGAGTGCACCAACACTTGGAGAAACAGACCCCGAATAATCTAAGTGTCCAAGTGTCTCAAAAAGTCTAAGTTATTATAATAATAGTTTTTGGAAAAATAAAGTCTACATATCTATTATAGCTATCTCCTCTGCTCCTCTGCTCCTCAGAGGCAAGCTCCTCCAAAAGCTATTCGAATCATCCCTCGGGCGGTTCCTCGCACAAAAAGTGAAACAGATGATGGTCATCCAACAGTTACAATGGATAGATACAAAATGATCAAAGCTGAAATCTAACTACTACCCGACAACGACGCCATTCTGATGAACGCAGTTTCATGATCGATCAAGGTGGAATAAATAAACAAAGGGTCATTTTCCCCAATCAATCAAACCGGTCAACAAAGAAAATAAACCACTCTAAAAAATCAACAAGGAATATTAGCGGACTCTCTGTTTTATTCAAAAGGTATAGCGACCAAGGTCGAACACAAGGAGCACGATTGAAAAACTAAGTAGTCAGATTTCGAGAAAACAAATATTTTTGGTGGTTTTTAAATTTTCAAAATTTTAATTTTGAAATAAAGGCAAATAACCTCACAAATAAAAGACACATGCAACACTCTTTTTGTATTTTTCAGAAGTATCAAAATAGATAGAAAATTAAAATAAAAATATTTTTGGGTTTTATAGATTTTATATTATTTTTCGTAATTTTTTAGAGATTTCTCAGAGGTTTTTTATTATTTTCTAAAAAAACATGGATAAAATACAAAACAGTGCACAATCAGGAATAATTTGCAAATTAAAAATATTTTAAAATACCCAAAATTCGTAGATGGTATTTTTATGATAGAATATAAGTAAAAATCTACTAACAGAAATCGAAAATACTATTTTTGGATTTTTCTACAATTTTAAACAAATGTTATAAGTTTTTAAATTTTTTTGTACTTTTTAGGATTTTTTATAAGGGGTTTTCAAACGAAAATGGAAATGGAGGTAAAATACAACAAAATATAGCTACAGAATTGTTTGTGGAATTTTTATGTTTTTTTAAAATTTTATAATTTTCTCAACACAAACAGTACACTTTTTTATGGTTTTTGAATTTTTAATAATAAAAAATGCTACCAATTTGACAAACCAAAAATACCATGTGAATAGCAAGCATGTAGGAACTGACAAGAATTTTGTAGAAATTTGGGGGTCAATTTTCAATTTATTTCATCCAATAAAAGACCAGGAATTAAAATAGTTTATAGGGACCCAAACATAAATACTTTAACTTTTAGGACCAAATAGATAACATATATCAAAATCTCAAGGTCAAAGATGCAAATAGTCCAGCAAACTCATGTGCATACGTGATGCACAATGCACAGGGGTATAAGTGCAAATATCAAACCTAAATATTCATTTCATAACATCAAGAAAGTTCAGGATAAATGTTGCAAAAAACCCAACAAACACGTAGAGACACGTGACTCAAACTTGAAGGGACTGAAATGCAAATACAAAAACCAGAGGGTCAAAACCATAAATATTTTTAACTACACATTACAATTATTGGATTGAAAGTAATTAAAAAAAGTGACATGGTAGAAAGGAAATATACCCAAGCATGGGGGACACGTGACACGCGTACGAGGAGGCGGATGCTGACTGCTCTGATGGTTCTGCAAAGCTGATCTAACAGTCTGGGGAGATATCGCGGACGTGCTGTCAGATCTGACGTGCCAGGTTTGATCTAACAGCCTGGACAGCTGCTTTGTTGGGCAGCTCAGATATGGAAAAGGGGTGATCGGACCGTTATCAAATGGGCGTGGATGAACGGTCTCGATCAGAACTGGACGTGAGGGTGTATCGAACAGCTCCGGAGGGCGCTGGAAGAACTGAAGCCCGACGAGCTTCGACCATGTAGAAATCACGATCCATGGGTCTGATCGGCTCGTCGTAAGGTCCAACACCTTCGTGAGGTTCCTCTGCGTCTGGTGGATGGCTCTGATGTGAATGTGGGCGGTCATATTGGCGTGGCGGTGATGCTCCCCTTAGAGCTGCTCTGCCTGAGCAGGAAGGGCACCAACAAGGGCTCCTTGCGCGTACCAACACTTGCAAGAGACAGTAGGACTCATGGGCTTTTCTATGATCCGATTATTTCTAGGGAAACAAAAAAGAAGCGATGGGGGGATGGGTGTCGACTTCTGGCATCGTGGAGGAAGGAAGTCCAACTTTAATCTAGCTCCGATGAGCGAGGATAAGGAGGGCTAGGTTGCGTAGGAGGATGGACGATGAGTCGGGGTATCAATCTGTGTGGCAAGGTGTGAATGGTAGGGGCTCCAGACCCGGTGGTCGGAGCAGAGGAACGGGTGGCGGCGAAAAGATGGAGAATGAAATGAAATGGGAAGTAAAAGCGATATGGGTGATACATGATTCTCCTGAAAGGTCTAGCAACGTCAGGAAAGGCGGAGGAGGTTTTGGCCTCAATCAGGCTGCGGTGGACTAGGGAGGCTAGACACGGTGGAACTCCGACCACGTTGGTTGAGCGTCATCGATTCAGCACCAATCCGAGCTTCGAAGGATGCTCCAGGCAGTTGTCACTCAACTTGAGGTGGCTAGGGGGTAGAAGGTGATGAATCTCCATTTCATCACCTTTATTCTATCATTTTGGCCTCAAAAACCCCAGCAAATGCAAGTAAATAGCATCAAAATGTATATAATAGCATTCATAATTTATTATATGTATTGAACATTAAATAAGGTTTTAATACCAAGATTATAGAATAAAGAAAAGAAAACAAAAAGGAATAAAATATTGAAGATATTTTATGACCCAAACCCCGAGACCAAGGCCAGCATGGTATTGGTCGACAAGGAATAAAGTAGGGGGAGATAAGGGCCAGTGTATAATACACACCTCATGTACTCCTGCATTTATTTATGCATTTTTGACACCTATTTTGTACATAATTATTCATTCACCAAATAAAGAAACTTTGTACATGAAAGTTGTAGATAATGATGTAAACAAAATTACAAAATTGAGTTTGTGTAAAAATAATACTCAGTGTACATTTTATACACAGAATAAAAAGCCAAAATCTCAACTTCACAGACCCATATCTTGCAAATAAAAACTCCAAATCACCCAAACTCACCTTTAATTATATATAGCATTCCAAGAACTATTTTATAAAATTGGTTTCATAATTTTTGGAGCCCATATGTGGAAGTTAGGTTTTTGGCCCTTCTTGTACATAATACCTGATTAAAATATTCATTTTATTCAATATTCATTATTTTTATAAATTCATATTTTTAGAATTTTGTAAATAATGTATACAATACATGTACATACTAAAGTTAAAAGAAAACTAAAAAGAATTTGTAAAATAAAATAAGCCTAAGTAGTACCTAGGCAAAATACCTATGCTACCTATATGTACATAAATAAAAGGGAAAACATTCTTTAATTATTTCATTCTTTTATATTTTTATAATAATGTATGCATTATATATAACTTATTAAAAATACAAATCCAAAATAAAAATAAATAAAATTCATTAAATAAATAAAATGTATATAATATATAGGTAAAATACCTATAAGTATACCTACATATACATAAACACATTTATTTAAAAATGTAAATAAACTCATAAAAATTAAATAAAAATATATTTATACTCATAAAAATAAGTTATAAATTTATAAAATAAGCCAACAAAATAATGAAAGAAAATAAACAAATTAAAAATAAAGTACATAAAAATACATGTAAATACATACATATACACATTATTCAAATAAAACTATAATAAAACACCTCGAAAAAATCAATAAAAATCATTAATAAATACTAGATGAAATAATACACATTTTTCATTTTATAAGAAAAAATTAATAAAATCATTTAAGGTGTCAAATAAATCAATTCCAATCAGATTTTCTGTTTTGTCTTGTAGCGGCTGACATGGCCCAATGAGGCGCCGGCCTTCGTTGACCCCCTGGTCAACTGTCCCATCCCTTGCCTGGCACCTCTGAACTATCAAATCCCTGATTTTCCTCCATTTTTCACGGCCATCCCTTCCATCATCCAGGCTCGCTTCCTTCACAAGATTTGTCCTCTGATCATCCATGATGCCCGCCAAAATCATAGCCAATGTTTATAAATAATTAGCTCCGCCTCCCTTCCTCGAATTTGGCCACTTTTTATTCGATCTCAGCCTTGATTCTAGTCCTAGGACATTCCTCGTGACAGGGGGAGTGAGCTGGTGCCTCGAATCGGCCGGAGGGAGGAGGATTTTGTCGCGGCGGAGCTCCGGCATCCGCCCTGCTCCCTGGAGGCCCCCAGGTATAAGAGTTGTCCATTTATGCATTTTTAGTTAGCTTTTATTGTTAGTTTTCCATTCCAGTCATTAGATTAGGTTTTACTTAATTCCCTTAGCTTAAAAATCAAAATTCGAAGTTCGCCGAAGCTCCGCTCCGGCGACTTCTTCACCGTAAACCCCACTGTTTCCGCCCGCCATTCGCATCCCATCTCGTTCCTCATCGCATTCTCCATCGAACGCACACCTCAGATCAACCCAGGACCTTCGGTCTTGGCGAATCGGGGCTCCACCTCCACCGTTCGCCGGAGCCCCTCCGCCCATCTTCATCTTGCATGGCAGCTTCAAAACCCCGGGTCGAGGAGATAGCTCTCTCACCCGGGGTTCTTCCTATGCAGGTACATCGAGGAATAGAGCCCATCTAGGCTTGCATTGAACCAGGAAGAGGTTCCTGGGGTTCCTCGGCTTCATCGACCTTGACCCAGCGACTCGTACCTCCAGAAGCCATGAGATCACCATCAGTCGATGCGGGATGCCTTCAGCTACGTGTAGATCACCTCAGACGCACCGGGGAGCCCTGGAGGAGCCCGAGCTTCTCGATCGAAGCTCGCCAGGCGCGAGCTTCTTCCCTGTTCTTCCAGGGAGCTCTAGCGCCGTCGGATCAGGAGGCTCGTCCCAGATCCAACAGGAGCCGTTCGATGAAGATATGGCTCGACTGTCAGATCAGCCAGAAGCTTCTAATCTGCACCCTTCATTGGCGAAACAGCATCGACCGTCGGATGCTTGACGCGTGGATAAGTGGCACACCCGGCGCCGTTGGATCGCACGCCTTATTTGGGGGTAAATTTCACATCTAGCCTCCGCCTTTTTGTATTTATAGTTTAATACCAAAAATAAAAAGTCACGTTGTAAATAAAGTGTATATTTTACAGATGGACCCCCAATGTTTTTAGATTTACATTTTAGTCCTTCCGAGCCTCACGTGCAGCAACCACGTGAGATGCGTGAAAATTGCAAGTAAACCCTGCTGTGTTTCTGTAATTACAAAATGGTCCTGAAAATAAAAGTTCACGTGTATTTTTATTGTGATTTTTGCATGTATGCCCCTGAGAGATATTTTAATTGCAAAAATACCCCTGCCAGGCCATTTAATTTTTGTATGCTTTGTCTATTTATTTTGTGCTTCATATGTCTTCGAAAAATCTTGCAAAAATAGACTTAAGCCCCTGTTTGGATGTGCTTGAACGCTATATTTTTAGTTTTTCATTTTGTTGCATTTTTGCATTTATTAAAAATCAAAAATATGTCTTTTATTCACTGACTAACTTTTAATATCCCAAAAAAAATATGAAAATGCCTCGAAAAATTCCAAAAAAAATCCCTATGGTGTATTTTGATCTATTACAGTGTCAGTCCAAAAATCCCTAAAAATCTCAAAAAGAAAACCTTAAAAATCCAAAAATACCCAAAAACTTCAAAAAAATGTATAAAATCAAGGAAAAATCAGAAAAATATGAACTCAACCCCTAATTATGCTATATTTTATTATCTTTATTAGAAAAATGGTGTGAAAAATTTTTGAGGCTGTTTGCTATTTTTAATGTCTATTTTCCTTACAGCCAGATCCTATTCCACTGTTTGCTCTTATTCTGCTATTTAAAAATACTAAAAATGTTTGGGAAAATGCCCAAAAATCACAAAACCAGTAAAAAATCATGAAAATCCCAAAAAGATCTTAGTCTTGAATTTTTGAATATTTTTGAGTATTTTTATATATATTATAGTACCCTTATATATATGTATTTCCTAAAAAAAAGAAAGAAAAAAAGAAAAAAATGATATATATATATCTAACTATTTATATGTATTTACATATATCTATTTATTAACCCTAATATATATAAATATATATATATATATTATCATACTTATATATATACATATATATATTGTATGTATTACAAGCTATATACTAACCCTCTATGTGTATACATAATTTATATATTTATATTATATATATATATATTACTTAATTACATTATTAAAAAAATATATATAATAAAATAATAATAATAATAAATAAATAAATAAATTTCTAAAAATCAAAAACCCACTTCACACAAGGATGACTATGAGATACATGTAGGCTATGGTATTTTGTATTGCTCTCTGTGGTTCGACCTCTACATGCTTGTCACTGTGCATTTTATGGTAGAGTAAATAAAAATTAATTCACATTTCTTTTTGAGCTTGATTGTTTTATTCTTTGATTGTGGGTTAATTGCTGATTAACACCAATGTTCGGTGAGCGGTCGCCTCAGCGACACTCGATACATTTATTATGGAGACCCTCGCTGGACATTTCGCGTGTTATCAGATGGCGCCATTGCCGGGGAGCAATGAGCATAGCCTAATTTATTTTGTCATTCTTGTATAAAAAATTCTTGATTCATCATTCATCTTTGTGAGCAGCTATTTTTATTGATATTAATCACCATGCTTCATTTATTTATTTATTGTGATTATTTCATCTGCTCCATTTGATTGATTGAGCTCTACTAATGGATTCTTTTTGTGACTTTGATGCGAGGGTCCGCCACGCGAGGATGGCTTCTTAGGAAGACAATGCAGCCAAGCTTGGAGGAGGATGGTCTTCTTCTCATGACCATCTGGAGAGAGCACCAAGGAAGCAAAGATAGTGGGATTAGATAGGTGTAGATATTTAGGATTATTTATTTTGTAATTCATGGTGAGAGAGAGACTATTTTGGCATGTAATTAAACATGACTCTACTCTTCACAATGAGGTCTAGTGCCCGGGTGATTGTTCACCTGGGGGCCTCATCGCGGCTTTCTAGTTTTCATCGCCTTCTTTTATTTGTTTTCTGAAGTTTTGAGCTTTCCGCCTTTCTTTTATTTTGTTTTGTGTGCTTGGAGCCCCTAGATATAGGTTGCTTGACTCGGTAGTTAGGTACGAACATTAATAAGAATGCATGTTCCTATAGTCTACTCCGCTTGGATCTAGTCAAACTTAAACAAGCCGTTCATTTATCTCTTAGCCCTTGTGCCGCAGCGAGCCCTGTAAAGCGCTTTCTCCTAAGCTCAAGTGTGTTGAGTACAGAGGAGGGGTGAGCCAAGACCAGACCCTTCGGGCTAGAGATGAATGAGCGACTTATGGTTCTTCGCGCTAATAGCAGCTTATGTTTAGGGCGATTTTGTGCCTTGCATACCGACATGTAGATAGGTTTAAAAAATTCTGTTTTGCATACCACATGGAGAGAGCTGGGATGCACTGTAAGTCTTCTAACTCAGCATGCATCATTCGGTTCAATGGTGAGATTTCCATCATGGAACCACTTGCACGGCTTTTCCGCTATCTCCCTCTGATTTTGAGCACCTAGGACTTAAATAAAAATCTACAAAAACATTAGGCGCTGGTATGAAACAGACTCAAAAAAAAGTGAAGACCCAAAAAAATAAAACAAGGGGACTACTAAATAAACTTTGACCTTAATTAAAATCTGTAATGGACTATCATTGTACCGGGTTCATAAAGCCCTCATTGTTTTCAGGTACCTTGGAGGGGGACCAAAACCCTACTCCCTTGAGCGAGTGCGACCCCTAAGGATTAAAGCCCAAACCCAGTCTGCAACTGCCTTGTGTATCGCCTGGATTTCCGAAGTAGTGGCGCTTCTATCGTACGTAGGCGAGTAGGACTTGGTCACCAATGGTGACTCTCTGTTGTGAGAGCATCGACCCTGTCCGAAGTATTGAGCATAGGCCCGCCTTCACGGGGGTGTCTGTCTCATTGTCCTACGTCCGAGTAGGTTCTTGCACGCTCACGGGTGATTCCGTTGCGAGCGAGAACCGAAGTATTGGTTTCGCCTATCGGCTTCCTCTCTCTTTTCTTTGGCTGAGTAGGGATCCAGGAAGGGTTACAAGGACTCCAAAAAGTACAGACTACATATTACACAGGAGGAGGACAAGTACGGGATACTCTTCCGGCAGTACTCTCTCTCCTATAGGGTAGCGTACTAAGGACTTGTTATAAGATATGCCTGAAAATCACAACTCTAAAAAAGAAAAAGATAATAAATAGCCGAGCTTTCACGGCTTCACATGGCGTGAGTTGGTGAACCCTATTTTGTCTTGTGTTTGTATGGATCTAGATTAAGGTTCAAAGATCAAGTCCCGCGCATTTGCGCACATTTTGTTGTTTCTCCCTTTTGACCACCCCGCTCAACCGAGCCTCTCTACTGTTTTACACTCCTTTTATTCCTCGTTGACCACCGTATCTTTCATCCAACATCCGATCCTCTCTTGTACTTCGCGAAGTTGATTCATGGATGGTTTCCGTCGGGACCATGCCGACATCCACATCGATTCCATGAACTCAACTCCGCCAATAAATTCGAGGCGATTCCCGAGAACCCGGTCCGGACTTTGTGGATCGATCTCCAGACTCCTCATTTTCTACCTTTCTCTTGGCCACCCAATAAACTGGGATCACTTTTGTCCCACTTCCGCCGTTGTGAATGGAAGTCGATTACAGTCTACATCCTTTTCCATTCACAACATGCTGGGGTTGACCTGAATTCCATCTTAATCACGGCAGCTGAAAGTTCATTGCAAGTGATCTGATCCGGACTATCTCATTCTGCAGATAGAAGCCAGTGCGAGCCCTGGAGAATACTCCGGAGTTCATCTCATCCGACTCAGACCCTGACATGGCTCCAGGAGGAAAGGGCAAGGGTCAGCAGCCACCACTAGAGGGACAGGTGCCAGATCAGAACCAAGTCAATGCACAGTAGCTGGCATCTATCCAGGCCATACAGCAGCAGCTGACCGAGCAGGCCCTGACACAGACCGCATTCCAGGATATGTTGAATGACATGATGAACCGTGACGATGGAGGAGGAGGCAGAGGCAGGGAGGAGGAGGTGGAGGTGGAGGTGGTGATCCTCCTGATGATGATCTTGAATTACCACCACCAAAGCCGACACTCAAAGAAACATACAATCCGGGAGACAGCCATATGACCGAGCGGATTCTCATTCCACCGGTACATGCTCACTTTGAGCTGAAGCCCCAGTCCATAGCCCTTCTCCCTGCATTTCATGGAAACACAAGCGAGGAGCCATACATTCACCTGCAGCAATTCTCCCGCATTTGCCGTACCACACACTATCCCAATGTCCCTCTGGACATTGTAAAGATGATGGCTTTCCCCTTCAGCCTACAGGACAAGGCCCTCTATTGGGTCAATCATTTGGGAAAGGTCGTGACGACTTGGGAGGAGTTGAAGTCCGCCTTCCTGCACAAGTATTACCCTCTCGGTCGGCTCAACCAGATGCGAGCCCGTATCAGTAATTTCACCCAAGGACCCCACGAGTCTATAATGAAGCTTGGGAGAGATTTACTGACCTGCAGAAGAAGTGTCCCCATCATGATATCCCGAAGACCAGCTTGGTCCAGCATTTCTTTGAGGGATTGAATATTGAAAGCCAACGGCTTGTGGATGCAGCATGTGGGGGTTTCCCATTTCAATAAGGATGAAGATGTAGTCTGGCAGATTTTTGAAGAAATGGTCGAAGGAGAGGCCGCCCTCTCTTCATCCAAGGCATACCAGAAGCAGCCCCAGATCCTCCAGAAACAAGTTCACATGGCTACATCCAGGGAAGCAGAGAGAGATGAGAGCTCCAACCTCAGCATCATCGGGGGCCATCTCTCGAAAGTAGATATCATTGAGAAGCGATCACAAGACCTTGAGAAACTTGTTGTGATCGAGAAGAGAACCCAGAACCTGGACAAGCTTGACCAGATCAACAAGTACCTCGAACTGTTGCTCGACACTATCAACTCTGTCCAGTCGGCTACGCCATCGGAAGCTCCCGTTGAGAAGAAGGACGAGCAGCAACCGCAGCATCAGCCTCAGCCGAGCCAGCAGCCACCGGCAGTACAGCACGTATACTACGTGCAGGCACCTGACCAGGGCCAGCCGCAGCAGCAGATGGTCGTGTACCAACCAGAGTTCCTTCCCATACCTGATCCCAGTCTTCCCACCACCATACCTGATCCAAGAAGTCAATGGGGTATGGAGTAATGATGCACAGCCGACCCGTCCTCAGAGACAACCCCAGGGTCAGCAATTCGCCAACCGGCAGTACCACCAACCTCAGGGTGGTCGTTTTGGTCAAACCTCTCAGCTTCACCAACAGTACCAGCAGCCTCCCCAGTTTTCACATCAATGGAGGCAGAATTTTCCTTACCAGCAGCAGCCGCAGTACCGCCACCCACAGCCATACCACCAGTACGCGGCTGCCCCCTCTCCACAATATCAGCAGTATCCTCCTCCGTCGTACCAACAGCTTCAACTTCCTACACCCCCGCAGCACCACCAGCAACAACCTCCACACCCATCCAACCAACAGCAGCGTGGTCTGCACGCTTAACCATCAGAAGCACCCCCTGTGAATCCCACCATGGATTGTCTGGCCCAGCTTGTCAAAGGGCTAGTGGATATGACAAAGAGGCTTGATGACCTGACCGCCACCAGAACTACCATTCCGACGCAGGTTGAAGCCAACCCCAATAACTTTAAGAAGAAAGAGCAGGTAGATTGTGATGTCCTGTCCGTGTCTGAAACGATATTACTGTTTATTCTAATGTTGTTACCCTCAGGAGCAGTAGGGCCTTGCCTCCGCCTGCTAGCAAAAGTGGGATGAATAAAGAAACAGGTGGATCGTCATCTTCCGCATCAGCCGTGCCAGCTTCAGGGTGGGTGAGGAGGAAGAAGAAGGAGAATCCAGTCCAGCCGTCGTGCCATGCCAGCAGCAACTCCAGCCAAAAATACAAAAAAATCAGCAAAAACAAAAACAACGAAAAGAAGCTCGTAGCAGAAGCAAAGTCGCGCCAGCATTGAAGGAACCGCCAGCAGCAGCCGATCCCACGCCAGCCGATGGAGCAGACGCTACTCTTTTTGAGCGCCCAACAGCACCAGCATGTTCAGATCCGGCTTGTACCCCTTTTTGTAGTTCGGATGGACAACATTCTGTGGGCAATGATTTTGATGTAAATAAGAACTCCCATTTTCCTTCCAGTGGTGTAAATATTCCTTTTCCTCATGCAATACAAAAATCCAAAAAAATTGCAAAACAAAAAAGGCATTGTCTGATCCAGGTGTTGTGGATATTTTGGATAATTGACTGTTGAGATTCCCTTGTTAAATGCCGTGGAATACATGCCAGCTGTGAAGAAAGGACTGAAGGAGGCATGTACTAACAGGCATCACCCAGCGCAAGAAAACAGACGCCAGCAGGTCGAGAGGCATGTCCTCACCTTAGCCACGGTAGCAGCCATCAGCAATCTTCCCCAGAAGAAACAAGACACAGGAGCACCTCTGATCAGTGTGAGATTTTTGACCAGGTCTTCGAGCGCTCTCTCTTGGATAGCAGATCTTCCATCAACCTTTTGCCCTCGTCCATAATGCAAGAATTCGGGCTGGGACCGCTCAAGCAGACACGCATGATCCTTCAGTTCGTTGACCGATCCGTCAAGCGGGCCCCGTGGTCTGTTGGAAGACGTTGTAGTTAAGGTGCAGGAAATGAAATTCCCAGCTGACTTTGTAGTCCTTGATATGGACTCGCTTGCACCCCTGCTCCAGACCCCTATCATCCTTGGCAGACCATTCCTTCGTACTTCAGGTGCCGTGGTTGATTACGGGTCTGGGAAGATCACTTTCAGCTCGAATACCCAGCAAATCACGATAAATATGAACAAGGAGCCGAACGCCACAACTGATGAGAGCCAGGCAGCATCAGAAGTAGACTGTGACTTCATCGCGGAGATCAGAGATTCAGAGCTATCATTGGACGATCCATGGACCCGAGAAATCCTCACTCTTGAGGAGGACTTGGAAAGAGCAGTCAGCATATGCTCCGATGATTATTGGGAGATAGATTCTCAAATGCAAGCGCATCTTCTTGAGCATTCACTCCAAACCGAACATGATCAGCTTAGCGCAGAACCGTTCGGTGCATCACCGGGATCTCAACAGGATGATGAGGATGGAAGCACCTTAACAGAGGTACAGCCCACCACCATCATGGTATCTGAAGTGACAGATAAAGTGGACAGATCAAAGCCAGAACTCAAGTCACTTCCTGCAGGCCTGAAGTATGCTTTCCTTGCGAGTGAAGAACAAATGTATCCGGTCATCATCAGCAGCAGGCTGAATCCGGATCAGGAATCTCGACTTCTCGAGGTTCTAGAAAAGAACCGCAAGGCACTTGGTTGGAGCGTACCAGACCTCCGAGGGATAAATCCATCTCTGTGTTCACACCATATTTACCTAGAAGAAGATGCCAAGCCGTCCCGCGAATTTCAGAGAAGGCTGAACCCTAACCTTCGGGACGTCTTTATGAAAGAAATCACGAAATGGTGTGATGCAGGCTTCATCTATCCCATCTCCGATTCCAAAATGGGTAAGCCCACTACATGTAGTTCCCAAGAAATCAGGGCTTACTGTGGTTACAAACGACAAAGGAGAGGAAATTTTCTACTCGGGTACCAACCTCCTGGCGGGTGTGTGTTGACTACCGCCGTCTTAATGCAGCAACCAAGAAGGACCACTTCCCCTTACCATTCATTGATCAAGTTTTGGAGAGATTAGCAGGCAAGGAGTTCTTCTGCTTTCTGGATGGGTACTCCGGGTACAACCAAGTGGCGATCGCTCCTGAAGACCAAGAGAAGACTACCTTCACTTGCATGTTCGGCACCTACGCCTTCAAGAGAATGCCCTTTGGTTTGTGCAATGCACCTGCAACCTTCCAAAGATGCATGCTAGCAGTCTTCGCCGAGATGGTAGGCAGTTTTCTCGAGGTGTTCATGGATGATTTCTCCGTCTATGGTGATAGTTTCGATGCTTGTCTTGAGCACCTAGACCGAGTGCTTCAGAAATGTCGGGAAGTCAATTTAGTGCTCTCATGGGAAAAGAGCCGTTTTATGGTCACTGAAGGTATTGTGCTGGGCCACGTCGTTTCCAAACGTGGCATGGAAGTCGACCCGGCGAAGGTGGATGTCATTTCAAATCTTCAGCCACCTCAGTCAGTGAAGAATGTGAGGTCATTCCTGGGGCATGTGGGATTCTACAGGCGATTCATCAAGGATTTCAGCCGCATTGCCCGACCTCTGACAGAACTTTTGTGCAAGGAAACCGAGTTCATTGTTGATCAGCCAGTTCTCCTTGCTTTCAATCAATTGAAGGAGCTCATCACTCAGGCTCCAACCTTGCAGCCTCATGACTGGACTCTTCCCTTTGAGATAATGACCGATGCGTCAGATTTTGCAGTCGGAGCTGTTCTTGGGTAGAGGAAAGACAGAGCGTCCTATGCCATTCACTATACCAGCAGAACATTAGATGAAGCACAAAGAAATTATACAGTGACAGAGAAAGAATTGCTGGCTGTGGTTTTCGCCTTAGAGAAGTTCAGATCCTATTTGTTGGGATCAGAAGTCACAATTTTCATGGACCACTCTGTTATCCGGTACCTACAGCAGAAGAAGGATGCCAAGCCAAGACAGATTCGTTGGATCCTTCTCCTCCAGGAATTCGATTTGGAAATCAAGGACAAGCCTGGAGTTCAGAATGTGGTTGCAGATCACCTCTCCAGAATTGAACAACATGAGCCTCCTCTGAGCAATGCACCTATCACAGAATCCTTCCCTGACGAAGCCATCTTAGCTGTGGATTCTCTTCCTTGGTACGCTGATATTGTCAATTACCTCGCCTCTGGGGTAATACCTTCGGATTGGACGAAGAACCAGAAGAACAAATTCATGTCGACCATCCGCTTCTACCAATGGGAGGATCCTCTTTTATTCAGAGAAGGAGCAGATTGTATTTGGTGCAGGTGCATCCCTCAGACGGAGCAATATAGTGTCCTAGAGCATTGTCATTCGCTCGAATCTGGTGGACATCACTCTGGAGATCGGACGGCAGCCAAAGTACTTCAGTGTGGCTTTTGGTGGCCCACTTTATTTAAGGATGCAGCTGAGTTTGTCAAAAGAAGCATTGACTGTCAGAGACTGAAAGGAACACTAACTGCCAAAGATTCAATGCCCCTGAAAATCATTCAGATAGCAGACGTTTTCGGTGCATGGGGCATTGACTTCCTGGGGCCTTTCCCTAACAGTCAAGGTTTTGAGCACATCCTTCTTGCCGTCGATTACGTGAGTCGTTGGGTTGAAGCTATTCCCGCCCGAGCCGCCGACAGTAAAACATTTTGCCAGTTTCTGAAGAAGAACATCATTTCACGATTTGGGATACCAAAGATTCTCATATCAGACGGGGGTAGCCACTTCATTAACAAAGAGGTCAAAAAGTTAACGAAGGAGTACGGCATCGATCATCGTGTCACGTCTCCTTATCATCCGCAGACCAATGGCATGGCGGAGTTATCCAACAGAGAAATCAAGACTATACTGCAGAAACTTGTTAGGCCAAACAGAAAAGACTGGTCTCAACTCTTGGACTCAGTTCTGTGGGCTTACCGAACAGCCTACAAGTCTCCCTTGGGCATGTCGCCCTATCGTCTTGTATATGGGAAACCATGCCATCTGCCCGTGGAATTGATACACAAATCTCTTTGGGCAATGAACGGTTGTAATTTGGACTCACGCAGAAGTGGTCAGAAGAGAAAAGACGATCTGAACATGCTCTTGGAATTCCGGGACTATGCATACGATAACACCTTGATGTACAAGGAGAAGGTGAAACGCTGGCATGACCGGCAGATCAGACGGAAGACCTTCGACGTTGGACAGAAAGTGTGGCTATTTGATGCAAAGTTGCGGATATTCCCAGGTAAATTAAAAAGTAAGTGGACAGGGCCATTTCGAGTATGTGAAGTGCGTGACAACGGAAGCATCGCTATATCAGAATTGTCCCCTGACGCACAGCCCTTCGTCGTCAACGGCCAACTACTGAAGCCTTACCTCGAACCAGATGCATTCTTGGCCGTTGTAGACTCTATTCAGCTAGCGCACCACGATGACATCTTCATAGCACCTGCGGCATCAAAAGATTCATACGATGTACTCCAGCCTCTGTTTATCTGATTTTCTTCTTTTCTTCTTTTCCTTTTCTATTTTCTTTTTCTATCTAAAAGGTGTCGCCCTTGTAGACAGTTTTCTATACTTAGGACGTACTTTGTCCTAAGTATAGGGGGGATGTGTACCTAGAGTTTTTCATTTCGGTCCGATCCTCTCCATTGTCTCCTCTTCTTGTCTATACTTAGGAGTATCTTACCCTAAGTATAAGGGGAGACAATCTGAGTAAGATCCGTATATTCCCACCCTTGACCCTCCCTGATTTTTTGTACACTCGGCTATACTTAGGATTATTTGATCCTAAGTATAGGGGGACGGTCAACTTCTCATTCATTCATTTCATTCATATTTATTCTTTAGATCTGTCTATACTCAGTACGAGTTATGTCTTTGCTTTTCCTTTCGATCTATGAGGACATAGCTCAAGCTAAGTATGGGGGGTCGTATATACCATGTATATACTATAAGCCATAACTCATACTGAAAAATAAAAGATCACCTCAACATAAAATAAAATGTAAAAAGTAGCTCCATAATAATGAAAGATGATTGTGAGTTCCTCAAACTCTTTGTAATTGTACTGATTATTGAGTTAGAAAAGCATTTTATGCAAAACATTCTCTTTTGAAAAATCTTGTGAAAAAGGTTTGAAAAATAGTGTGTACAAGTATTCAACCTTTGAAAAATTAGTTTTGTGTGTAAAATTTATTTTCTTTGAGTGAAAGCAAAATGTGTGAAAACTAGTGTGCAAATGATTGTGAAAATTTGATTGTCAAAATTGTTTTGAAAAATCTATCTATGCTGTGAAAAACATTTGTAAAAGGATTTTCAAATGCGTGAACATGTTTGCAAAATTATCTTGGACTATAGTTTTCAAAACCCTTGTAAAAATGATTCTCGAATCAGTCTGAGGAGTACGCACAAAAATCTCTCATTTGTAAAAAAGGAATAAGCCCAAACAATGCCTATAAAGAACCAAAACCTTATTGTACATCAAATACAGTTTTTCTTCTTTTGTATATACTGATTAATAAATCAGATACCTATACGGTATGATTTGAAAAATTAGTATGACCAGTTTTCAAAATTTTGATGTGAAATGATTTCAAATGTGTGAAAATGTTTTGACTGTAAAACTTTTCTTTGTGTGGAAAAAAAGGATTTGAAAAACCTATGTGCAAATATGTTGAAAAATGCTTGCCAAACTATTGTGAAAATTGTATATATAGTGTGAAAAATCTTTGCAAAAATAGATTTCAAATGTGTGTAAATGATTGCGAAAATTATTGTGTACTATAGTTTGCAAAATTATTTTCGAAAAACTAATAAAACACCATCACAAATACTTGTAAATCATGAATAAGACACATATAACTCTTTCTGTACAATTCTAAATAAACTACTTCATTCAAACCTGTAAAGTTTGTAGAAATTCATACATTTTGTAAATAAAGCGGCACGCCCGTGTAAATAATTGTATATACTCTTTGTATGTGTCCAGTTCTTAGTTTATTTGCGAAAATTCTTTGTGTAAAAACATTCTTTGATTCTTTCAAACTCTTTGTGAAAAATTTGCATCATTCATTGTGCATAGCATAAGCATACCATTCATATTCTTTTTGAGTGAGCTTGATGATTGAATCAGTCTAATAAAGTCTCAAATTGGAGCTTGGTTGGACCTTACCGCACCTAATTGCACTGGAACCTTATGGGAACTAGGTTTAAGGTACTTCAGGTCTATGCAGACTTAATTCTTTGAGAAATCAGGGCTGGGTTGAAGTCACCTCAGTGGACTAACTAGAACTTTTCGAGATACACGTACGACTCTTGCCGACCGTGACCTAACTTGGACACTTGCACCTTTCACTTGGCTCAACTCAGTTGGAGTGGTGAGGGGGTTGGATTTGCCAGTTTGAGACGCACACGGGTGGAAACATTCGTCCTCGTCTAGGGAGGGAAGTGCACCCCAACCTGATCCAATAGCCATGAGGTCTAAAGACGGGAGATTGTGGGTTGCGATAAAGCTTCAAAAGAGGGATAGTCTACTGGCTCAAGAGGAAAAACTCTTTATGTAAATGCTGCTGTGAATAGTATGTTGAAAAAAAATGGTCAGGCCTGTACAAAAATAAAAATGTCTGCAAAGTATGTACAAAGTCAATAAGCAAGCTTGAGTTCCAAAGACAAATATGTGAGCCTGCAGCTGGATGACTTGACTACACTGGTCTTGCATCCCGGGATAGGTAGCTACACTGGCTACCGTCCATTCTTCTCTTTACCCCCTCCTCTTGGGCTGGTTGCCCCTTGAACTTAGAAGGGAATACCCTGCTCCTCGAGGAAAGAGCAGTTGGATGGGGGAATCATTGGGTTGTCATTCTGGAGAAGCCAGTTCCTTTGTCGTTTCAGTTGGGGAGAGCCACTATCACTTACACCATACAAGTCAGCTTCATAGTTATAAGGGTTTGCGTATGATGTAGACTAGTTCTGACCCGGCCATTGAGGTGGGTTGAACCGAGTTCTGTGACTATCGAAGGCTGTTGTATTTTAGAGCTGGTTCCCGACTAGGCTCCACACACATTCACACCCAAGGTCTGACAGGAGCTCCAAATTCAGATTTTGTGAAGGCATGCATCGCACTGAAAGCACCCCCATTCACTCTATCTTTCTTTCATTCTCCTTTTTCTTTTCTTTATTCTTTTTGAACTTATTGCATAATTGTTTGCTAGGGACTAGCAAAGGCAAGTATAGGGGGGTGATGAATCTCCATTTCATCACCTTTATTCTATCATTTTGGCCTCAAAAACCCCAGCAAATGCAAGTAAATAGCATCAAAATGTATATAATAGCATTCATAATTTATTGTATTTATTGAACATTAAATAAGGTTTTAATGCCAAAATTATAGAATAAAGAAAAGAAAAGAAAAAGGAATAAAATATTGAAGATATTTTATGACCCAAACCCCGAGACCAAGGCCAGCATGGTATTGGTCGACAAGGAATAAAGTATGGGGAGATAAGGGCCAGTGTACAATACACACCTCATGTACTCCTGCATTTATTTATGCATTTTTGACACCTATTTTGTACATAATTATTAATTCACCAAATAAAGAAACTTTGTACATGAAAGTTGTAGATAATGATGTAAACAAAATTACAAAATTGAGTTTGTATAAAAATAATACTCAGTGTACATTTTATACACAGAATAAAAAGCCAAAATCTCAACTTCACATACCCATATCTTGCAAATAAAAACTCCAAATCACCCAAAATCACCTTTAATTGTATATAGCATTCCAAGAACTATTTATAAAATTGGTTTCATAATTTTTGGAGCCCATATGTGGAAGTTAGGTTTTTGGCCCTTCTTGTACATAATACCTGATTAAAATATTCATTTTATTCAATATTCATTATTTTTATAAATTCATATTTTTAGAATTTTGTAAATAATGTATACAATACATGTACATACTAAAGTTAAAAGAAAACTAAAAAGAATTTGTAAAATAAAATAAGCATAAGTAGTACCTAGGCAAAATACCTATGCTACCTATATGTACATAAATAAAAGGGAAAACATTCTTTAATTATTTCATTCTTTTATATTTTTATAATAATGTATACATTATATATAACTTATTAAAAATACAAATCCAAAATAAAAATAAATAAAATTCATTAAATAAATAAAATGTATATAATATATAGGTAAAATACCTATAAGTATACCTACATATACATAAACACATTTATTTAAAAATGTAAATAAACTCATAAAAATTAAATAAAAATATTTTTATACTCATAAAAATAAGTTATAAATTTATAAAATAAGCCTATAAAATAATGAAAGAAATAAACAAATTAAAAATAAAGTACATAAAAATACATGTAAATACATACATATACACATTATTCAAATAAAACTATAATAAAACACCTCGAAAAATTCAATAAAAATCATTAATAAATACTAGATGAAATAATACACATTTTTCATTTTATAAGAAAAAATTAATAAAATCATTTAAGGTGTCAAATAAATCAATTTCCAATCAGATTTTCTGTTTTGTCTTGTAGCGGTTGACGTGGACCAATGAGGCGTCGGCCTTCGTTGACCCCCTGGTCAACTGTCCCATCCCTTGCCTGGCGCCTCTGAACTATCAAATCCCCGATTTTCCTCCATTTTTCGTGGCCATCCCTTCCATCATCCAGGCCCGCTTCCTTCACAAGATTTGTCCTCTGATCATCCATGATGCCCGCCAAAATCATAGATCAACGAGATATTCATTGGATCAGTCAATAATCGCCGGGTAATAAGGCCCCTTGCCAATGTTTATAAATAATTAGATCCGCCTCCTTCCTCGAATTTGACCACTTTTTATCTGATCGCAAGCCTTGATTCTAGTCCTAGGACATTCCTCGTGACAGGGGGAGTGAGCCGGTGCCTCGAATCGGCCGGAGGGAGGAGGATTTTGTCGCGGCGGAGCTCCGACGTCCGCCCTGCTCCCTGGAGGCCCCCAGGTATAAGAGCTGCCCATTTATGCATTTTTAGTTAGCTTTTAATGTTAGTTTTCCATTCCAGTCATTAGATTAGGTTTTAGTTAATTCCCTTAGCTTAAAAATCAAAATTCGAAGTTCGTCGGAGCTCCGCTCCGGCGACTTCTTCACCGTAAACCCCACTGTTTCCGCCCGCCATTCGCATCCCATCTCGTTCCTCGTCGCATTCTCCATCGAACGCACACCTCAGATCAACCCAGGACCTTCGGTCTTGGCGAACCGGGGCTCCACCTCCGCCGTTCGCCGGAGCCCCTCCGCCCATCTTCATCTTGCATGGCAGCTTCAAAACCCCGGGTCGAGGAGATAGCTCTCTCGCCCGCGGTTCTTCCTATGCAGGTACACCGAGGAATAGAGCCCATCTGGGCTTGCATTGAACCAGGAAGAGGTTCCTGGGGGTCCTCGGCTTCATCGACCTTGACCCAGCGACTCGGACCTCCAGGAGCCATGAGATCACCATCAGTCGATGCGGGACGCCTTCAGCTACGTGTAGATCACCTCAGACGCACCAGGGAGCCCTGGAGGAGCCCGAGCTTCTCGATCGAAGCTCGCCAGGCGCGAGCTTCTTCCCTGTTCTTCCAGGGAGCTCTAGCGCCGTCGGATCAGGAGGCTCGTCCCAGATCCAACAGGAGCCGTTCGATGAAGATATGCCTCGACCGTCAGATCAGCCAGAAGCTTCTAATCTGCACCCTTCATCGGCGAATCGGCGTCGACCGTCGGATGCTTAACGCGTGGATAAGTGGCACACCTTGCGTCGTTGGATCGCACGCCTTATTTGGGGGTAAATTTCACATCTAGTTCCGCCTTTTTGTATTTATAGTTTAATACCAAAAATAAAAAGTCACGTTGTAAATAAAGTGTATATTTTACAGAAGGACCCCCAATGTTTTTAGATTTACATTTTAGTCCTTCCGAGCCTCACGTGCAGCAACCACGTGAGGCGCGTGAAAATTGCAAGTAAACCCTATCGTGTTTCTGTAATTATAAAATGGTCCTGAAAATAAAAGTTCGCGTGTATTTTTATTGTGATTTTTGCATGTATGCCCCTGAGAGATATTTTAATTGCAAAAATACCCCTGCCAGGCCATTTAATTTTTGTATGCTTTGTCTATTTATTTTGTGCTTCATATGTCTTCGAAAAATCTTGCAAAAATAGACTTAAGCCCCTGTTTGGATGTGTTTGAACACTATTTTTTTAGTTTTTCATTTTGTTGCATTTTTGCATTTATTAAAAATCAAAAAAATGTCTTTTATTCACTGTCTAACTTATAAAATCCCAAAAAAATATGAAAATGCCTCGAAGAATTCCAAAAAAAATCCCTATGGTGTATTTTGATCTATTATAGTGTCAATCCAAAAATCCCTAAAAATCTCAAAAAGAAAACCTTAAAAATCCAAAAATACCCAAAAACTTCAAAAAAAATGTATAAAATCAAGGAAAAATCAGACAAATATGAACTCAATCCCTATTTATGCTATATTCTATTATCTTTATTAGAAAAATGGTGTGAAAAATTTTTGAGGCTATTTGCTATTTTTAATGTCTATTTTCCTTACAGCCAGATCCTATTCCACTGTTTGCTCTTATTCTGCTATTTAAAAATACTAAAAATGTTTGGGAAAATGCCCAAAATCACAAAAACAGTAAAAAATCATGAAAATCCCAAAAAAAATCTTAGTCCTGAATTTTTGAATATTTTTGAGTATTTTTATAAATATTATAGTACCCTTTTATATATATATGTTTTTCCTAAAAAAAGAAAAAAAGGAAAAAATTATATTTATATATATATATCTAACTATTTATATGTATTTATATATATATCTATTTATTAACCCTAATATATAAATATATATATATATATTATCATACTTATATATATACATATATATATTGTATGTATTACAAGCTATATACTAACCCTCTATGGGTATACATAATTTATATATTTATATTATATATATTACTTAATTACATTATTAAAAAAATATATATAATAAAAATAAAAATAATAATAATAATAAAATAAAAAATTCTAAAAATCAAAAACCCACTTCACACAAGGATGACTATGAGATACATGTAGGCTATGGTATTTTGTATTGCTCTCTGTGGTTCAACCTCTACATGCTTGTCACTGTGCATTTTATGGTAGAGTAAATAAAAATTAATTCACATTTCTTTTTGAGCTTGATTGTTTTATTCTTTGGTTGTGGGTAAATTGTTGATTAACACCAATGTTCGGTGAGAGGTCGCCTCAGCGACACTCGATACATTTATTATGGAGACCCTCGCTGGACATTTCGCGTGTTATCAGATGGCGCCGTTGCCGGGGAGCAATGAGCATAGCCTAATTTATTTTGTCATTCTTGTGTTAAGGTGTTAACAAAGGCATGTACAATGTTAAGGTGTTGTATTTATAATTATTTATAAATGATTTTGCTAAAAGATAAAGCTAAAATAAAAGAATAAAGAATGAGAATCGTAGATTCATCCATTTGCATATAGGATAGCTTTCAATTCTGTTATGCATTCCGCATGGAGAGAGCTGAGAAGCACTGTAAGTCCTCTGACTTTGCATGCATCATCGATTTACAACTTGCATAGCTTTTACGTCCTTCTCCCTCTGATTTTGACCACCTAGGATGCTAAATAGAACTGAAAACATCATTAGAAACGTGCATTGAAAAATAACAAAAAAAACGATAACATAAATAAAAGCAAGACTGCTAACTCTGTTGGACCTTAAAAATAAAACATGATGGATTCATTGTCTTGGGGAGAGCAACCCCCTCATTGTATGTGCATTTTATTCCTACATACACACTACGGATTAGAGCCCCAATCCCAGGCCAATCCTTGTATTTGTACAACTTTTTGATGATCACCTAACTCTAAAATGGAAAAGATAAAAGACCATCATTATTGTCTTCATTGTGTTGAGTAGGTGACAGGGGGTTTGCTTTGTACTTTGATCGTGATTTTGAGTCCGTCTATGTTTCATCTCTCTTCGAGTTTTTAGCTCCATAAGCATGTGCCATTTTTGTTCATTAAGTACCTCTCCATCTCTTGATTATATATTTCCTCATTTGCATATGTGTTGTGATCTTGGGTCTTGATCTTCACCGTCTTCGCCGGATTTCGAGGCTCTTTCCTTGCCCATATCACCCCATTATTGGTCTGGTTCCAGGAGACCCTCTCCTTGAACCACAATTTTGTCTATGTCCGCTTTGATCTCGCCCACCCTCCTCGTCCCCTTGTATCATCTCTTCTTTCACCCGGTATTGATGCGCTTGTAGGTAGGAGCCGCATCGAGGTTTGCGGATGATATTGATTATTTGAGTAAGGCAGGAAACTTTGAGGAATATGTGATTGGTATCCTACTGTTGGTGGATATGACTTCGGATCTGTGCATAGCGTCTACTGAGGATTTTGATGTTTGCACGATCACAAGTGTGATTCTTATTTGAGGATTTTTTTATCCCGCACACCAGATTGAGGGTGTGAATTATTTTGATGATTGGATGGTGATCCCATATGCGCTGAGTGTTTGCCCTTTTTCTTGTGGTTCCAGCCATCTTGATTCAGATGTTTGATGTACTATCTTTATATGTGCTTCAGAGCGATGGTGCCCGGAACTCACATGATTTCACCCATCTTCCTGACTGATCCATCCTCAACCCATCCACTTGTGTCACTTAGAGGATCTCTTCCTACACTGTGATCCATCTCAGCTGATTTGATTGACATGAGGGACCGCATTGGGACTGATCTGATTGTCTTTTATCCCTCCTAGGATCTTATGCCCTCTTATTGGTGATTAATTGTCTATTTCGAGGAAATGAGATTTGATGCCAGTAATCCCACGATTTTCATTGACTTGGTTTGCATTACTCCATGAGGACTATCTATGGGAGAATGTAATTTTTTCTTTACGATCGGTTTCACTCACTGCTTATGTTGCCATCTTGTTGGAGCACGAAACCGAGTTGTCAGATATATGTCATCGGTTTCAATGTCTGATTGTGTGTCTGATATGTAGGAGCACGAGACCTATTTCTCAGGACTCCTTTGAGTCTCCTCTCCTTGACGGTCCTTACAAGGATGAGTCACACTTTGCTGATTATTCTCTGCTCAAATCATAGTACTCCCTGATGGTTATCTACGGGAGACTGTGTCACTTTCTCAATCTTCCGGTTCTTATGTTGGGAATTCGACATGTCATCTCCCAAGACCACTCTGTCTGACTCCTTTGAGTCTGCTTACCTTGACGACCCTTGTAAGGTTGAGATTTGTTCAGATATTGACTGCTTAGTTGCATTAATCCTCGAAGACTATTTGCGGGAGGATGCAACACGTTCTCTACGCTCGGTTCCACTTGTTGATTGTGTCTCCGATCTGGCAGAGCACAGAACTAACTCGTCTCACATATGCTTTCGGTCTCACTGCTTTGTTATGTATCCAATCTATCAGATCACGATACCACTCTCTCTGGACTCCTTTGAGTCCGTTCTCCTTGACGGTCCTCGCAAGGATGAGCCGGCTTCCTCTAATTATTCCTTGTTTGGTTGGCAGTATGCTCCCCGAGGGTTATCTGTGGGACGCTGCCACACTTTCTAGATCTTTCGATCTCTTCGGTTGGTAGCCGACATGTCACCTACGGAGACCGTGCCTGGTGATCCGTTTGATGGTTCTGACTCTTCCGAGTTTGCTCACCTTGACGACCCTTGCAAGGTTATCCATGTTCTGATTATTCATTGACTAGTATGTATCACTCCCCGAGGGTTATCTGCGGGAGGATACATCATTTTGTAGGTACTCGATTTCACTTCTAGTGTCTCCTCTGTGTTGGAGCACGGAGCCATATTGATTGTTTTGAGATCATTGGTCCTTCTGAGTCTGCTCATCTTGACGACCCTCTTAGGGTTGAGCCGTGTCTTGTGGTGTTCAGTGCACCTCTGCTTTTCTGACTTTATGTCTATCGATGCCATGCTACGTAGATAGTCTCATGTTCTTCACTTTTCATACCTGCATGAAACTATGATTGACATGGAGAATTTTGTACTGCTCACTCTTCCTCCATGTCTTACGGTTTCGGCTCCGATCTCTCATTCCTTTCCTTATGAGCCGATGTGCTGCTTTATACTACCGGACTCTGGCTTAGTTTCTTTCTCTTTTCACCCTGTAGTTGACACCCACTTGATTGTATACCCGGGTGTCTTTCGCTTTCCTACTGTGTCACCATTCTCACAGGGAGACGATGACGAGAGTACGGTGTCAATTGGCAGACACATTCATGTATTTCACTATTCTTTACCTATTATATATACGCGTTTTGTCTTACATTCCTTCTTTCTCCTGTATGTCCCGTGTACAACATTTGCCATATCAGTGTGTCTATACTAAGGATGTACTTTGTCCTAGGTATAGGGGGGTATACACCCTGTTGTTCTTTCTTCGGTCCGTTTCATCACTCCTGTCATTGCCTATACTTAGGGCTCTTTTACCCTAAGTATAGGGGGAGTGATGTGTACATTCTCGACGATCTCTTCTTCTATCTTCATCTGACTTTTCTTCTTTTCGTTTTCTTTTTACTTTTTCTACCGAAAAGGTATCGCCCCTTTTTGTCAGTCTCCTATACTTAGGACGTACTTTGTCCTAAGTATAGGAGGAGTGCACCCCGAGTTCTTTTATTCATTGATCCCATCCACTGTCTCCTTTCTTGATTAATTTGCTCTACTATACTTAGGGATATCCTACCCTAAGTATAGGAGAAGACAGACCGAGTTGTGATCTTTTTATTCCCACTCTTGGCCCTCCCTACATATAGAATACATGCTGCTATACTTAGGATTATTTGATCCTAAGTATAGGGGGCGGTCGACTTCTCATTCATTTATTTCTTCGTTCATATATTTATTTATTCTTTAGGCTTTTTTATACTCAATACGAGTTATGTCTTCTCTTTTTCTCTCTGATCTATGAGGACATAACTCAAGTTAAGTATAGGAGGACGTATACACTCTGTATATACTTTAGCCACAACTCGTACTTTCGTCTTTTTAATAATATGGCAAATTAATTAATAAAATGATGCCTTTTATTCCTCAAATTCTTTTGTAAATATAGTGGTTAATAAATCAGATTAAAACTATTTCTGCAAAATGATTTGAAAAATGGTGTTCCCCATTTGGAAAACTTTATGTAAAATGTTTTCAACCTTTTTAAAAATGTTTTTGAATTATAAAATTCTTTTCTTTATGTGGAATAAATGTTTTGAAAACCTATTTGCAAATGGTTTTGAAAATGATTAAAAAATATCTCGAAAAATCTATATACACTGTTTGAAAAGTCTTTGCAAAATGACTTTCAAATGTTTGTAAATAGTTGCAAAAACTATTTTGTACTATAGTTTTCAAAAAAAAATTCAAATAAATTTGAGGAATATATGCATCATTTTATAATAATAATAAAGTTCTTTCCCAATTGTACATATACACCTATAAATAATACTTTAACATGTAAATTCTTTAAAACTCTCCATTCTTGTAAATAAATAAAAAGAGGCACGCCCGTGTAAATAGTTGTACATATTTTATATTTTTGTGCCAAAAGTCCTTTTTTTTAAAGTTTCATCATATTTTCTTGCATTGAACATAGCATTGGCATAGCATTTGCATTTTTTCAGATTGAGCTTGATAATTGAACTAGTCTAAATAAAGTCGAAGATTGGAGCTTGGTTGGACCTTACTACACCTAACTTCACTATAACCTTATGGGAACTAGATTTAAGGTACTTAAGGTCTATTTAGACTTAATTCTTTGAGATTCAATACTAGATTCAAAGCACCTTAACTGACTAACTAGAACTTTTCGAGACACACTTATGACTCTTGTCGGTCGTGATCTAACTTGGACATTTGCACCTTTCACTTGACTCAACTCAATTGGAGTCGTGAGGAGATTAGATTTTCTGGTTTGAGACGCACACGAGTGGAAACATTTGTCCTCATCTAGGGAGGGAAGTGCACCCCAACCCATCCAGTATCCATGAGGTCTAATGACATGAGAGTGTGGGTTGCAATAATGTTTCAAAAGAGGGATAATCTTCTGGCTCAAGAGGAAAAACTCCTTATGAAAATGCTACTATACATAGTATTAAAGAAACTTCAAAAAAGTGGACATGCCTGATTGAAAATAAATTGTATGCTGGAGTGTACATATATTTGTATAGTCAATAGGCAAGCTTGAGTTTCAAAGTCATATCATGTGAGCCTACTGCTGGATGACTTGACTACACTGGTCATGCATCCCAGGATAGGTAGCTACACTGGTTACTGTCCATTCTTCTCTTCACCCCCTCCTCTTGAGTTGGTTGTCACTTGAACTTAGAAGGGAATACCTCGCTCCTCGAGGAAAGAGTTGCTGGATTGGGAAATCATTGGGTTGTCATTCTGGAGAAGTCAGTTCCTTTGTCATTTAAGTTGGGGAGAGCCACTATCACTTACACTGTACATGTCAGCTTCATAGTCATAAGGGTTTGTGTATGATGCAGACTGGTTCTGATATGGCTATTGAAGTGGTCTGAATCGAGTTTTGTGACTCTCGAAGGCTGTTGTGTTTTAAATTTGGTTTTCGATCAGGTTCCATACACATTCTCACACCAAGGTCTGATTTGAGCTCCAAACTTTGATTTTGTAAAGACAACTTTGATAATTAAAATTAATGCTATTTATTTTTTCTTTTTCTTTCTTCCTTACTATTTTTGTACTTATTGCATAAGTGTTTGCTAGAGACTAGCAAAGTCAAGTATAGGGTGTGATAAATCTCCATTTCATCACCTCTATTCTATCATTTTGACCTTAAAACCCCTAAATAATGCATATATATATAGCATTAATTTGTGCAAAATAGCATTTATTATTTATTACATTTATTGTGTAAATAATACCATTTTTAATACCAAAATTATAAAATAAAGAGAGGAAAAGAAAAGGAATAAAATACCAAAGGTATTTTATGACCCTAAACCCTGAGACCAAGTCAAGAATTGAGTTAGTCGACAAGGAATAAAGTAGGGGGAGATAAGGGCCAAGTATACAATAAAAATCACATTTATTTATTCATCAATAATTCATACAATAAACTTTGTAAATGAAAGTTGTAGATAATAATGTAAACAAAATACAAAATTGAGTTTGTACAAAAATAATACACAATATACTTTTTATACACAATATAAAAAGCCAAAATCCCAACTTCACGAACTCAAATCTTCCAAATAAAAACTCAAAATGCATGAAAATCACTCTAATTGTATATAACTTTTAATAAGCTATTTTAATGGAGGTGGTTTCATATTTTTTGAGTTAAGGTGTGGAAGTTAGGTTTTGGACCCTCATTGTATAAAGATGCCTGAATAAAATATCCAGTTTATTTATTATTTATTATTTTTACAATTTTATATTTTGTAATTTGGTAAATATTATTTATAACTTATGTATATCTTGAAATTAAAATAAAACAATAAAGAAAACACACCATAAAATAAGTCTATATAAAAACATAGGTAAAATACTTATGCTAATGCTTGTAAATAAATAAAAGGGAAATATAATCTTTAATTCTTTTATATTTTTCTACTCTAGTAAATATTATTTAAATTCTATTAAAGTATAAACTAAAATAAAACCATGAATAAAACATTAAAATAAAATGTATATATATAATACATTGATAAAATACCTATATAATATCTATACCTATTTATTTAGAGATACAAATAACATCATAAAACATAATAAAAACATATTTATGTACCTAAAAATAAGTTGTAAATAGATAAAATAAGGGAATAAAAAATAAAATAAAATATACAAAATAAAAATAAAATAGCTAAAACATAGATGAATATATCTATAAATACACCTATAAAAATTAACTGCTAATAAATAAAAATCATAATAAAATACTTCATAAAATAATAAACATTTTTTATTTTATGATAAAAAATTAATAAAATCAATTACTGTTTTAAATAATTATTTTCAGAAAATGGGACTATTTTGTCCTGTAGCGACCTGACGTGGACCAATCACACCAGGTCGCCCATTGACCTCTTGTCAACTCAACCCCCCCCCCCCCCACCCACACCCCCAAGCCTTCTGACTCGTTAGAAATGTCAACTCCCCGATTTTCATGCCTTTTTTCCATTCGATTCGTCCATCCATCATGTTCGATCCCTTCAAAAGATTTGCACCTGTATATTCTAGGATTCACGCCGACCACTTAGATCCTTTACACATAATTTTGATTCTCGCCAAATCGTCCTTGAATAAGGGTGCCCGTTAATGTTTATAAATAACCACCTCCATCTTCTTCCTCGATTTTGGTCATCATTCGAACCCTTGAGCCCCTAACCCTTGGCCTAGCGTGCATCCCCATGACTGGGGGAGGTCCCCTAAGGCATTGGCGTGGCTAGAGGAGGGCGGAGGTGTACCCAAGGTGGCCGTCCGGTCACCTCTGCTCCATGGTGTCAAATCCCAGGTATGCGCGGCGCTTTCTTGTTTTTCTAGCGCAGTTTATATTCCTACGTTTATTTTCTGCCATGTTTTTAGCTTGTTATTACATATATTAGTGTTAAACACCACCCCCGTAGTTTGCCGGAGCCCCGCTCCAGCGAACCTCTCCACTATAACAAACCCTATTCTTTCGCCCCGCTACCGCCACCACCTTCTTTCCCAACCATTTCCCACGCTCTGACGCATCCCATTCGCCTCGACTCCTTCTGGATCAAGCTGATTGGTCCTCCACGCCACCGCCACACCGGAGGGCCACTGCCACGACCCACCATGCATCCATCCTCGCCAACAGAACCCCAGAACCCCCTTGTTCTTGAGCTAAATCGCGCTGCAGGTTTTGGAAGCTCCAGACCCCTCGTGAGGTCGATTTTGTGAAAAATGCAGGTACCTGGAGCTGCTCTCATTCCTCGACACCACCAGCCTCCGTCGCAGCTTCGGTCTCCTTCCTGCAGCAGCCATCTGGTGCGGGGAAGCCCAAGCTTCGTTTTGCCTCTTGTCCGAGCCATCCAGGTGGCTGGAGGAGCTCAGGGAAGCTGATCGAAACTCATCGTCGGTGAGTTCTTTCTCAGTTCTTCCTGAGACCTTCTCTATCGTCTGATCAGATCACCCGCTCCAGATGCCACAGCTGTCGTTCGATCCAGTCCACCCTTGACTGTCAAATCGCCCTTGGTGATCTAATCCAAACCATTGGTGATTGAACCATTACCATTGCACCTCGTGATGCCACATATCCAAGTTAATGAAGCCAGGTCATTCGATGGCGTACGTGAAGGGGTAATTTGCAACTTTAATCCCATTCTTTTCGCATTTATTAAATTTTTCTATAAATAAATGTAAAGTTTTAATGACATGGATTTTTTGCATGGAGGGCCTTGCACTTATTATATTTGCTTTTGGGTCCAGTCCAGCTCAGCTCACGTGTGATCCCAAGTGAGATAGGCAAATTACAGGGCAGTCCCTATGGCTTTTTGTATTTATTTCTAGTCCATTAAATTTTTATGTACATTGTATACTTTTGTGAAAACTGTAGAGTGGCACATGGACTTTATTTTATTTACATATATGCCCTACTAGTATATGCATTTTGGCGTTTGAGTTTCACTTATTTAAAATAGCACCCTAGCTCCTAAAACTGTGCAAAAATAGGGCTAGATGCCTGGTAGCATGTAATTTCAAGCTATCTACTTACTTTACATTTTTGGACATTTTAACCATTTATAAAAAGTCAAAAGGAGCCCATTTTTATTCTGTCTACAGTATAAAATACCAAAAAAAATATATAATATTTCTGAAAAATCCCCAAAAAAATTATGTTGCTTATTTATGTATTTCTAGCCTTCATACCAGAAATCATAAAAAAATGAAAAAAGAAAACTCTTAAAAATCTAATCCCCCCAAAACCTTTATAAAAATCTAAAAATTCAATAAAAAATTCAAAATATGTTTTTATATTTTATAATTTTCTTTATATAATTATCTATCAATTAAAATTGATTTGGGTAATTTTGTGTTTTTAATATCTAATTCAATCTCAGCCTATTTGTTTCATCCCTGATTTGGGATATTTTTTACTTTAAAAAACCATAAAAACTAGCAAAAATTCCAGAAAAATTACAAAGATATTATAAAAATATATAAAACCTAAAAATAATGTATTTTATATATTTTATTTATTTTTGTTAGTATTTAAAATTATATTATCTTATAAGGCATATATAGCCTTATATATATTATATATCTTTAATAAAAAATAAAAAATAAATAAAAATTGAAAAAGAAAATATAAAAAATATAAAATTAAAGATAAACAAAAATATAAAAAATAAAAATAAAAATATAAGATTAAACCCACAAAAACAATAAAAATGATAAGAGGAAAAAGAATATTTTTGCGCATAAATTCGCACAATCTACCGTTTGCTCCCTGAGTTCGACCTATGCACATGCTTACACATATACACATCTGCTGTAGAGTTATAATAAATTTTAACTCCACATTTTTTATATTTATTATTTGCTTTATCTGTGGGTTAATTGTTGATTGACTGATTTTTCGTCTGAGGTCGCTTCGACGACTGCCGGTCCGACTTGTGGATTGACATGACTTCGGCTAGATCTCGTCATCAATGGGTCAAAGTCAACTTGAGTGTGGTATTATTTACTCCTATATGTAACCTTTATTTGAGTTTTTAAGGACAATCAATCCATCTTTTAATGATCATCCTAATTAAAGTGCTAGCAGATTTTTTATTTTTGGATCTTGCCATTTGATTTTATTTTATTATTGTTACCACTCTTTTTCCTTTTCTCTTTACCTTTTGAAGTCACAAAGTTAACCTTAGCCTGAACATCAATTGGAACCACATGCTTTTGCTTCTTGTGTTCTTCATCTATGGCGATTGCCATCATCAAGTCATCCATAGAAATTTTTTCCTTTTTATGTATTAGGATCATAATGAATCATTCTCACGACTTGACGAATTTTTCTATGATGCACATGACTTGAAACATTTTTAGAAGTTTCATTTCGACATCTTCTAATCCGTAGAGTAGAAGTAGAAATTATATGCATGTCCAGAAATCGGCTTTCCCTTGATCATGGAAAACTTTAAGAACTTTGCGATGGCGTATTTCTCTATATCAAGATCCTCTGTGTTAAACTTCATGTCCAGTTCTTCCCATAACCCCTCCGCAGTCTGCATGGACAAACAATATACGCCAAATAACGTGTTGGATAGAGCCAATAAGATACAATCATGATATATGCGGTCACGTTTCTTCCACGCAGATTGCCCCTTCTGGCTATCGAGTAAGGGATTTTTCTTTTCTACCATAGGACATTCAATTTCATAGATTAAGATTCATTCTATGGCGGTTAACCAGATTTTCATCTGTTGTTTCCAACGCTTAAAATTCCATCCACCAAAATTTTCAAGCATATCGAATATATCCACCCTCGATTTAAACATTGTATCCGACGTGTTAGTAAACAATAATCATATGGATTAACATGAATCATTTTAATAGCACCACATAGTAGTAAACATTTGATCACCATTTTCGATTCATGTTCCAATTACAAAATGTAAAGAGAAATCGATTCATAATGCAATACAATACAATCAATTACAGAAAGATCGTATAGGAGCAAAAGATAAATCGAACACGATAAACAAATAGTAAAAAAGTTAGAAACGAGATCACCAAAGTGCCCATGAAGGACGTTCTTTAGAGAGGATATCGTCTCTACAATATCGATGCATATGGTACTAATGATCTGCTCTCAAGATACAATGGCACACAATCTTCGTCCACACATACTAACGAGATCAATCTCAAAAATCCCTCAAAGAACAACAACCAAGAGAAGAAAAGAGAACTGTTGCAGTCGCGGTGGAAGAACAAAGATCGGAGGTTTTTTTCTTGTGTATCAACTAACCGTGAATTTAACATTTTATTTCCGTTATTTTCAATGGATCTTGAATATAAATTCCTCCCCATTTCGAAAACACAAGCGGTAATACTAATGTAATAATGATATTTTTTAATCCAATCTATAAAAAATAATATATATATATATGTGAAAAGGGAAGCTGCTCCGCGGAGCAGCCAAGCTGGCTGCTGCGTGGGGCAGTCCCCCCCCCCCCTTTTTATTTTTTTTGAAATTTTTTTTATGTTTATTCATCTATGTATACCTCCTACATGTCAGTCTCCGTTTCTCACGAAATTTGAATGACATGTAGGAGGTAAACATAGATGAATTAACATAAAAAAATTCAAAAAAAAATAAAAAAAGGGGGGAAACTGCCCCACGCAGCAGCCAGCTTGGTTGCTCCGCGGAGCAGCTTCCCCGTTCTCTATATATATTCGATTTTATCTCGGTTTTGATATTTAAAAAATCGATTAAGGCTCTATTAAAGAATAAACGAGAAAATATAAACACATTTTTAGATTTCTTTAAATAAATGACTCGACTTTGAACCGGGCACGTTATCTCACTTCGATTTGTTTTATTAAATTCAATATGTGGGTGTAAATGTGAACAAATGTATCGATAGAAATTACTAAAAATTAGTTCGTGTTACTTGTTAATCATTACATAAAGGAGTGATCTTATGAGAGCCAAAATCTCTGAGAGCATGAGAGCATTGATTCTGAACCACATGATTCTAAATCAATGCTCTCACGGATTTTGGCGACCACTCTCCTCATTACATATATACATATATATATATATATTCTTATATATTTAAATAAATTTTAGTCATTATTAAATAAATCAAAATACTTAAAAATCCATAATTGAGCATTGCTTGAAGCAAGAAAAGTATATAACATATATTGTTGAAGGTTCTTTCTCAAATGAGCTTTAATTAAAGAAAAATGAGCGTAAATGAACATTATCGGAAGCTTATTCTAAACCCAATATTTAATTAATCAGACCTTCGTGAACTCGAGTTAAGCCGAATCGAATCTGAACACTATCTTTATCTTATTGAACTGGATCACCCTTAAATATGGTAAATGAACATCTGCTGACCTAAACAGGAAAATAATATTGTTTCGTCTTCGTTATTAATTTCCAACTAAAATAACCTTCATTATGGTATTGCAATTTTTATAATTGAAAAGACAAAATGGCACTAATGTAATTGTGCCTAATACCATGGACGAAAATTTCGATGTGAGATATTGTGGACACTTTCCATGTCAAAATTGTGGGAATAACAAACGTCGGATAATGAGATCGAATAACAAATAAATGAATGCCTAATCTATTCGGATTATCTTAGATGTTTTTATGTTGGTGAGATATAGGGAGAATAAAGAGGTGCTATTTATTCTCAGTATCTGTTTGCTGTTTTTAAGAATGCGTGATGAGTGGTAGTCCGTTGCAACTAGAGGTGTTTATGGGGCGTGTACCCGATCCATTTAATCATGACCCGCTCCGACCCATCACTACCGGATCAATGGGTCGATTCGACCCATTTCAACGAGTACCCGATTCCAATGGGTATCCGAATAATTTGAATGGGTAACGGGTACCCGCGGGTACCCGTGGGTCACTACAAATAATTTGAATATATATATTTGTCCATGTGTATATGTATACCTTTTTGATATATATATCTAGGATTTTTATCCAGAGAGCACTGTGCTCATTTGTGTTAAATTGAGCCCATCTTATCCATCGTTAGATCAAATCTCTCAATCCCATGATTTTAGGAACGACAATGGTAACGACAATGCTTTTAATTTTGAATATTAATGAATTTCCCTAAATAACAATAGACTTTTTTGGTATCGTCTGATATTGTATTGAGAAAAACTCATTTTGTCACATTTTGAGAGGGGATCGAGCGATTGTTCTCACGGAATCATTGTGTTTTATTATTGATTGCAGACAATTTTCGCTCGCCAAAGATATTGTATTTCAATTGTTGATTTTATATTTTCATTGATCCTACGTTTTAATTATTGTTTTTTCTTTGATAATATTTTTTCATTAGGTTTCGTTCATGGTTAATTCACGAATGGATTGTGATCGGCATATTTCAGAAGCAATTACGAATAATACATATTTTTGATCGTAAGAAATATTTATTCGAGAAGTATGATTGAAATATGAGAAATGGTATTCATAATATCATTTTTATTCATTTTGATACACGATTTGTAGTCCTAATTAATTTTATATCGAAGGTATTTTGATTTCATATAATAAAAAGTTACAGTAAATACAATTGTTATTTTTCATGCGTTACTTTGAAAATATATTGAGTTACTGATATATTTAAGTAATTTACTTATGAGATATTTTATGTTACTAATGCTAACACAATTGTTACTTGTCACATAACAAATGTTACTAATAATTCATTACATGATACTTGTCATTGAATAATTCTTACTGAAGCGAGTATATTGCTGAGTTACTAACAATTCGTTACAAGTTACTTGTCATATAACAAATGTTACTAACAATTCGTTACAAGTTACTTGGCATTGAATGATTCTTACTGAATCGAGTATATTGCTGAGTTACTAACAATTCATTACAAGTTACTTGTCATATAACAAACGTTACTAACAATTCATTATAAGTTGTCATTGAATGATTCTTACTGAAGCGAGTATATTGCTGAGTTTCTAACAATTCATTACAAGTTACTTGTCATATAACAAACTTTACTAACAATTCATTACATGTTACTTGTCATTGAATGATTCTTACTGAAACGAGTATATTGCTGAGTTGCTTTTCTTTATACAATTCTTACTATTCACGGATATAAATTAACTTATTATTTCTTGCAGAACAATGCAACAATTTGGTGTCTTGAAGAAGTTGTTGTTATGCCGAGGAGCGAGAGCAAAACAACATCATCTAAATGGACTAGAAGACAGTTGAAATTTGGATGTTCACCATATAACTATAACTAAGTAATTTATGTGTGACTTTCAGTAACACTTCGTATTACAAGTAATTAAATAGGCTACATAAGTAAAGAAGGTGTGATTCGATAGTAATTCAAAACAAAGAATAAAACAAGTAAGATATATTGAAGCATCAGTAACATGTAATAAATTGTAGGTAAAAGAAGGTAATGGAATAAGTAAGTTAGAATAAGTATAAAAAATCACGTGACCAGTAACTTATGTAATGCTATCAGTAACACTCGATACACTATAAGTAATTAAAAATGTTATATAAGTAAATAAGAGGTGCTTCAGTAAGACTCAAAGTATTAAGTAAAACATTAGTAATAATTAAAATGACTTCAGTAAAATGGACATTTGTAATAACTACTTATTGTATGGACATTAGTAATTCACATACTTAATTACTGATCTCACAACAATAGTTACTTGAGAACTGAATATGTATTACTTGAGTAACATGAATGAATTATTGATCTCTTTACAATGTAATATTACATATGTAAAATACTGACAATTGTTTCAATATTACTGATCTCGCAACATATAATTACTTAAGTACATTATTTACATTAATGATCAAATGTACAATGACTATTTCTTCGGTATGAAATTAATGATTTAAATGTATCTTTCCAAAACCGCATTCTTTTTTTAAGAATTCGATATAATTGGAAATATAAGAGGCTCAAACGTATTAATATCCTTCCAAAACCGACCACCTATTTTTAAGGAAATGATTTAACTCGAATGCTTATTATGTTAATAATGCAAACCACATTGTTATTGCCAAAACTGTCCCCTTCTAAATAGAACCAAGACATACACGTGGCGAGCTCACATTTGGTGCTCACCACAACCCAAATGGTCACAGGGCTCTCTGGATAAGCCTTCTCTCTATATATAAATATAGAGAGAGAGAGAGGATGGGGAGCTTGCACCAAGGTGCATGTAACTTTACATGCACATGCACTTATATCTTCCACATTTTTTACTTTTTCGAAAAATACTACCATGTATATTCATCCATATATCCCTCCAATATGTCATTCAAAATTCATCAGAAACAGAGACTCCTATGACCTCCATCTAGAACAGGTCGATTACAGCAATTCTAAGACCGTTAAAATTACCTGTTCTGGATGGAGGTCATAGGAGTTTTTGTTTCTGACGAAATTCGGATGACATATTGGAGGAATATATGGATGAATATACATGGTGGTATTTTTCAAAAAAGTAAAAAAATATGGAAGATATAAGTGCCGGTGCATGTAAAGTTACATGCACCTTGGTGCAAGCTCCCCATCCTCATATATATATAGGAAATATTTCCAATGAGGTGCACCTTTCCTGGGTGCATAGAAAGCCCGTCATCCTAACCATACGCAATCAATCCGATGGTTGTCATTAATAGCTCGTTATTAATATATTTTTAATGTTGAAAAATCCATTATGGTCATTTTAATATATTCTAAATTTAGAATGCAACAAACACTCCACAATTATCTCATCTCTCCTCTCTCTCTTCCTCTCTCTCTCTCCCGTCTCTCTCGATCTCGATTGCCGCACGAGGTTCTTCTCCTCCATCTCTCTCTCTCTCTCTCTCTCTCTCTCTCTCTCTCTCTCTCTCTCTCTCTCTCTCTCTCTCTCTCTCTCTCTCTCTCGACGACATGAGGAGAGGAGGTTGCTGCTCATCGCTGATGGCATGCAAGACGGTGGATGCAACGCGCTACTCTACGGTGGCCGGTGATGGTGTTCTCCAAGGTTGTTTTCTTGTATGTAATAAAGTCGGCGTCGTGTGGGGGTGAAGGCTACGCATGGAGGAGGTGGATCATGGAGGAGAAGGTTGAATGAGTGTGTGAATGGAGGTGTGTGGGCGGAGGAGGACGTGCATGGATGAGGTAGGTCGTGGAGGAGAAGGGCGGAGGAGGTGCGGGTAGAGAGGATGCTGGAGATGGAGGGCGTGCCCAATTTTTTACAATCAGAGATCCTATTTTGCAATCTCGAGTATTTTTTTACAATCTCATATCGTATTTTACAATATCAAATCATTTTTTTTACAAATTTCAGACTGTTTTTTTACATTTATTTGAATTTCGTGATATGACAAAAACTATTTAAATGATATAAATATTGCCCACGCTACCTATGGCAACATATGGGAGTATCTACCGAGTTGAACGAGTCATGTTGAACTCAGACTCAGATTTATCTCGAAAATACGATTCGAATTCGAATTCAGACTCAAATAACTTTCGAGAGGGGGATTTTACAATCTCAGACCAGAATTTACAAATACCAAGACATTTCCTACATATATGAGACTGTATTTTACAAAGACATTACCAAATTTACAATTACAACAATAATTGTATTAGTAATTGTGATCTTATTCTACAATGCAGGATGCAAATGTACAATATGGATGCGAATTTTACAAAGATGCTTGGCATTCTGCAGGGCGCGAAAGTACCGTACATTTTTATGAAAAACGCACATAATTGTGAGTGTGGATTTACAATCTTCATACAGATTTTACAAAACGTGCATCAATTTTTACAATAGTGTTATCAAAATTACAATTATAATAATATAACTATTACTAATTGTGATTTTATTTTACAGCCACAGTTGTCGTCGGCAAGACAATCTTTATCCTCATCACCATCTCCCACGTCGACTGCTTGGATCGAAGCCCCTCCTCCTAACCTCCACCTTCAACGCCATCATTTCCCTCGTCGTCTCAGCTTAGCCCTCACCATGATCCATCACGCCGGCACTGGCCACGAGGTGGAATGGACAATGTTGAATAACACGATATTAGCACACCGAGGCTTTGAAATACTAAAGATACAATGATTTAATTACGAAGTTTCACACATAAGAATCTGTATATACGTATACGCTATTCATCATATATTTATGCTATACATCACACGTTAACGCAAAAGAGATTAATCCAACAGATTCATGTCCTTGCAGGTACGCCAATTAAATTTAAGATCATATAGTGTCGTTAAGATAAGATTAATTAGGATGTAATTAAGTCGTGATTAAATATATATAATTGTGTATATAATCATAATAATATATTAATGATTGCTCTATTAGTTTAGTACTAATATAGAAAATGTTAGAAAACTTACATTTGATATGAAAAAAAGTTGAAATCCGACAAATTTATAATCCTTTGCAATTCCTCCATTTCCAACCTCATCTCACCTTTTTTCCTACAGAGCACCGTCATAAGATAAGGGTTGACGGTTGCTGTGAAATTATCATGTGTGGATTAGTCTCGATTACCAGGGAGAACCCGATGCAGTGCGACATGGGATAGGGGCGAACGTACAAGCGGTGGACCTCCGTGGATGGGAGGAGGAGGAAGTGTTTCTCCCCGCCATAACTGCGTAGAGGTTCTCGTAGAGGTCCTTATGGAGGGTCCGGATCGTCTGCTGTAAGTGAATTGCAGCAGACTCTGCTGCAATGAACAGATGAAAGCCACGTGTCTTGCAAAATCCAACGGCTGCCCCACTCCCACCCCGACTCCTCTCTTCACTCGAATCCCTACCCCTCTCGTCCCCGACCCTCTCCCCCGACCTCAAGCCCTCTTGCCGCCCTCGCCTCTCTCCGCCTCGTCGCCACCCTCTCCCCTGACCCCGAGCCCCCTCTCATCTCTGATCCCGAGCCCCCTCTCATCCCCGACCCTCTCTTCGACCTCAAGCCCTCTCGCCCCTGCCTCTCGCCGCCACCCTCTCCCCCGACCCCGAGCCCTCCCGCTGCCAGAGCTCCCTCAAAGAATCCGACGGCTGCCGCTCCCCCGACTCCTCTCTCCACTCGAAAGCCCCAACCCTCTAACCCGACCCCTCTCTCCTTCCCTAACCCCAAACCTTCTCGCCTCCAGAGCTCGTCCCTCCCTTGACTCCGCCTCCTCAGCCCCGCCTCTCTCCTTCCTCACATGCCTCTCACCTCCTCGACTCACGCTCCTCGACGGTCCTTCCCCGGTGAGATGAGGCCACGACCTGCGTCCCTCCCCCATCCTCGCCTCTTGCTGTCGCATCCTGCGTCTCTCCCTCGACTCCTCTCTCCTTCCCTATGTGCCCCTCGCCTCCTCGATCCACACGAACTCGATGCCTCCTTTCCATGCCTACCGCCTCCACCGCACATCAACCTAGCTAACCCCCCCCCCTTGAGGTGCATCCTCCTCGGTGCAAATCCACCTTGATGCTGACAAATATAAACTTTTTGGGCTGAGCTTGAAGCTCTGTGACCAACCGCTAAATGGCATGCCTTCTTCTTCTAGCGAATGCCCACAAGTTCGACTTGTGGAGAGCCTTCTATAATTTTGGAGAGCCTTCAACTTGGTGTCAACCTGGATGTACTGTTGCCCTTCTTCTTGAAGAGGATCAAACGCAATAGTACGAAAGAGATGAAGATGATTGAGAAAGTGAGGAAGAGGGGAGTCATGTTGGAGTGCTCCATTGATTGCCAAGGATGGACTGATTATTGTAGGGATGCTTTATGTGGAAGAGGATCGTCTTGTACAGATTGCTCGTGATTGTTTTTGAAATTGTAGTAAATTCTTATATAGATTTGAGATAAGTTTTGTATCAAATTGATATTACTTTGTATTAGATGTATTATTGTCTACAAGTGAACAATTTTATATTATAAGGTAAAATTTGTATTGATGCGCATTCTTTTGCAAATCTGAGTGTAAGGTGGTACTTTTTGTATATTCGCATGTGTAGATGGCTCTAGTACGTATATTCTCAAAATGCACTTCGTAGGAGGTCTTTTTGTATATCTATACGTCTTTTGGTATGGAAGCGTCGTCTGTAGTATAATAGTACAGGACTCTAGTACGTTTCTTCTCAAAATACACTTCGTAGGATAAAGGGAGTTTTTGTATATCTGCATGTGTTTTGGTATAGAAGCGCCCTCTGTTGTAGAATATAGATGGCTCTAGTACGTTTCTTCTCAAAACGCACTTCATAGGATAAAGGTGTTTTTTGTATATCTATGTGTGTTTTGGTATGGAAGTGCACTCTGTTGTGTAATAGTAGAGGGCTCTAGTATATTTCTTCTTAAAGCGTACTTCGAAGGATAAAGGGACTTTTTGTATACCTATGCGTGTTTTGGTATGTTAGCGCCCTCTATTGCATAATAGTAGAGGGCTCTAGTATTTCTTCTCAAAATATACTTCGTAGGATAAAGGGAGTTTTTGTATATCCGCGTGTGTTTTGGTATGGAGGCGTCCTCTGTTGTATAATAGTAAAGGGCTCTAATACATTTCTTATCAAAATGCACTTCGTAGGATAAAGGGAGTTTTTGTATATCCGCATGTGTTTTGGTATGGAAGTGCCCTCTGTTGTAGAATATAGATGGCTCTAGTACGTTTCTTCTCAAAATGCACTTCGTAGGATAAAGGGGCTTTTTTGTATATCTGTACATGTTTTGGTATGGAAGTGCCATCTGTTGTATAATAGTAGAGGGCTCTAGTACGTTTCTTCTTAAAACGCACTTCGAAGGATAAAGGGACTTTTTGTATATCTGTGTGTGTTTTGGTATGTTAGCTCCCTCGGTTGTATAATAGTAGAGGGCTCTAGTATTTCTTTTCAAAATGCACTTCGTAGGATAAAGGGATTTTTTGTATATCCGTGTATATTTTGGTATGGAGGCGTCCTCTGTGGTATAATAGTAGAGGTATCTAGTACGTTTCTTCTCAAAATGCACTTCATAGGATAAAGGGAGTTTTTGTATATCTACGTGTGTTTTGGTATGGAAGCACCCTCTGTTGTAGAATATAGATAGCTCTAATATGTTTCTTCTCAAAACACACTTCGTAGGATAAAGGGACTTTTTTATATCTGTGCGTGCTTTGGTATGTTAGTTTAATATACAAAACCTCTCATTTTCCTACAAAGGGGTCCTTTGGAATAATCATACAAGGTGTATCTCCATTATACAATAGAGTAAATGACCATACCAAAAGTTCCTTTTATATACAAAAACCCCTCGTTTTTCCTACAAAGGCGCCCTTTGGAATAATCATACAAGGTGTATCTCCATTATGCAACCGAGTGAATGACCATATCAAAAGTTCCTTTAATATACAAAAACCTCCTGTTTTCCTACAAAGGGACCCTTGTATGTTCCATCTTTGTATGCGTACGAGTAGCTTTATGGAATGCATTTTGTATGATTTCATTCTCTGTTGCATATTCAAGAGAAAATTTGTATGTTCCATCTTATATATAAAAAAACTCTCTCAAATACAAGGAACATACAGAAACTCTCTCAAATATGCAACAGAGAAGACATTCATAACATAACTCATTCCATTATACAAAAATCTTCATTTGGCTACAAAAATATTAGTTTCCATATAAACATCCCCTCCTCTATTATGTATACACAATAAGTTATCTCAAGTATGCAACAAAAGATGAATCCGTATAAGGACTTACTCCAATATACAAAAATGTCCATTCTCTATACAAACATCCCCTTCACTACCATGTATACACAAGAAGAAAGATTCGTACCAGCTTACACTCATATTTACAAAAGAATGCGCATCAATACAAATTTGACCTTATAATATAAAATCGTTCACTTGTAGACAATAATACATCTAATACAAAGTAATATCAATTTGATATAAAACTTATCTCAAAATCTGTTCAAGAATTTACTACAATTTCAAAAACAATCATGAGCAATCTGTACAAGACGATCCTCTTCCACATAAAGCATCCCTACAATAATCAGTCCATCCTTGGCAATCAATGTAGCACTCCAACATGACTCCCCTCTTCCTCACTTTCTCAATCATCTTCATCTGTTTCGTACTACTGCTCTTGATCCTCTTCAAGAAGAAGGGCAACAGTACATCCAGGTTGACACCAAGCTGAAGTCTCTCCAAAATTATCGAAGGCTCTCCACAAGTCGAACTTGTGGGCATTCGCTAGAAGAAGAAGGCATGCATTTAGCGATTGGTCACAGAGCTTCAAGCTCAGCCCAAAGAGTTTGTATTTGCCAGCATCGAGGTGGATTCGCACCGAGGAGGATGCACCTCAGGTGGGGGGATTAGCCAGGTCGATGTGTGGCAGAGGTGGTAGGTATGGAGAGGAGGCATCGAGTTCATGCAGACCGAGGAGGTGAGGGGTGCATAGGGAAGGAGAGAGGAGTCGAGGGAGAAACACATGATGAGGTGGCGAGAGGCGGGGATGGGGGAGGGACGCAGGCCGTGGCCTCGTCTCACTAGGGGAGGACTGTCGAGGAGCGCGAGTCGAGGAGGCGAGAGGCGTGTGAGGAAGGAGAGAGGTGAGGCTGAGGAGGTGTAGTCAAGGAAGGGACGAGCTCTGGAGGTGAGAGGGTTTGAGATTAGGGAAGGAGAGAGGGGTCGGGTGAGAGGGTTGGGGCTTCGAGTGGAGAGAGGAATCGGGGGAGCGGCAACCGTCGGATTCTTTGAGGGAGCTCTGGCAGTGAGAGGGCTTGGGGTCGAGGGAGAGGGTGGCGGTGAGGCGGGTGAGAGACAGGGGTGAGAGGGCTTGAGGTTGAGGGAGAGAGTCGGAGACGAGAGGGGGCTCGGGGTCGGGGGAGAGGGCAGCGGCGAGGCGACGAGAGGCTGGGGCGGTGAGGCGGCGAGAGGTCTTGAGGTCGGGGGAGAGGGTCGGGGACTAGAGGGGTAGGGATTCGAGTGAAGAGAGGAGTCGGGGCAGGAGTGAAGGATATGGTTAGATCCTTAAGCGCATCACGGAAGTGTGAGCGTCGTATCAAATACGACGAAGAGCGACTAGTCGCACTAGTTGCTCGATGCAGCGGAATTTAAAAAATTTTCTCACGACAAAACCACATGATCCAAGAACACTTCTCGGATCGTTTCGTCTAAACCACAAACAAGTAATAAGATTACCTCTTGAAGTGTGGTTGCGATCGAGTCTCTAAACGAAGAGACCTCCTGTCTCAAGTCCGATCTGACGGAGGAGACGCTTGCGAGCGCGGGGATGAACCGCGTGCTTCTCGCAATCCATGTTGATGATCCCAGCGGCAGATCTTATGATCTCGACACACGAGATCCGACGTCTTCTTCACGAGCGAGGCGCACTGAAGGAGACGGAGATCCACAAGCAGACGAACGGGCAGCATAACAATGATGCCACGGCGATGGAGAACCTCTCTAGGTCATCCATGGTGGACGGCCACATGAGAGGGAGAGAGAGGGATGTCGAGTAGAGAGAAAAGAGAGAGAGATGCTTCTCAAGCATTGTGTGTAAAATAGAGAGCATGGTATGCCTCTCTATTTATAGGGTTTTGGGATCCATGGATCTCAATCCATGTGACATATAAAATCAATGGATGAGATTTATTTATGTCAATCCAATGGTCAAGATTATTGTTGGTAAAAGCCAACAACTTGTGATTCAATTTTGATAAAATATATTTGATAAATCAAATAAATATTAATACCAAATTAAATCAATCAAATAAGGAGAGAAAATACAAAGGAGATCAACATTCCCCTTTAGAGGGCAATCTCATGGATTCCCATGAGATTGCACATCTCCTTGATTTTCTCTCTACTTATTTTCCAACAACTATTTGTTGGGATTTTTATTCACCAAAATAATTCTCAATTAAATTTGGAAATATTGCAATCTTGACATTGGAATATTGTGAATCATATTCACAACCCAAAACAAAATGTAATTTACATTTTCAATTAATTAGACAATGTGTATCCAATACACATTAATAATTAATCTACTAATATAAATTATATTTAACTCTCTCTAATACATTATAAATCACATTTATAATATATTATGAATAATTGGATAATACTATCCACATTATTCTTATCCAGAATAATTAAATCACATTTAATTATATTGGATAACTTATTCTCATGTGCTCAAATAATCTGAATCACATTCATATTATTTACATCTTTGATAATCAAATCACATTTAATTATCTAAGATAACTCTCCTTATAATATGAATCAAATTCATATTATTCATGATAATTAAATCACATTTAATTATCCATTTTCTCAATGCTCGGATACATATATCAAGAATAGAATTATCCATGAACTCTTTCAAGGATAATGCGCTTTCTTCGCGAATACTTGGAGATAAGGACAGGGTGATTGTATTGTTCCACGTATAGTGACATGGATATTGAGATCATATCTCAAATCTAGATCGCGGACCTCCCATAGATGCTTGATTAAATCAAGACCGCAAATCTAATCTTCTCATTGCATCTGAATCACATTCAGATCAATGTCCAACATTTGGACTAAGATCAGATTACTTCTCTACTGAGAGGAGTCACTAAAATCCAGACCCGTTTCATCACTCCCTAGGAATGGAAGCGTCATGGTTATACAATCGTTTATGATCACATCACCCTCAGGTATTCCCAATACCTGTACATCCTATATACTGGAAGACTCAGATTAAACCCGAAGTATTAGATCAACTTTACACTGTCTACTTCGTGGTTTTATCAGTAAGTTTCTCATTCGATCATTGGGAGTCGGTATTGATCATATACTTTCCAAAAGCATATATCATACCTAGGTCTTGATCATATACTTTCCAAAAGTATATATCAAACCTACAAATTCAGTCAAGCTTCCAAAGCGAGACGACCATGCGCATGGAATTTGATTCTTCCCAATATCTCATGAGTGAGCTCATGTCTTCCGGTTAGTAATTGAACATGTATGATCCCTTTGAGAGATCGTATTACTCATATGCCATTATATGCACACCAGCGCGTCGGTGTATAGACCTTGATTAGGTCATCAACCTATTGGTCTGCCAAATGTACATTCTCAAACATATAGTAACACATCTGTCTCCAGTCAGAGGATGCGTGCCTATATCAAGACAACATATGATATAGGACTTTGGTTATCTCGATCTCGTTAAGTCAACTCTTTGACCCAACTCATCTGACACCTCCGAATCTCTATTCCTATGCAGAGGACCTGCATCAAGAGGTCGATCAGATATCAACCTAAATGAGATAGGATTGCCATTTCCTACTCAGGCTGGAGATCATCTCTTAACAATCATTTGACGGTGCTTGATGAGTCCTCAATCTAACTCATTAGATATTCATCCAAGCACCAGCCTCTATGATTCAATAATTGAATCAACAGCTGTATGATCATTAAGATGGCCATGGTACATAACCCTAATTGTACTAAGGGACCTATTATGCAAATTATGTACTCTTTATTTCAGATTAAGGAGTGAATTGCAATAACATTTATTGCATAATGGCTCGTCGTGGGCTCGCATGTCCAACAATCTCCCACTAGCCCAAAGAGCCATTAATGGGCTAATTATTTAAACCCACACTCATGTGACAATCATAGGCTATTTAGAAAAATAGCTAGGTAAGCTGATCAGTCACTCTATTCCCAAGAGACTACGCCAAGTCCTTTTACGGCACTTGCATATCTCCTAGTAACAGTGCTCGCATCCAATGCGAATGTTGCATCTTATGCAACCGATACTCAATTTTTTTTGTCGGTTATAGTGTCCTTGACACTACATCTTATTAATTATCATAACCAGTATTTCCATAATCCTTATTAGAATACCTTTATTCCTGGAGATCTCTATCTCCTAAGGTATCTACAGTTAAGACCCTTATAGACTACTATCTACAAGGTCTTAAACTTTTGAAGATAAGACTTTGAGATCACTATCTCTAAGTTTCATCATCTTCGAAGATATTGTTATTACTGCAACTAAGTGTTTTATTTCCATAGTAGGATTAGTAACAGTTTACTACTTCCACTGCATGGCAGACATCCGGCTCTTGTACACATCTAGCATATACCCAGCTTCTCATAACTGATGCACAAGCGCAAGTAGTTCTAGCAATCACTTCCTCAACTCTTTGAGGTGTTATCCCTTTAGATAGGTCACTACCACATCTTAAGGGAAGGAAGCCTTTCTTGGAATTTTTCCAGAAAATGGAATAAGTCCAAGGTGTACTACTAATGTGACGGTCCCAATATCCTCTTCTCTTTGTTTCTGAACGACTTCAGAACTAAGATCTAAGAGGTATCCTTGAGATCATATCTCAAAGTATGGAACAACCAAATTTTAAAACACTTATTATTATTCTTATATTATTCCAAATGATTAGAATAATATCTACATTTAGCACGATGAACACAATGGCACTCCCACTAAGCTTCACATGGTTCATCAAGATTTTATCTGAAATCACAACATTTATAATTTCATCAAATCTTATGTTCCAACTACAAGAAACTTATTGGAGTCCAAAGATGGAGTTCTTCAGCTAGCACATCTTGCTTTCCTCAATCTTGAAGCCCTGGGGCTACTTCATATGAATATCCTCAGAGAGGTGTTCATAGAGGAATGCAATCTTGACTTACATCATGAAGATGTCATAGTCAAGTTGTGTAGCTATGGTTAGCAATATTCTGATGGGTTAAAGCAAGGTCACTGGAGAGGAAGTCTCATCGCAAGCGATGTCTTCTCTTCGATGTGTAGCTCATGGCTACGAACCGTGCTTTTTAAGGTCTCTACCTATTCATCAGGTTCCCTCTTTCTCTTGAAGATCCATTTACACCTTAATGGGTCTGACCCATATAGGTGGATCCTCGAGGGTCCACATACACCACTTGTATATGAAGTCTACATTAGACTTTTATTGCCAACATCCATCTTTCCATGTCATGGTCCTCAGGAGCTTCATCACATGAAGTCCGATCATTTTCAGACTCAACTGACACATGGAATCCATCCTCAAACTTATTTGAAGAGGTATTAATGTTTCATCTTTAATTGTCTATTTAGTTTCCGATTTCAGGAGCCTCGTTATCTTCTCAAGATTAAATGAGTTCCTTTTCTTCATTTTCATCTTGATTCTCAAGAGAGTCGTCCTATAAGAATCATATTCTCAAAGATGAGATCTTTTAAGAATCTCAAGGTCATAAAGTAGGTATCTAATACCATCCTTTATTTTCCTAATGAAGTAGCACTCTCTAGTGCTAGATTCAGCTTTCATGCATGGAATCTTATTAAGTATATAATGTAGTCTATACTACATATATACCTTGGAAACTAAGAGATAATTATGCTAGGATTAATCATTGATTAAATCATGTCACACATGATCATTTGTATCTCCCTACAACTCTATTGAGTTAAGGTTCATTAGGAGGATTGAGATAGGAATGGTATCACATCTCCACAAGGTATTCCATGAATTCATCTAATAGGTGCAAGCTACCTTGGTTAGATCAAATTCATCTCATCTTCCTTCAAACTTTGGTTCTAAACCAAAAATGTGAAATCTTTGAACATTTTAAAGGTTTCTTAGGTGAAGAGAAGAAATCTCATATCATACATAATCATTAATAGATATCACATATCCATATGTTTATTCTGATATAGATGATTCACATACATCAATATGTATGAGATCTTGAATACCTTGACATCTTTCACCATTCCAAGGAAGGGTGTATTGGACATTTATACTTTTGAATACAATATTCACAAGTATGTAAGATTTGAACATTTAGACATTCTAAAGGTTCGTCTCTTATCAGTCTATTGATCACATCAATAGACATATATCCAAAACATGATGCCAGATCATTATCAAATGATCTTCATCCTCCTATTGATCTTTAAAGGTTTAATTTTCAGTATTAGAAATATTAATGAACCATTCATCAATTTTCTAATTTAGTGGAGTCCACTAGATGTTAGATTACTATCTGAAATATCTCCATCATAACTCTTTATGATAGGTTTATTCCAGATTTCATGTTTATTCCCAACATTTAGAAACAAACAATGAGTGTATTCTAATATCTAGGTCATAGAGACATTCTCTAAGACTAAGGGGCTCCCACTGTGAATATGAAGTATATTCATCCGGTGGAAATTGTTGCAACAATTGCATCAATTCCAACATGGATGACCATAAAACCTTAAGATCAAAGTTATAATATTCTAATACAGATGCAACCAATTGCAAGTGTCATTAGAAGACTGAGTTACAATTATTAGACTTTATCTTATCAAATAAGTAAGTCAATTTCAATGATTATATGTAGATTTTTCTGATGTGTTATCTGATTCCTTCTCTAAGGATTCTAGATAAATTTGATAGTCATACTATCAACACATCAATTTATTGCAGTATTGGCATTCATCCAACTCTTTGGATGTCATATGGAAGTCACAGAAGTATAGTCAACTCTTTGACTATACCTCTTACTTGGGTCCAACCCATGCTTCCACTGCGCTCCCTTTATCTATAAACAACCATTGCTTAAGATTAAGGATCTCTTATGTTAAAATAAAAAATTTCAATATAAGAGTATTTCAACATTTATACAAGCTTCATACAATATGAATATTATGAAACTTCATGAATGACTAGAGTATAGATAGTAGAATGATGACATTCATCGTATCTACATCCATCTAGACTCTTAAAATATTGGTTCAGGTAGGTACTCAAACAATTTGAATACATCATCTCTTATAGAGCCACCATTCTGCATGATGCAGAGAACCACACCATTCATGATTAAATGTCGAGAGCACATATGTATGCCAAAACATCTTCTTAGAATTTTATAAGAATTATTTGATAATTACGATCATTATCGATATGTCACTTCAAAAGTACATTCGATGAGATCAAGACTTATAGAGACATACAAACCCTAGGGTTTTAGTCCTATTGTCTTATTTAATTATCACTTCTCATTATTATGAGGAAACTTGCACATTGCAACCATATACATTATGTGTCCAATCGCAAGTACAATATCTGGATCAAGGGTCCAATCCATGATATTCTACTGGTTATTATTGAGTATAACGTTGAGTGGGATTAATGAAGGATTATCTGAAATAAGAAATTTTTGCATAAACTTATATAAATATATAATTTACTTTGATTTAGGAATTTTTATATCAAAGTTGTCTTGCTATGTCAACAATGAAAGTTCATTCCCTTAATCACTTTCAATGTAAGAGATATACTTACCATTATATCTCAAGCAAGATCTGGGATCTCCTTCCTTATCTTTGTTGCATCCCAATAATATGAGAACCTACAACTCAGATAAAAAGAAGCGGGAATACATTCCGCCTTGCAAGTCCAACTTGCATCTCCCAATTCGATCTTTAACACCTGGGCCCACCACCCCTAAGGTGATGTTGACCCGTCATTAATTGAACCAACCGTCAACAGGAATACAATTCGCTATGCGCAATCCAATATCGCCCCAATAATATGAGGACCCGATATTGGGGTCACTACGCATACGTCCTTACTCTTTCGAGAAGCGATGAGCCCGATCCAAATGGATCATATGCAGGAGCTGTCACTTCGGACAGACGTCTCCCACATATAATATCTGGCGACGAAACCCTTCGCCTTGACGGGAGACCATGGATGTCACTTATGTGATCCTACATCTCTTATTCAAATTTAATTAATTACTATGAATCACATTCATATAATCAATTCTTCCAAGGGAATTATAAACTCTAATCATATTAGAGTATAATTGGACATAATCAATTCAATCATATTAAATTAATTATCAATCCAATTGAATCAATCAAACTTGATTGTTATGCTTGAATATATATAGTATTATTCTCAAAGTACGTATTAATTCGTATTTTAATGATTAGAAAAATACAACTTAATCCCTCGGACATTATCCCGGCCCTACCCGCGGTCATGGCCAGTACCGGCGGGAGTGGGACGGACCGCATACGTTGCAACCCGCTACCCCAACGATCCCCGACTAGACACCATATCCGTCTCAGGAAAGGAATGCCAAATTGATTAATTTGTACTTGAGATGATCATCAGTTCTTCAACCGAAATTATAGCATATAGTAATCAAAACAATTTTGATTATAAGGAAATTTGCTAGATAAATTCCCAATCCTATTCAAGCAAGGAGTTTGATGATTGTGTTTCCAATTATGATCTAGATCACATCTAATCAATTAATTGGTTGAGGCCAAGTCAATTAAGGAAATAATCATCTTCCAATATTTCTCAAATATTTTCCATAATTATTCCTTGAAATTAACAATTAATTTCATTAATTAACAATCACATGGTTCTTGGTTAGGAAAGTAATTTCAGCAGTGACCCTTACTTACTAAAATTAGCATATCTCAATCAATTTAAATCCAAATTAAGCAAAGTAAGTTTCTATAGTTTGCTAATTTGATTTACAACAGAATCTATGTGATTTGCATGCATTTTGAGGCGTCTCTAAACAATAATTAACTCTTTATATACGTTAAGATTTGCAGTTCTCGTAACAGTGAATACATGTTCACTAAAACAACCATATCTCGAGCATACAAAATCCGATTTACGCAAACTCAGATCCTATGGTTTCCTTATTTAATGGGGAACAAAATACAAGTGCTATTTTCGTGTTTAAACAATTTAAACAGGGCCGAAAATATACACTAAACAGATCTGCGAAATCAAATGCGATAAAAACTTTCGTGACCTTAACGAACCCAAGTCATCCTCGGTTTGCGAATCATATACAAAACCGTCGACCTAAGGCTCTTATACCACTTGAAGGATATGGTTAGATCCTTAAGCGTATCACGGAAGTATGAGCATCGTATCAAATACGACGAGGAGCGACTAGTCGCACTAGTTGCTCGATGCAGCGGAATTTAAAAAATTTTCTCACGACAAAACCACATGATCCAAGAATACTTCTCGGATCGTTTCGTGTAAACCACAAACAAGTAATAGGATTAACTCTTGAAGCGTGGTTGCGATCGAGTCTCTAAACGAAGAGACCTCCTGTCTCAAGTCCGATCTGACGGAGGAGATGCTTGCGAGCGCGGGGATGAACCGCGTGCTTCTCGCAATCCATGTTGATGATCCCAGCGGCGGATCTTCTGATCTCGACACACGAGATCCGGCGTCTTCTTCACGAGCGAGACGCACCGAAGGAGACGGAGATCCACAAGCAGACGAACGGGCAGCATAACGATGATGCCGCGGTGATGGAGAACCTCTCTAGGTCATCCATGGTGGACGGCCACATGAGAGGGAGAGAGAGGGATGTCGAGTAGAGAGAAAAGAGAGAGATGCTTCTCAAGCATTGTGTGTAAAATAGAGAGCATGGTATGCCTCTCTATTTATAGGGTTTTGGGATCCATGGATCTCAATCCATGTGACATATAAAATCAATGGATGAGATTGATTTATGTCAATCCAATGGTCAAGATTATTGTTGGTAAAAACCAACAACTTGTGATTTAATTTTGATAAAATATATTTGATAAATCAAATAAATATTAATACCAAATTAAATCAATCAAATAAGGAGAGAAAATACAAAGGAGATCAACCTTCCCCTTTAGAGGGCAATCTCATGGATTCCCATGAGATTGCACATCTCCTTGATTTTCTCTCTACTTATTTTCCAACAACTATTTGTTGGGATTTTTATTCACCAAAATAATTCTCAATTAAATTTGGAAATATTGCAATCTTGACATTGGAATATTGTGAATCATATTCACAACCCAAAACAAAATGTAATTTACATTTTCAATTAATTAGACAATGTGTATCCAATACACATTAATAATTAATCTACTAATATAAATTATATTTAACTCTCTCTAATACATTATAAATCACATTTATAATATATTATGAATAATTGGATAATACTATCCACACTATTCTTATCTATAATAATTAAATCACATTTAATTATATTGGATAACTTATTCTCATGTGCTCAAATAATATGAATCACATTCATATTATTTACATCTTTGATAATCAAATCACATTTAATTATCTAAGATAACTCTCCTTATAATATGAATCAAATTCATATTATTCATGATAATTAAATCACAAATTTATTATCCATTTTCTCAATGCTCAGATACATATATCAAGAATAGAATTATCCGTGAACTCTTTCAAGGATAATGCGCTTTCTTCGCGAATACTTGGAGATAAGGATAGGGTGATTGTATTGTTCCACGTATAGTGACATGGATATTGAGATCATATCTCAAATCTAGATCGCGGGCCTCCCATAGATGCTTGATTAAATCAAGACCGCAAATCTAATCTTCTCATTGCATCTGAATCACATTCAGATCAATGTCCAACATTTGGACTAAGATCAGATTACTTCTCTACTGAGAGGAGTCACTAAAATCCAGACCCGTTTCATCACTCCCTAGGAATGGAAGCGTCATGGTTATATAATCGTTTATGATCACATCACCCTCAGGTATTCCCAATACTTGTACATCCTGTATACTGGAAGACTCAGATTAAACCCGAAGTATTAGATCAACTTTACACTGTCTACTTCGTGGTTTTATCAGTAAGTTTCTCATTCGATCATTGGGAGTCGGTATCGATCATATACTTTCCAAAAGCATATATCATACCTAGGTCTTGATCATATACTTTCCAAAAGTATATATCAAACCTACAAATTCAGTCAAGCTTCCAAAGTGAGACGACCATGCGCATGGAATTTGATTCTTCCCAATATCTCATGAGTGAGCTCATGTCTTCCGGTTAGTAATTGAACCTGTATGATCCCTTTGAGAGATCGTATTACTCATATGTCCTTATATGCACACCAGCACGCCGGTGTATAGACCTTGATTAGGTCATCAACCTATTGGTCTGCCAAATGTACATACTCAAACATATAGTAACACATCTGTCTCCAGTTAGAGGATGTGTGCCTATATCATGACAACATATGATATAGGACTTTCGTTATCTCGATCTCGTTAAGTCAACTCTTTGACCCAACTCATCTGACACCTCCGAATCTCTATTCCTATGCAGAGGACCTACATCAAGAGGTCGGTCAGATATCAACCTAAATGAGTTAGGATTGCCATTTCCTACTTAGGCTGGAGATCATCTCTTAACAATCATTTGACGATGCTTGATGAGTCCTCAATCTAACTCATTAGATATTCATCCAAGCACCAGCCTCTATGATTCAGTAATTGAATCAACAGCTGTATGATCATTAAGATGGCCATGGTACATAACCCTAATTGTACTAAGGGACCTATTATGCAAATTATGTACTCTTTATTTCAGATTAAGGAGTGAATTGCAATAACATTTATTGCATAATGGCTCGCCGTGGGCTCGCATGTCCAACAAGGAGTGGGACAGTCGTTGGATTTTTGCAAGACACATGGCTTTCATCTGTTCATTGCACCAGAGTCTGCTGCAATTCACTTACAACAGATGATCCGAACCCCCTTATGGAAGGACGTGTGCGACCTTTCGTTGTCGACCCACAAGTTCACCGCTTCCAGGAGGCCTCCCAGTGCTTCCGTCGCCTAGGGAATGCCTGAGTTTTCCCAACCAGGAACCCATGAGACACTGGGTTTTTCGAGCTGGTCGAGCAAGTTAGTTTTTCATGGGTACCCGATCCGAACATCTTCTATGAGTACACGTCAACTTAGGGTCGAAATAGTCGGATCGGGTCGAATACCCATTTGACCCGGATATTTGAACACCCCTAGTTGCAACCGGGTGAACAAGGATAAATTAATAAAAATTGAAATAAGGTGATAAAATCTCAGGATAAGAGATGTTTATGTTCTTTTGAAGGATAAGAGCGAGAAGATTTTGTTTCCTATTAAGGTATTTAGGAATAAGAACTTGATAAAAAGACACAAATTCCAAAAATAAAACAAAAAGGTTTGTTTTACATTTGTGCCTTTTCGAGATTATACAATTACATTTACGTTCCTGCCTTTTTGAAATAGATATTTACACCTATAATCTTGAGTAATTTCATAATTATACTCAGAACCCTACGTAGTTGCGAATTACACCAAGAACCTCAAATAATGCTTAATCTTAACACGATATACTAGATCTTCTCATTACATAGAAATTGATAAGAGACGGGCAACAAGTTGCGCCGTCAATCCCTTTTGGATGACAAATCCAATCCTACGAAACACAACACTCATAGACCTTGGAATCATAACATTTCTTTGCATAATTTTTTGGACTCTCTTGAGGAGCTCCACTTCTTCACTTACCAAGAACCCAAATGTATCAAAGCCAAAGGAAATGAATACATGTTGATTGTCAATACATACCTTCTCATGCTTAGCCACTTTAGCCGAGACAACTTTTTGTGCAGTGTATCCTATAACAAAATCACTCTTTATCGTACCCACAATGGATAAACTCCAGTCAAATCAATACATGCATTTTTCCTCCAACCATCCAAATATTAAAATATCTGTTGGTCTAAGTGTTGATTTCCCCCTCCCGTGGATCAGTCAGAAAATTCACCGATGCTTCTTTTTTTGAAGCAACCCCTGCATGTCTAAGTACATCAAAAAGGACATCCCTGGCAAAATCATGTCTATATTTAAAACCTAGAAGTTCACGACAATGAATGACATGCTCCCCAAAAAAGCATCTAAGCAGGATTTGTGGCATATCGAGCAAGCCTCATCTGCTGGGAATAGAGGAATCATGAGGCGGTACTTGACAATAGTACGATATTCAATGGGTGACATATGCATTGCAAACCCCTCAATAGGAATGACAAGAAGGAAATCTTGAGCATGTTCAGCTTGTAAACAACGGAAAAATGCTTTTTGTCTAGAAGCTTGTCAAACTCAACTTCCATTTCTTTTATGATTTTGCTAAAAAAGGAACTCGTCAAATCATTATGGGCTTTACAGGGGACGGTATCATTACTAGCAAAATATGTAAGATCAATAGATGTAAATGCAGCATCTAGGCTTTCCAAAGCATTTACAAAATCAGAGCCATACCAAGTATCCCGCTGTCTCATAGCCCGTGGTCTTGGAGCATCCAGGATTAAGATCTAGAGGCCACAAAAGCATATGAAGAAGCCTCAATAACTGAGTACAAAAGTAAACTACTGATTCTGATGGGTAGCAACATCACTCGCCATTGAAGGTCACCAAAGAAAGGACCTCCACAAACCACGATATCCTCAATAGATCCGCGTAACCCTTTGTCGAACCATGTAGCAACGTGTTCCATGTATGCGGGTTGACATGTACTTAAGCTGAACATAAGCTGACTCCCAGTATTTGAAGTGCCACCCATTCGTGATAAGGAGAAGAGAGCTGAGAGGGATGGCCACCTCCACTCTCCCGCCTATCGTGGCTTTGAATCCCCGCCTCCACCTGATGTGCAAACAACCAAACCCTAATCCACGTAGGGCCCATATCGCTATCTCCGCCTGCCTTCAAGCGCCCAACGAGATGCTCGCCGACACGAGGAGGAGGTTCTTCAGGCGGGTGCGACATGAGAACATTGGAATCTCGAAGTGGGGTGGTGGTGGTGGTGGTGGGAGTGTGCGGTCTGAGTGAGGACACATGCAGAGAGCAAGAGTCAAAGCACAAGGGGCGGAGGCATGAAAAGCATATTATTCCGTGAGATAAGAATTGCTTGTTCTTCCCTAAAGTCAAGCTCAATCTCTGGAAGGTAGAGGCAAGGCTTAGTGAGCGGATGTCTGATAAGGGGGGTTCACTGAGGCGCGGTAGCGTCAATATATAGTCATTTTGGTACTTCTTGGTGTCTGTGTCTCGTTTGATTTTTTGATCAAAATTAGACACATATATCTTTCCTTCTGATTTATGGTAATGCTACTTTGAGAAATGCTGCTAAAGGAGAACATAGAGATTTTACGAGAGAAACTCCGAGCGCGCGTTACTATAAGGGCCGAGTCCAATGCCTATGTTTGGCTGATGCTGGTTTGGATCGCCAGAAAACACACTACTCGAAAAAAGTCAGCAAGCCAGTGCACAGATTGACTTCCTTTTGTGAGAAAACTAACCGCTCACCTTCGCTTTGCCGCTCGCCTTCTCCCCTCTTCCTCTCTCTCTCTCTCTCTGAGGAGTCCAAACTTTTGAGTTTCACCTCTGTCTCCACATCCCTGATGGGAATTGGGATCTGGTTTATGGAAGACTAGACTATAAGCATCAAGAAGATGCTTGCAAAATGGGAGAATGACATCGAAGGCCCTGAGCCCTGATGGAGATCGGCCTTGTCAGCTTTTGAAGTGTTGGAGGCCTCATCTGTGGGGCATCCAGAAAAGCCTTCCCTAATATAACTAGAATATCTAATAGTGAATGAGGAAGAAAGAACCAGGCTAGGGACACCGAGCAAGAAGAAGCTGGAATGATGATGAAAGAACCAGACCAGCAGGGACGCCATGAAAGGACGCATGTTGAGGTTTTTAAGGATTTTCCATATCGTTGAAAAAAGAGTCTGATACCAGAGGGTGTGCAATTAGTCGCCACAAGACGGACTGAGACTAGTGATAAGGGAATCAAACCTAATCAGATAGCTTTCCAGGTGGTGTGGACCCCTTCTCAATAGTCAACCCTCTAGCCTTTGATTTGCTAGGGGGTGATGGATGGGGTAGTCGACGGTGGAAGGAGGATGGAGATGAATGATGAGGGGATGCATTTTTTCTTTTGATTTAATCAGTGTTGGATCAAGAATATATTAGATTTAACTCAATACTCTGGTTGAGTTAATCGATTAAACTTATGAGTGTAGGACGTGGTACTTATTCAGAGTTCATGTGCAATTCACGATTATGCAGGGTTTTGAGTGTTATTATAAAATTACTTAGGGGTATGTGTGTAAATATATCTTTTTTGCAATAACACTTGTCCATGTATTCTTAAAAAATTTACAGTATTACCCTTCAGTTATTACACATGTATACCCATTTTACCTTAACAGAATGACGATAATGTAAATCTTGTAAGATCACATGATCACATGTGTTATTACAAAAAATGGCAATCTAAGAAGAGAATTGCCGTAAACAATCTAAAAAGAAAAGGAAGGTTATTTCAAAAATAAAAAGTTTTAGATAAGAATAGAAAACACCCACATATGCAAAATGGATGAATAAAGATGCAAATATAAGTGTTATCATATCTTTGTTTATTTTTAAGTATGATTCGGATGCACATACGCTTATTGACGGATATGAAAACTATTTTACCATACCCTTATAAAACAGATGCAAATTTGAATGCATTTGCATACTATTAGAAATGCTCTATAAACTGGCTTAAATATAAATGTATTGGATTGGATAAGCATGATATAAATATAATAAATATGCTTGAATCATAATAATTACACCATTTATGTGAAAGGGAATATAAAATTATGTTCTATATGATTAAAAATAATTCTACAAATGTATACAAGATGCTTGCAGATATCAAAGTAATTTTCATATCTATTTTAAACGGGATCAAGATACCCATTTCAACGTCTACATAAAACAGAGTGAAAGATTGGATACGAATATATCATTAAATATTTACACCCCTCAAAACAACTGAGAAAGTTATCTCTGTTCTTCCGCGAACGGATCGGATAAACAAAGATCATCGAAAAATCTACTCGATTACCCGGGAGTTGAGAAATCTAAGCACGTGAAGGTGAAAAAGTCTAGCAAGGATCCTCTGCTGGCCAGCAGAGGCCTGCTGTACCATGTGGGCCGCTCGATCATGATCGAGCGGTTCACACGCAAAGGACCACTTTAACCCTGAATTCGTGTGAACCGCTTGATCTTGATCGAGCGGCTCACGTGGTACAGCAGACTCTGCTGGCCAGCAGAGGAGCTGCTCTCGAAAAAAGTCTCGATCAAATGGATGACGTGAATGACGACACAGAATCCAAGACGAGTCCGGTCTGGCGAAAAGGACGTTCCGGAGATGCTTAGCTGTGACGTCGTGAACGTTTTTGTTTCCTGTGGGTGCGATGGTGGAATCATCCCAATCCGACGGCCGAGATCCTCTCCCACCCTCCCCATCATTGCATCGCATGTGAGAGGGTGCCAACTAATCACGGTATCTCAACTCCTCAGCACTCGTCGTCTTCTTCCTTCTCTGGGGAATCTCTCGCTCCGTCTCCGCTCCACTTGTAAGTGGTTCTTCTCCCTATGCTTTCTTCTGCAAAATTTCTGGGCAGTGAATCCGCAGGATCTTCAAGCTTTTATGAGATTGCCGTTTTCCCAGATTGGTACTCTTATCATGATACATACACCTTTGCTTTTGGATTTTTAAGATTTGGTTCCTCTGTGTCGATGATGTGGGATGGATGAGGTTGAAAATTTAGCATAGCGATCCTGGTCTCAACCTTGAACGGGTCGAGGATTTGGATCATGGATGTTTCGGTGGAGTCTACAATGATCTGAACCGTCTGGTCGTGGTCGAAAAACCTTCCAACATGTGATTTTGATCACAAGAGAGAGAGAGCTTGCCCAACTGATTTTAGTTGGATCAACAACTAATCCATTCAATCAAATATTATTTTCGAGAAAATACAACATTACTGGTACGTTGAATCTACAAAGCTGTAGTTTGGATTTGCTGAGGTCGCTAGTGGTTAAAATCAATGTGGATCGTCGTTGATGATATTGTTAGCATGTACATGAGATCGGATAAATTCAAACATCGTTACCTAAAGTATCGAACCTTTCCTACCTGTTTTGCAAATGAGATGACACAACATTAGCACAGGCAAATTATAAATTCACAAGCAACGCACGAAAATACTTCCGCAATTCAAAAATATTAGGGAATATCACAATTGTATTTTATTTTTGGACATGCTGATTCTCAAATAAGGGTGTCATTTTTCAAATATAACAATTAGAAGCTTGAAATCTCAATTTTATAGTTTAACACCAGCGGAAGCCAATAAAAGCTTGTAACATTTCGGGCTTAGGTCCCCAATCCGTTATCGAAGAAAACTGGCAATGACAACTTGTTGGGTTCGGACCCAAATGAATCCGTTGACAACCACCCAAAATACTAAGCTCAAGTTGTCAAGTAGTAATCCCCACCACATCTAAAACTCACTAAGTGTGGGAATGCGTTATAAGTGGTGAGGATTATACTTGACATTTTGGGCTTAAGCATTTTGGGTGTTTGTCAATGGATCCATTTGGGTCCGAACCTAACAAGTTGTCAGGACCAGTTTTCCATGATAACGGACCGAGGACCTAAGCCCGAGACGTTACAAAGTTTGTATTCGAGATAAAAAAGATTATGACCATCTTTGTTACACTTGAAAGTTGTGACCCTTAATTAAGAATTGACACATAGTTAAGGTCCTTGTCAGTTATTTTTCATTGACTTCTCAATCATGGAGAGTTTCAGATACAAGAAAAGAGTGCATCGAGTATGTCGAGACCGGGGAGAGACAACGAGATGCCATAGGAGAAAAGGATGGTGAGGATGAGAGGGTGCGACACCAGGGGTAATTAATCATAACTTGTTCATTAGAGCCAAAATAATTGGATTCGACGACAACCATTAAAAATATTTAGCTTAACTTCGCAGATAGGTAACTTCAACGCCTATTTTTCTACTCCCAGATCTTGTGAGTTTTCCATGTGCGATTATATTTTAGGTGTTATAATCCCTTCTGCATACATTCACAAACATTAGTATTGGAACACGGGTCACCTATTTTTCTCGGCAATACTGGAGGCTTAATACTGTAGGTAACCTTCTCCTCCTTAGCCTCAATTAAAAGAAATGTGTGTAAAAAAAAGTAACGAATGACTAGTGCTATATAATTCTTCGAAAGCAATGTAGTAAAGCATGTAGGATACATTGCGAATTTAAAAATAAAGTAAATACAAATAAATTCTAACAATACACTGATTCGAAATCGGGGGACTCGTTCTTGAAATGAAACAAAAGGAACCCAATCTTTTTTTTTCATCTCAAATAGGTAACCATAAAGATAAAAGTTTAGTACCATATTTGTTACACTTTAAAAATGAAGCTCCAACTGATAATCAAGTAATAGTTAAATATGAAAAATAATTTTACAGATCTTGTTGAGTTGGTTAGAGGGATGGCAAATATAAAACTGTTTATCCCGGAAAAGCCTACGTCGAGGTGTAATGACCTTATTCCGGGATACATAACTCGTCAATCAAATCTATTGGATGGTTTTTAAAATTTTATTCTGAACAATCGGGAAGTTAGTTAATCGGATCTGCGGTAGATCCATATCCATATCCAGTGGTCGGTTCAGTCAAAATGGTCGAGTACGATTCTCTAAACCGTAGTCGTATATAGTGTTCTTCTTCTTCAGTTTCTTACTCGGAATGTGCGGTTGTCGGGTCCAGATCGGCTCGAGGCTCCACCCTCCTCGCTTTATCTTCTACCTTCGTCGCTGGCAGTAGCAGAGTGGGAGGAGGAGGGATCGTCCGCGGCATTTAGGGTTTCGGCTGACGGCGTGGTGCGTTGGCTCTCCTCCGTCTTCTCACTCCTTCAATCCCTCTGTCTGTTACGGGGTTTTAGTGAATCCTATTTCTCTTGGTTTTATGTTCTTTGAGTGACGTTTCTGCTTTCTTACTTGGATCTACTTGTTGTTTCCGTTTCCAACACTATGCGTATTCTTCTCCCTGGATCCGATGGGATTTTTATTCCCTCTTTGGCCCAGCATTTGCCATCTTGCTCTGCTGTTCAAGACAGTGTTTTTTTACTTATAGTGCATTTTTTTTCCATATGCACCTACCATTTACTTGTTTATTTTGGTTGCTGTTGCTGTTAAATATTTAACTATGCATCCTGCAAAAAAATATGTTGCCGATGGTAAACAGAAATACATTGTTTTTTTTTGTTTTTTTAAAAACTGTGAAACTGAATTCTGTGCATGTAAGCCGGACGAATTGCTTCTTAATGCGTTTTCATTTTGGATTTTATGGCCGAAAACACCACCAACGGATTTCTTGAACCTTGAGTTTGTGGGTGGGGTGTAAAGGAGGGTTTATGGTTGGGGATCTTTGGATGGGTTGTTCTGCAAACATGGGGGAATTTTTGAGGAAGTGAATGGGTAGGTGTATCAAGTTTTTGAGGTGGCTTCTAGGTTGTTTATTCATTATTGGTATCTAGATGAGGATGTCTTTGAAGTCACGAGTGATCATGTCCTCAATATACGGACTTGATACATGCTCGATCCATCAATGTTATTTTTTAGCTCAAAGGGGTAATACTGCGTCTTCTAATACCACGCTTTGCTCTATACGTCTTCTAATACCAACCTGTAGAAGCCGTGCTGACATGAAAAATATGGGGATAGTGATAAGTACCAGATGTTACCTACATTGCACGTAGTAGTATGCCTCATGACCGTGGTTCCTCTACATAGGATGGACACATTACTAGTGACTGGCATTTGCAAGATAGCAGTGAAGAAGATGAATTAGAGGTAGATACCCCTTTAACTTCAGAAAGTCAAGAATCTCACACCCCATGATATACACCACAACATAATAGTGGCAATCGACACCCACCCAAGACGACAAATGGGATCGAGGCATCATTACCATAATTTAGTGGGGGTCGAGATCTCGATGCTTTTATGGATTGACTCTAGAAGGTTGAACATTTCTTTGTGTGGAAAGGAGATGCCTAGCGAGAAAGAGCTCCAATTTGTCATGTTCAAACATAAGGGGCATTCCTTGCTACGATGGGGTCGTTGCAAATGGAAGGGAAAATGTAAGATCTGCAGTTGGAGCAATATAATTGCAAAATTAAAGACTAAATTTGTGCTCGAAAACTACAAGCGAAACTTGTGTTCCCTCCCGTTTGCAATTACGGAGGTAAAGAGTAATATGCATCAAGAAGTACATCGAAGGATTTCAATCTCTCGTCTATCGCAATCGACTGCAAGAAGCACTGGTGGAAGAAGTCAACCTTTATGTATAAGGACTTTGGCAAGCCATATAGGAGGAGATTTACCTCCACCATTATTGAAACATGGATGAGGCTTTTGAGCGTGCTGTGCGAGTGGAAGCTAAAATTGCTAAGGCACAATCAAAACAAATGAATTCTCATTGATCACAACCTCTCGAACCAATAGAACAGTGCTTGCAACAAAACCTATGACCTCATAATTGATTGTTGTCGGTAAATCTTAGGCCAAACCACTAGTCGTTGCCATTGTTAGTCATTCCATCATGAATTCTAGACCGTACACTTTGGGAAGTCGGCTTATTGTGGGACCTAACACATGTTTCCGATGCTATCAAAAGGGACGCCGAGCATCTGAATACTGAACTCCATAATGGTAGCATCCCATTTTTGTACTAATGAAGAATTTGAAGATACCGCTCTTGATGACTCGGAATGTTGGTAGATGATCTTGAGGTGGTTAGCTCATGTTACCCATGGACCGGATGCGTACGAACAACTTGTAATTGATGGAGATATAGCAATCCATCTTTAGTAATCAAACACGATGGATTTATAGCTATATAGATCGTAGTTACGAGCATCTTGCTCACCTCATGGTCGATAGGGCCAACGGTTGGTTGAGACACATCATATTCAACATGGTTTTCCAAGGGACATAGCCACTCTATGATTATTAACGGAGGTATTTTCGAAAATTGTGTCCCAAGAAATTATGGACAAATTGGGATTGACAACACAACCCCTCGAGAAATCCTATAATGTTGCATGGTTCTGATGCGGTACTCAATTACCAATTTATCGTTAGAGTCTTGTTCAATTCTCGATTGACCTAACATATAAGGATGATGTTTGGTGTCATGGGGCTCCTATGGATGTTGTGTAGTATTAGGGACCATGACGGTTTGATTGGTATATTGAACACAATGGTAAGCGGAACACGTATTCCTTTCTTGTAAAAAAGTTAGTGTTACCCTCAGACTGCAACGTGAGACCCTTAGCCCCATTAAGTGGTTTTAATCATCCGCCCACAAGCTCCTACATGTATAACTTTGACGAAGCCTTCCACCTCAATTCCTTTATTGTTAGTTGAACCTCAAACATTTTAACATGAAGTTCATGAGTACTCTATTGTTTACGCATTGGTGGGATGCCAGGTGGACGTATAGGAGGTGACTGTTGGGAAAATAAGAGAACTTGTTTATTCCATCAACCCTAGGCTCTCTTATATAGGAGAGTAGCCTATGGGTAAATTACATAAAGAGTACGACAGGAACGAAAAATAGAAAAAGAGAGTACATAAGTGAATAATATATGTTTACACCCCCCCTCAAGATGGAGCATAGATATCAATCATGCTCAGCTTGGACGCACACTTCTGAAATGAGCCTCGTAGTAATGCCTTGGTAAAAATATCTGCCGTTTGATTCTCTGAACTAACATGAGATGTAGCAATGAATCCCTTCTGAATCATGTCACGTATAAAGTGACAGTCAACTTCAATGTGCTTGGTTCGTTCATGGAATGCTGGATTGTTTGCAATGAACAAGGCGAAGTGGGACTTCTATATGTAAATCTGTAAGCACAACCTTTACCCACATGGTTTCTGTGCTAACCTGGGCCATAGCCCTGTATTCAGATTTAGCACTAGACCTTGCTACCACAGTTTATTTCTTGCTCCTCCATGAGACTAGGGAATCTCCAACATATACAGCAAACCCAGAGGTAGACTTCCTGTCCTTGGGACACCCTGCATAATCTGCATCTGCACAGGTTGAGATAGTAATCACCTTGCCTTTCTTGAACAGCAGGCTCGCACCTGGAGATGACTTGAGGTACCTGAGTATCATATGTATGGCATCCATGTGAACCTGACATGGTTGCTCCATGAACTGGCTCACTTGACTCACAGCGAAGGATATATCGGGCCTAGTGATAGTGACATACAGAAGTTTTCCCACCAGTTCTCTGTATCTTCTCCTATCCACCTCCTCTGTATCATCATCATATAGCTTCATACTAGGGTCCATCGGTGTGGTAGCAGGTCGGCAACCAAGCATTCCTGTTTCACTCAACAGGTCAGTGACATATTTTCTCTCAGACATTACCAACCCATACAGATTTCTGGCGAACTCCAGTCCCAGAAAATATCTAAGAACTCCAAGGTCTTTGGTAACAAATTCACGACCCAACATTTCTTTTGCCTCCTTTATTCCTTGTTCATCATCACCTGTAATTAAAATGTCGTCTACATAGACCATGATTGCAATAATACCTCTGGAAGTCTTTTGCACGAACAAGGAATGATCAACATTAGAACGTTTGTATCCCTGTTTCTCAAAGAAGTCTGAGAGCTTCTGAATCCACGCTCTGGGGCTCTGCTTAAGGCCATAGATACCCTTATGAAGTCTGCACACCTTGGGACACTCCCCCTCAACAGCAAAACCAGGTGGCTGTTGCATGTAGACTTCCTCCTGTAAGTCACCATATAAGAACACATTCTTCACATCCAACTGATATAGCGGCCACTCATGAGTGACCGCAACTGAGAGCAAGATCCCGTATAGTGGAATGACGGGCCACTGGCGAGAATGTATCAAGATAGTTCACCCCGTATGTCTGTATAAAGCCACGAGCAACAAGACGAGCCTTGTATCTGTCAATACTGCCATCTGCATTGTGCTTGATTGTAAATACCCACTTGCAGCTCACTGGGGACACATCAGCAGGTATAAGAACCAGACTCCAAGTTCCTCTAGACTGAAGTGCTGCCATTTCTTCCTCCATTACTAGACGCCATCTACTATCCTTCAAAGCATCTTGGTAATTCCGTGGAATAGCTACTGCTGACAATGCGACGGCAAAGTTCCTGAAATCTCCAGTTAGTCGTTCAAATGAAACAGAGGCTGCTAAAGGATATGATGCGCAGCTCCGCTTCGACTTTCGTATAGAAATAGGAACATCTAAATCAACTGTATCCTCGTCTGGCCTCTGTGACACATCCTGCTCAGAAAAATCATCAGATCCATCAATAGTAATATCTTCAGGACATACCTTAGGCGAGCTAGGTGATGAGCAATGACCATGAGCTGAAGCAGGCCTGCGGGTATAATGAAATGGTAATGGTGAAACAGGTATAGTAATAGGAGGTATAGAAGATGGTAACGGTTCTGGTGGTAGTGGTGGTGGTGATGGTTGTGATGGTGGTGGTGGTGACATGTAAATGGCATCAGTATTAGCTGGAGGTATCAACTGATCACATCAAGATGAAAAATACATAACAGATTCAAAAAATGTAACATCTGCACTGACAAGGTACCGCCTGCGCAATGGATTATAGCACTTGTACCCCTTCTGAGTTCTGGAGTACCCAACGAAAACACACTTGACAACCCTAGGAGAGAGCTTGTCAGTCCCAAGAGACAACTGGTGTACAAAGGCAACCGAACCAAACACACGAGGAGTAAGGGAAAATAGTTCTTTTCCAGGAAGATAAGGGAGAAAGGAATTTTTTCACCTAGAACAGATGACGGCATACGATTGATTAGGTAACATGCTGTAAGAACAGCGTCACCCCAGTAAGAATGAGGAGCATGACTCTGTATAAGGAGTGACCTGGTTACATCCAGTAAGTGGCGATGTTTCCTTTCAGCGATCCCATTCTGTTGGGAGGTATAGGCACATGATGTCTGGTGGATAATCCCTTGGGATGAGAAATAACTGGATAGGACACGAGTACACAATTCCAAGGCATTAACTTCTCACAATTTTAACAGATGCAGAAAAAACATTACGAATCTCATTAAGAAAATTGATGATAATATTCCCTGCTTTAGATTTATTCTTTAACAAAACACCCATGACACGAGAGAAGTCATCCACAATAACTATATAAAACATGTGTCCCTGATGATCAGGAACACGACTCGGACCCCAGATATCAATGTGAAATAACTCAAACTTGGAGGTACTACTCCAACACTGACGACTGGGAAAGGTAGACCGATGATGCTTTCCCAACTGACACGCCTCACATTGGATAGATGTGTGAGGCAAAACCTGGGGTTACACACGACGCAATTTCTGAAACGGTAGATGTCCAAAGCACAGATGCCATAGTAGAGGGGAGACGGGTCCAGCGGGTAGAGATGAGGTTCCAGCAAAAGAAGTCTGACTGAGGCGATAGAGGCCTCCTTGCTTATAACCACGCCCAATCACGTTGCCCGTAAGGATGTCTTGAAAAACAAGAGAAGATGGATCAAAAATCGCCCGACATTGTAAATCCTTTGTAATTTGGCTGATAGACAATAAATTCATTGAAAAATCAGGTGCGTGTAGCACATTCTTGAGTTGCATAGATGATGTCAGTCTAATCTCCCCCTGACCAGTAATCGGGGAATGTGTACCATTGGCAATGACCACTGTTCGACCTGGAGGGATCTGTCTGTACCCTGTAAGTAGACTTTGATTGCCACATAGATGATGTGTGGCGCCAGAGTCCATAATCCATGCTAAAGTATTTGATCCACTACTAGTAAATGCATGTGTGCTACCTGATGCACTGGTAGATGCAGAGGCGGATGCAGCAACATCAGACTGGTTCTCAGTAGTGGGTGCTGGGACAGATGGAGGAATAATGCCTCTTAGATGGGCAACATCAAAGCCAAGGGTTTAAATATCGACTTCGGATATCGTATCGATACCCCGTCGATACGATATTTCGTTGAAATTTCGATGACATTTCGCCCATATCGACCACCAATTGTAAAGAAATGACAGGAAACTAGCCCCATATCGCTATTTCACTCGAGATTTCGGTTCCTTGTCGAAATCGAAATTTCGCGAAATCTGAAACTATGATCAAAGCGCTGATCCAAAGAGGCAGCAGATGGAGGCTCTATCTGCTCAGCGACTCGTGTAGATGTAGGAAATCCATGCTTAGAGTAGTATGTGTCTTCAGTATGTCCGGTGCGATGGCAGTAGGTACACGTTGGCCGAACTCGGCCTCCTCTGCCACGAGGGCCACGACCACGGGTATGATGGTGACCTCCACGGCCTCTGTTGGCAGCCATGGCTGAAGCAGTCTGATTCGTAGCCGTAGGAGGAACAGTGATCCGGCTCAATCTGTGAAAGGCTTCCTCCATAGGAGGAATAGTAGAATCTGCCAAGATCTGGGACCGTGCTGCCTCATACTCGGGATCAAGGGCAGCGAGGAAAACTCCTAACATAGTAGCATTCCGGTAGGTCTTCTGTTGGTCTAGTGTGGCTGTCAGGGGCATGAAGCTATACAGCTTCTCGAACATTCCTCGTAAAGATGTGTACAATGAGTGTAGAGGACGTCCATTCTACTTGATAGTGAATATGTCATGCTGGAGTTGCAGAATCTTTGTCTCATTCTTCGCTTGAGAATATGTGGCAGCCAGAATATCCCACATTGCTTTGGCTGTGGGCTGATGAAGAATATCATTGGCAATCTCGATTGCCAGAGTTCCAGATAGCCATACTTTGGCATATGCATCATCTGCCTCCCACGAGGCATTAACTCCAGTCTTCTCAGCAGGCTCTTCTTCAGTAAGAATGTGCTTCTTACCGGTTGACTTCATCATACTCATGAACTGTATAGCCCACAGTTCATAGTTCGAACCATCCATCTTCACAATCAGCGCTGGACCTCGGAAGGCGCCTACAGATGGAATATCTGCCTTACTTTCTGACATACTGATAACCGAAGACTGGAGTAGTAGACTGAGGATATGATCGTCTACACAGACATAAACGGGTTTAGTTGCATGTGTAGACTTCAAGCATCCAAACTCATTCCTTTGGAGGTGTGCGCGCTTGGCTTAGGGTTTTTATAGATCTCACAACCCGATGCACGCAGGGAGGCACGAGGGCACTAGGAGTACGTGCAGGGCTGGTTCACAACGCGCTGAGGGCTAGTGCGCGAGACAGGAGGCGCACGCAGAGCGCGCGTAAGGGCGCACATCGCACGCGAGGCAGGCGCGCGCGGAGGCGCGCAGGTGGCCGCGCGAGGCGCGGTGCGCGAGACAGAAGGCGCAGGGCGCGCGTGAGGTCGCACAACACACGCAAGGCAGGCGTGCGGAAGGTGCGCAGGCGAGCGTGCGGGAGATGCGCAGGAGGCGCATGCGCAGCGTGCGGGAGGCTGAGGCGCACAACCGGCGATGCGCGGAGGGAGAGAGATGAGGCTCGACGGTGGGGCTAGGGTTAGGGTTTCTTTGGCTCAAGAACTTTGGTCTAGGACCGTCGCTCTGATACCATGTTGGGAAAACAAGAGAACTTGTTTATTTCATCAGCCCTAGGCTCTCTTATATAAGAGAGTAGCCTATGGGTAAATTACATAAAGAGCACGGCAGGAACGGAAAATAAAAAAAGAGAGTACATAAGTGAATAATATATGTTTACAATGACCACCACGAAGGTTCCACCCGAAGTACAACCGATCATCCATGACTTTGCTGATGTTACGCCGAAAGAATTACCTGAAGGCTTACCCCGTTGCGAGACATTCAACACCCCATTAATCTCATCCCTTGAGCAGAATTATCTCATTTACAAAACTATAGGATGAGCCTCAGTGAACATGAGGAGATGAGCAAATAAGTCTTGATCTTTTGTGATGATGTTATGTTTACAAGAGCATGAGTTCTGTGGCCATCCCTACTCACCCCAAAAAAGATAGGTCGTGGAGGATGTGTTGATCGATGTACTATCAACAAAGATCACTGTCAAGTATCGCTTTTTGATCCCATGTCTTGACGATATACTTGACATGTTATCTGATGTCAGGTTATTTTCCAAGATGGATCTTCAGAGCAGATACCATCAGATTCACAATTGATCCAGGGATGAACAGAAGACGACCTTCAAGAGTAAGAAATGGCTCTATGAATGGACAATCATGCCTTCTGGCACGTCTAATGCTCCAAGCATGACCTCAAATGGCGATGTCGCTCCCATTTCGTTGACCCGAGGAAATGAAATTGTCATCGAAATCTCGCTCATGTAGGCGAAAAGGAGGGGAAGGGATTGGACATTCTTTTATATTTCTTCAAAAATTTAGGCTTCCACTGTATTTTAAATAATATAGAAGATAGAAATACACATTTCTTTGCTAAAATAAAGTTGTACATACAAGTTGAGAGTAATATTCTTGTATTACGCACATGCTGGTACTTTGATAATCTAATATGCTAAGATATACAAAGCATGGGAGCAAAACATTTAAGTGAACCGAATAGGAATTTAGAACTCTAGAAATATGGTTATCATATTGCACGGTGAAATAACAATTTAAATACATGGGATAATTCATAAGACAAAATAACTCATACACGAAATAATCAGAAGAACCGTGATGAGTGTCTGAGTGGATCATCCATTTGTCTTGGTCGACCTCTTCCTCGATTGTATTTTCTCCTCATTTGATCTTTATATTCCACTAGTTTTCCCATGCCATGTAGTTATACATGACCTTGTAGTCTAGGAGAAATTGTGCATAAACGTGGACTTCGACATGTGCAAGGAAATCGATACGAGGGTATTTTTTCTCACATGGGTTAGAATCACGTGGAGGTCGACGCGAGGAAGAAGCAATTGATGGAGCAAGAGCTAGGAGATGGCATCTGCATAGGTTGCATTGGAGGTGCTGTGGGGTAAAAATTTGGAAATATCCCATATCCCGCACCGCACTATTCTATGATTTTGAGTCACCATAACCTAGAGGAGGAATGAAGAAATCATATGATTCATTTTATGAATGTCCATGGGATCATAATCGTGCGATTCTACGATCTACCACTACCGTAAGGGCTTGGCGTTGCCCCATAGCCTCCAGTGCTTGACGTTAGCCCCAAAGCAGCACCCACTACTCAACCAATCTCCTCCAACATCAATGAAACCAACCGAAGAAATCAAACCTTCCATTACGGTGTCCTGGTAATTTTGTGGTGGTGGCACTGGCGGGTATGGGTACGTAGGATATGGATGATAGTCTATCAGTTCTGCAGGATCCGTGCCATGTATGTTGGTGTGGTGGCACATTTGTTCTTGTCTTGCCTCTAGCTGTCGGTTATGTTTGTGCTCCCGTCAGCTAAAATGTTCTTCACCATCGAAATATTCCATTCCACCGCAAGCCTCTTGAAAGGAACATTCCATTCCGCCACATAAATAAGCACATCTTTTTAAAAAATCAAATAAAGTCAAAATAATAGGCATCTCTCTTTAAAAAAACAAAAAAAAGCATTAAGCATATTCCTTTTCATAAAAAACAACTAAGAAATTTGACATAAGTGCTTCTTCGTGTCTAATTCTCTTCTTTTCCTGGTATACCTTGTATCCGCTGATGGCCTCAAAGTTGACCCGTCCAAGGTTCAAGCAATTCAGAATTGGCCATTATCGCAAACTATCACTGAGATTCACCGTTTCTAGAGGTTCGCTTCATATTCATTATATAGATGATTCATCCGAAACTTTAGTGCTTGCGCTGCTCCAATAATCGATTGCACTCGTGAAGACACATCCACTTGGATCCCTGATTTAGAAGCTAGCTTTCACAAGTTGAGGAACCAATTGAACAATGCCCTCATTCTAGCACTTCCATATTTTTCTAACATCTTCGTGGTCAATTGCAATGCCTCACACATTGGGATATGTGTCGTCTTGAGCATGGAATGGCACCTTCCAGTATTTTTCTAGTGAGAAGCAGAATGAGGTTCGATCTCGATATTCCACGTATGATGTTGAATTCTATGTTATGGTCCAAGCCCTAAGTATTCATTACTTAATCCAGCATTAATTTGTTCTTAACTTCGACCATGAGGCTTTGAGTTATTTGGAATTCCAGAAAATCCTTATCAAACTCCTTGCTAGACAGGTTAGCTTCCTTTAGGAGTATAGCTTTCACCTTAAGCATAAAGCAGGGACCTTGAATTGAGTGGCGATGAATTAAGTAGGTGTACCCATGTCTTGACTAATATGGCCCTAAACACAATAGGGTTTGGTGCTCTCAAAGATATTTATCCCACTGACCTTAATTTCAGTTGGATAAGATCCCTTAGGGCCCGTTCGGGTCCCGGGTAACTTGCAGGTTAGGGGAGTTTACCCCCTTTAACCCACATCCCCCTCTCTCCCCGTGGGCCCCACTTTATTCCTTTTTAAAAAATTAAATAAATCAATTTTACATCATCAATCCTATCAAAAAATAATATATTATACCATCATATCATATAAAAATTATAAACTACTCCACTTCTACTCACTTTTCCAAACTTCAGTACAATCACATCACAATAACTACTCACTTTTTCAAACTCCAATACAATCATATCACCCCAAACCCACTTCTAACCCACCCCCAGTTTAACCCTCTATCCAACACCAAAACACAAAAACGGGTTACCCTCTACCAGTTTAACCCGCCTTAACCCGCCAACCAAACGCACCCTTAGCCACCCATGTCCTTTACTATTTTAATGCACATTGACTTTGTGTTCCCATCACTTTGCTTCGTGAGAACCTCATTTCAAAATTACACGTCTGGTTAGCTGGACACTTTGGATGTGATAAAACTTTGATTCTTCTCCAAGAACGATTTTATTGGTCTTAATTGCATAAGGCTGTTATGCGATTTGTGTGAAAATATCAAACCTGTCAAAGATTCAGAGGACATAGATATAACACTGGACTCTATACACACCTTCCAATCCCTATGCGACATTGAGAAGAAATCACAGATGGCTTTTGTGTTGGGCTTACCTCTCACGATTAGGAAAGGTGATTCTATTTTTGTAGTGATCGATAGATTTTATAAAATGGCATTGCACGCGAAAAAACTTAGATGCATCTCATATTGCAAATTTGTTTTTTCATGATGTTCAATTGCACGATATTCCTTGTTTTTTTTATATCCCATCGCGATAAAGATTTTTGAGTCATTTTGACGAACACTATGGTCTCGTTTGGTCAATTGTCTACAATATAGCACCGTTTATCATCCACAAACAAATGTGCAAAACAAAGTAATTAATAGATTTTTAGGGAATTTATTGCAATGCCTTGCAGTGAACTCTCCGACCAAATGAGATCGAATTCTTCCTCCAATCCGAATTTGCGTGTAACAACTCCACTAATAGATCCATCGTAAAATCACCATTTGAAAGTATGTATGGTTTCCCAGTTCCTCAATTTTTAGACCTTCCGACCATAACCTTCCATGATAGGACTAGTGCAATTGCTGAAGACTTGGTCGAACACCTAACCTACCTTCATATCGAAATTTGAGCCAATCTTCAAGCTATGACCCAGAAATACCGATCCCCAACCGACCTACACTGCATAGAAAGTGAGTTTGAGCTTGCGATTTAGTGATGGTCCACCTAAAAAGATAGTTGTTCTCTTTGTGTGTCCACTAGAAACTGAGGGCTTACAAATTAGCCCTTCAGAATCCTCAAACGAGTTGGCATAATGCATACGTCGTCGATCTATTGACAGATGTCGATCTACACTGATTGCTTCAATTGATGATTCCACCGTCTAATTTTAATGATCTTGAAAATCATTCTTTTCTTTACCAACCCTTTCATTTGCACATCCATGATTAACAAGTGAAGTTGAGTTGTCATACTCTTACTTTGTAGTCTTTGCAACACAAGCGATTTCTTCTCCTCGACGGAAAGTAATCTATCTATGTTCTAGTCGGGCTACTCTTATATGTAACTAAATGCTCCTCCCTCTTCTTGAAGAGAGTGTTTGCTATGAAAATATCATAAGCCATTACAAAATCCAGAATGACTTTCCCTCCTCATTTCTATTCCCAAATCCACGGCCTTGATGAACACTAGCATATCCTGAAACATCCTTCTCACATGTCCATTAAGATCTCCACCTAGGAAAATCATGTTTCATTGTGGGATTCCTTGCGTGATCTTATCCAAATCCTCCCAAAAGCTTGTTTAATCCTTTCCTCCAATTGTATGGTGATAGAAGCAGTGGTTCCCACTTTAAAAGGACCAGGGTTCGAACCCCACTCCCTCCCCACCCCCCCTTCAATCAGTAAAAAAATCAATTTGTGGTGCATAAACTGAGATGATATTCAGATTTTCTTCTTCGACCACCACCACCACCACCACCACCAACAAAGCCTTTTCCCACAATTAAGTAGGGCTGGCTACATGGATTCTTCGCCTCCATTCAGATCTATCTTCTATCAATCTCGGGCTTATATCCAAAAAACTAAGATCCCTTCATATAGTCTCTTTCCAACGCTTCTTAGGCCGTCCTTGCCTTCTCTTAGTCGGCTCAACATCCCAATACTCACATCTCCTAACCGATGCATCCGCTGATCTTCTTTGTAAATGACCAAACCATCATAAGCGGTTTTCTCGCATCTTATCCTCGATCGGAGCTACATCAACTTTCTTTCTGATTGCATCATTCTGAATCCCATTTTTACGTGTGTGTCCACACATCCACCTTAGCATTTTCATTTCTGCTACAACCATTCTCTGCACGTCTATGGTTCGCATGCCAACATTCAGATCCATAGAGCATAGCAAGTCTCACGGCTGCTTTGTAAAACTTTCTTTTAATTTTTAAAGGAATTTTCTTATCACAGAGAACAACAGAGGCTCCTCTCCACTTTAGCCAGCCTGCATTTATTCTATTAGTAACATCTCCATCAATTTCCCCATCGTGTTGCAAAATAGATCCCAGATATCTAAGGGTGCGTTTGGTTCGTGGGTTATCCAGGGGTGGATAACCCAGTTTTGTGTTTGTGTGTTTGGTTGGTGGGTTAAGGGTTGGGAGGGTTTGTGTGATGTGATTGTATTGGAATTTGAAAAAGTTGGTAGTTATTATGGTATGATTGTATTGAAATTTGAAAAAGTAGGTGGTTGTTGTGATGTGATTGTATTGAAGTTTGGAATAGTGAGTAGAAGTTGAGTATTTTATGATTTTTAGATGATATGATGGTATAATATATATTTTTTTGGTTGGAAAGAGAGTGGGCCCCACTAGTGGGTTGGGAATATGGGTTTTGAGGGGTAACCCACCCAAAGTGGGGGGTAACCCCCCAACCAAACGCACCCTAAAAGAATCTCTCTTCCGAATGTTATTATCACCAATCTTCACCTCAATTCCTTCATCATTGCTTCCATCAAAGGTGCACTCCATATATTCCGTCTTAGCCCTTTGCACCTCCATATCTTCTTCGAGCACCAATTTTAGCAGAATAACCCAATCCCCAAATCTTTGCACCTCAACTCCATTATCCCTCAAATCCTTATGAACAATCACTCTAACACGATTTCTGTCCTCTTTACCTGAATATCATAATTTAAAGCATGTCTTCTTGATCTCCCTTAGCTTTCTCTCCAACCTATTTTGTCTCTTGGAATCATAATATCTGAATCTTCCTTCTTTTCATCATATCTACTATCTCCATCGATTTGCCAGTCAAAGTACCAATATTCCGACTACCTATCCGCAACTTCTTTTACGACCTCTTTTGACTAACTTATTTATTCGCATGCATTCATCATGTGAGAATCCTTCTAAATTTTAGACTGCATTCATACGACGATGCAACAGAACTAGTTTATTTACATGCATGCGTTCCTCATGCGAGAACCCTTGCAACTTTTGAACTACATCCAGGTAGCGATGTAGCCGCCCTTGCCAGCTTCTCATTGCATTCAGGCGATGCAACACGTCACTAGTAGAGAACACCCATAATCTCCAATAATTAATTAATTGTTTCGAGTGTCCTGAATTTGTGGATAATCTGTTATCGGTGGTCTTGATTTCGGTGGGGTTACATACTTTTTCCCTCTATTTATTACAGCTCAGAATCATGCCAGACATTTAATTGAATTATTCTATAGCTGAATGTCAATTTTGGTTTAGTTTGAAGTCAAATGTTACTGTCAAGTTTATTCTTCATTATTTGGATCTGTATATTCCATAATTTGCATCAAAATTAGTCCCTAGTTCCATAAGATTTCCACCGACAAATATGGTAAACCAACCGGTGATGCATTTGTCCCGAGGAGAATTGCCGTAATATGCATTTGTGTAAGATATAATGTCGTGTGACCATTAGAAGGATAGAAAAGTCCTTTGCCTGGTAATTTTTCCAGGTACTTGGAAATGAGGAGAACATCATGACAATGATTATACCTTGTTTTCTCCATATATCGACTGACTCTGCTAAGAATTTAAGAGATACTGTGCCTAATAATTGTAAGATACAAAAGTTTGCCCAGTAGGTTTTTATATCCCGTTGTATTCTTAAAAAGGGATTCGTCGAGGTGGCATGCTTTGAGATTCAACTAGAATGGGAGATAATTTGTAACCATGTAAATATGCATATGCAAGGGTACCAAGATAGTATTATATATGATAGATGTAGTCCTCTAAAGGCATGGTGAACCTAAATACCTAGATAGTATCGTAGGTAATCAAGATCCTTGGCTACAAACATATTTGGTAGGGAGGCATTAGTCTCAAGAATGTTTGCACTCGTCTCTAGGAATAACCATATGATTAACATATATGACAATGATAACAACATATGAAGCATGCCTTTGAACAAATGCAGAATAATCACTCGTAGTCCTGTGATAATCAAGGGAGCTAATTTCATGTGGAATCTATTAAATCAGGCACACGGACTTTGCTTTAGACCATAGATAGCCATGCACATGTAGCATACATACTCTCCAACAACTGTGTAGTCTAGTGGTTGTGCCATATGTAACTCCTCAAAATCTTCATAGAAAATACATTCTTGACATTTAGTAGAACAATCGGCTAACTTTTGTTGGCAAAAACGGATATAATAGCACACATATAGATCCTATTTTGGTAATTGGAGTCTCTCAAAATTATGCAACTTTTTTTTTGAATCAAAAGGGGAAACACTCCGGAGGTGTCCGCCCCGAGCTTTTATTAAAAAGGAGTTACAACAAACTTACATCAACTAGGTCTCAAGAAGAGATCTAGATAAATGGACAACATTCTCAACATAAAATCTATGGGCGCCAAAAATCAGCCCATTGCGAGAGAACCAGATCGCCCATAACACAGAGATTGTGCGCAACAGATCAGACATAGCCCTAACTGTTTGGATACCAGGGAGCCCCAAAAATTTTCATGGGATGAAAGGTCCACCTGCTCACAAGAGTAGAAAAGATGGTCCAGATCTTCAACCTCAGCATTACACATAGAGCATCCAGTATCACCCCCTTAGATGAGGGAGGCTCTTCTTGCCTTGGTACGCACCCGGCCTAATTTGTGGAGCCAAAAGAAGACCTTTATCTTCAGAGGTGCCCTCAAATTCCAAATCATATTGCAAGCCCTGATCATATCTCCCCTGATCCCCACATGACCCCCTGTGAGTGCCCTGTAGACCTTCCTCACGGAGAAGGATCCATCCCGCCAAATCCAGTGGTCCTTCCAATCGATAGGCCCGGGCGTAGTCGTCATCTGCTCTAACATCAGCATCAACTCACCAAACCGCTGTTCTGAAAGCGGAGAGGAGAAACACGACATCCATTGCCCGTCCACCCATGCGTCTTTCACACACTATTCCAGATCACCCGCCAATGCAAATAGATGGGGGAAACGTTCCACGAGAGGCTCATTCCCACACCAATCATCCCTCTAGAACATGATTATGCAACGTTATAAGTTTTGGTGAAACCTTTGGCAACTAATATGACCTTTATCATGTTGATTGACCCATTTGGAGCATGTTTGGTTGTAAAAACCGTCCTGCAAGCAACATGAGGAACACCCGTTGGATATGGAACAAGAACCTAAGTGCCCATAGAACCAAAATCATCCATTTCCTCATTCATAGACTTTCCAACCAGGATCTTGAAAGGCTATATGATAATATCGTAGAGAAGGCATCTTCACAAAAGCATATGTAAATATCCTGTCACAACTAGATAGACTGTCGGTGGAAGTAAAGTGTGACATAGATATTGCCTTTTGGACTTCCTTGCAATAATATGAAATTTTGTAGAGGAAGGACCATCCAAGTCTGTAGTGGGATGGGGGAAGATTGAAGGAAGCTAATCATTTTGCATTGCAGGAACATGTTAAGGGACATATTGACTATTCATGGTGCCTCATGTGGTATATCTAGAGAGGAGGAGTGAACTCCAAGGGAGTGTCACTAACATGAACACAAAAGAAACCAATCTGTTCAAAAAAACATGGCATTTGCGAAGAAGGAAAATGTTGTAAGTGAATCTAAGACAAGCTTATGAAGTTTTGTACAAAAACCTTGATTCTAAAGACGGTTAGAATGATATATTTAGATTGACCGAAGCAAGAGAAAGAAATACCAAATATCTCTCTCAAGTGAGATGCATTAAGGATGAGGGATGCTATGTGCTTGTTACTCAAAAGGATATAGAGACTAGATGGAACCAATATTTCTATAAGCTTTTCATTTGGAAAGGAAATGTAGAGATCATTTTGAGAGATCTATCTAGTAATGAAAGCTACTTGAATCAGGCAAATGTAGAGCTATCCTATACGTTTGAGCTATTCACTTGATTCTTGCCAAATAACATTGAATATGACTTGCCTCAACCTTCTTTCAAATGGATCACTTGGCATATTTGCTATCCAGAAGATGGCAAATGTAGAGCTATCCTATATGATTCATGCTAGGTCGTTCAACTATTGAAGCTATCCCCTTGTTGAGGAGAGCAATGTAGATTTATAACGCTAAAAAACCTCCATATGATTTTTATTGATTTGGAGAAGATTTATGATTCGGTCCCACGAGAGATATTGTTGAGAGTTTTGGAGAAGAGACAAGTACCTGCCCTATACATTAACCTTATAAAGGATATGTATTATGAGGCTTCATCTTGTGTAAGGTTCCCGTCCGGGACAAGTACCTGCCCTATACATTAACCTTATAAAGGATATGTATGATGAGGCTTCATCTTGTGTAAGGATCCCGTCTGGGAAGACTGACTATTCTGACATCAACATCGGTCTGCATCAAGGTTCAACTTTGAGTTCATTCCTTTTTTACTTTGATTATGAACAAGTTGACTAGTCACATTCAGGATAAGATACTTTGATGTATGTTGTTTGTCAATGATATTGTATTGATTAATGAGACTGGTGATGGAGTAAATGAGAAGATTGAGGTTTGGAGACATACCTTAGAGACCAAAAGATTTCGTAGAAGTGGGGTTAAGACTGAATATACGAGTGCACATTTGATGGAAGCATCGGTGAAGGAATCGAGGTGAAGATTGTAGAAGATAACATTCAGAAGAAAGATTCTTTTAGATACATGGGATCTATTTTGTAACATAATGGGGAAATCGATGGAGATGTTACTCATAAAATAAATGCAGATTGACTAAAGTGGAGAGGAGCCTCTACTGTTCTATGTGATAAGAAAATTCATTTGAAAATTAAAGGAAAATATTACAAAGCAGCTGTGAGACTTGTTATGTTCTATAGATCTAAATGTTTGCATTTAAATCATAGATATGTGCAAAGAATGACAGTAGCGGAAATGAAAATGTTAAGACAGATGTATAGTCGTACACGAAGAGATTGGATTCGGAATGACGCGATCAGAAGGAAAGTTGGTATAGCTCCGATAGAGGATAATATGAGAGAAAATCACTTTAGATGATTTGGCCATTTGCAAAGGAGGTCGACTGATGCATCAATTACAAGATGTGAGATTTGGAATGTTGAGCCGGCTAAGAGATGGCGAGGAAGGCCCACAAATTGTTGGAATGAGACTATCCAAAGATATCTTAGTTATTTGGATCTAAGTTCGAAAATGACCAGATATATCTGAATGGAGGCAAATAATCCACGTAGCCGACCTTGGTTAATGTGGGAAAGGGATTTGTTGTTGTTGTGTGACTAATTATAGACAAAGGCACTGCAAGCAAAAATGTGAAGAATGGAATAGGTTCTTCACCTTCATACATAATAGAGAATGAGGTAACCCGGCAAGGACAGTTGAAAGTACCCTATATACAGTAATGCATCAATAAGAATGACATCTCCCTAGGATGTTATAGGGACCTAATTAAGAAGAGTGCATGCTATGACTAAAAGTTGAGAAAGGTTCTACTACGAGGTGCACATGCAAAAGGTCTGATGTAGGATATACTAAGTGTCAAAGAAACTAGTCAAGTCCCGTTGAACAAACTCAAGAACATTGGCATGTCTCAAAGTTTAATGCTCATATATAAAGAAGTTTTGGTAAACTCCAAAAGCTTGACAATATTATTAATCCCTGATCGTTCCTTCATTATAAACACCCAAGAGTATCTCTATAATCATTAACAAAAATGAGAAACTATTTGTGTTACAGGTTGGATAAGGTTCCCGGAATATCATAATGGAGTAAAGCAAAAGGCGTAGAGTTTTGGAGATGTCACAACGTTGAAGTCACAATGCTGATAATTTTGTAGATTAGTTCAGAGAGTTGGCAATAATTTACAATGAGCTTTGCGATCGAGCATCGCTATCCTTGGTGTCAAGTATTGTTAGAGACCAGAATAACGACATGCACTATTTCATGTTAGAGATGCTTGGTGAGTGTTGGAGTATTTTGTAGTGCGCCTATTGAGTTGTAGATGGGTAAGTGGATACCTCCAGGATCCATTTACCCCATCCCAGTGTTTAGTCCACATTGTCCAGCGGTGGGACTTGGAGGCCCTGTGGAGGCTATATAAGGAGCCCCAGGCCTCCTGTAACAGATGAGAAAGTGCAATACAAGACACACCCCTTTGAGGGCTTCTCCCGTGGTTTCATCCCGCTCCTCATGGAGTAGGGTTCCACGTAAAATCATGGTGTTCCCTAGCGCGACTCCCAAAGGCGACTCCCAGAGGCCTTGCATCTAGCCGATGCCTCCAAACCCGCGTGTGCTCGCGACGGGGCGCGCATCAGAGTCGCGCAGCCTTCTCCTCCAGATGCTGAGCTCCCCCTCCTGTTTAGCGTTAGGGCGGTGGCCCCTTCTCCCGAGCCTACGAGCATCATTTGAAGGAGGGTTTCCTCGTTGGAAACCCTAATGTAAGAGAAAAAGGGGCCCATCAGCCCTCTTTATAAAAAAAAGAGGGGGTGCGAAGGGTTGCAGCCGCAAAGGCCATGTGGGCCGAGCATGATATGAATAAAAAAAGGAGGGGGAGTGCGTGATTAAAGAAAATAGTGAGAGAGATTGGGTCCCTCTTTGGGCCCATATTCAAGTAAAAAGAAAAGAAAAGAAAAGAAGAGATCATTTTTTTTGCAAAAAAAAAGAGGCGCGTACAAGAAAAAGCCGTACGCATGGTAAAAAAAGATTTTTCTTTGAAAGAGTCGCATACAAAGAAAAGCCTTATGTAATTTTCAAAAAAAAAGTAAGAAAAGCCGAAAAAATGTTGAAACGACTTAAAAAATATTAAAAAAATGGCGGCTTATATAAAAAAAATGAAAAGCCACAAGAAATTTCTGCGGATATTCATGTTTACCCCTATTTATCTTGTCTTCTCCCAACTTTGTCGATGTCATTTTCCGACAAGTATGGGAGAAAGGGGGAGTATATATATAGAGTCACAGGTCTTGATCCAGATTCCAGATTCAGATATCAGTCTCCAGACCAACCAGATGATCAGACTCTACAGTTCGGTTTCAGACTCGACGATCGTGGTTCCGATTCGTCAGTTTCAGACATGCACGAGTGTGCGGTCTTCAGTTTCGTGGTCCCCATCATTCTTCTTGTTGTCAGGCCAGAGTTTTCATGTGAGCCATAGGGACTCCAGAGTAGAGGACCATTCCCTATGCCATGTGGGCAAGGGTTTTCATGTGGTATCATAGGTACTCCAGAGTAGAGCACCATTCTCTGAGCCAGATGGGAGAGACCCAGTTCTCCGACGAGGAGACTTCTGGCGTAGTTTCAGACTTGATGATCGGATTCCGAGTCTTCAGTTGACTCACACTCCATCCCGTTCGTCCTTTTCACCTACACGACATGAGAAGCAACGTCCTCGACTGCAACAATGTGCGCGTTGGGTTGATATTGTCCGTAGTGTCCTGTAGCGTTGAGTTGAATCTCTTTTTGTTTGTCCAAGCTGAGCATTGCATGCTCCAGCTTGAGGGGGAGTGTTGGAGTATTTGGTAGTGCGCCTATTGAGTTGTAGATGGGTAAATGGATACCTCCAGAATCCATTTACCCCATCCCAGTGTTTAGTCCCACATTGTCCAGCGGTGGGACTTGGAGGCCCTGTGGAGGCTATATAAGGAGCCCCAAGCCTCCTGTAACATATGAGAAAGTGCAATACAAGACACGCCCCTTTGAGGCTTCTCCCGTGGTTTCATCCCGCTCCTCACGGAGTAGGGTTCCACGTAAAATCATGGTGTTCCCATGTTTATGCTTCTTGTTCTTATTGCTCTGTTTATCATTATCGCTTCCGCTTCCGATTTTCTAACAGTGAGGGCACGTGCAGAGATGCTTGTTTCAGTTGAGAGAATTGCTTGGTGGTACACAAAGAGAGAGAGAGAGGATGGGGTTGGTGGCAGCAACTAGGGTTGTGGGCAAGAGAGGCCTAGAGCTTTGATTTAGGATCGACACTTTAGTACCATACAGATAAGAATGAAGAATGGATGGAATAAGATGATTTCTATTAAAGGGGTAAAGTTTCTTATATAGAATGAATCCTAAAACCCAAAAGGTTAAAAGTAGCATTCCTCAACATGTCTACTAAATAAATAAATGCTAAAAATAGAATACATCTAAAGCTATAAATACAAACATCAATAAATACAATGCACCTTTTAGCCTATAAAAGGATCCTAAAGCCTATGTTCTCAACATTAATTGGAGTAGTTCATTCCCATTTCTCGAGATAGGAGAGAAAGTCTCTCACATTTCACTCAAATCTTAGAGAGAAGAATAATGGTTTCTCAGCATACTACAAAGACCTATATTGTATATTTCTTTTGAGGTCGTACAAGCTGTACTATCGTACGAGGTGCTCTTATTGTGGGAGTCCTTACTTCCATTTGGAAGAGTAGTTCTGACTCTTTTATATCTAATGATTTTGATCCATCTGGCAGCGAGGGGGAAGCTCGAGAGATGGGCTGACATGGTGAGTGGGGCAACACTAGGAGATGGGCTTGGTCATCCGATCTTGGAGGCTAGGGAGTGGCTTTCTGCAGAGGAGGGAAGGCAGCAAGAGGTGGGTGAGGAGGGTTGGCAGGTGGTCTCGCTGAGGAGGAGGGTGGCAGCCTCCCAGCGACGTGCTAGGGCTGTGGGCTGGTTGCAACGATGGCTTCTGTCTCGACCGTGGCAGGAGTCCCTTTTCGTCGTACAGGGGGATTTCTGGCAATGCTTCAAGTGTGGGGCTCGGGGTCATCTAGCAGCGATTTGCAGAGACACGGTGACATATTTCTCTTGCGGAGGAGTGGGCCATCGCATGAGGAGTTTCCCTAGGATGTGGCGCTAGCCTGGCGGTACGAGGGCGGGTGACAGTGACCAGTGTTGTCAAAGGCGTGAGGCGCTCTAAGGCGCTACGGGTCCAAAACGCCTGAGGCGCTAGGCGCTCGCCTAGGCGCTTGCCTGAGACAATCGAGGCGCTAAAGAAATATTGTATGTATATATAATATATGTACACATTAAATTATTTATATTACTTATTTCAAATAAAAATATACCATAAGTATAGCACTAACATGCAATGAATATCATTCAAACATATATTAGAGAAAAATAAAACTTCAAACACTTCTAGAAATTGTTTAAACGTTCAAATTACGCAAACAAAGCATTGTTTTCATCTTCATCATTCAAGCATATAACTAAAAATTGAAATGTCTATGGATCTGTAAGTTCTTCGTCTTCGTCATCATCAAAGTTGATTTCACCAGCATCGTCTTCATCTCCACCTTCATTCCCCTCAATCTCTTCCATTTCTTCTTCTTCGTTGTCTTGTGAAGCAACAACTCGTCTTGAAGAAGATCCCGCAATAGGTGCTCCATGCTTTGTACGTTGCCGCGTACATGTTTGTGCCTCTGCAATTCCAGATGCTCTTGCTACATCTCCCCATGTCAATATATCATCTTCAAAGACAAAATCTTCCTCTGCATTATTTGTCTCCATTTCACCTAGCAACCATTCATTAGCATCATCGATCTCAGTAAGAGCGATCGGATCTATGGTGTCTCGTAATTCATATCGATCCTTCAAAGCCTGGTTATATTTGATGTACACCAAATCTTGCAACCTTTGATGTTCAAGCCTATTTCTTTTCTTTGAATGAATCTGCAAAAATGTTTGCACTATAAGAGTTAAAATCAAAGACTCAAAAGTCTAGATTAACATAAAATAACTTACGTGCTCAAATACACTCCAATTACGTTCACATCCAGATGAACTGCATGTCAAGCTCAAAATCTTTATAGCTAGACGTTGCAAGTTTGGAGCTGAACTTCCAAAAGGGCTTCACCATTCCACTACATTATCATATGAAGATGTTAACATCAAGAATTAAATCAATTTGAGTTTATCAAATTGTAATGGTACCTGGAGATTTTGAGTTTCTTGATCGAATGGCCATTGGATTTCCAAAAATTCCTCAGCATTTTTATATGAGCTTAACTCAATCATAATTTTATCTTGCACATTTACATCAGGAACCAATCTTTGTATGCATTTGTATAGACCGTCAATGATCTCCGCATCAAATGCAATGGACGGGTTGCCATAGTAGAATTCAGGGTTCAGAAAATGACCTGCAGCATGTAATGGATGATGAAGCTGGCATTCCCATCTTTTATCAATGATTTGAAATACATCATTGTACTTCTCCTTTCCATTGAAGCTTTTCTCAATTGCTTCCTTTGCACGATCCATTGCTTCATAAATGTATCCCATTGCAGGTTTTCGCTCACTATCAACAAGCCGAAGAACTTTAACAAGAGGTCCCATGTACTTAAGCGTGTCAAGTACATAATTCCAAAACGAGGGCATCAAAGCGATATCCCTTGACTTCTTGCCCTTGGCTTCCTTGGCCCATTTGCTAGTAGCCCATTTCTCTGAAGTAAACATGGTCCTTAAACTGTGCTTATTCTTATGGAGAGATTGCAAAGAAAGAAATGTTGTTGCAAATCGAGTCACACCATGACGAACCAATTCCTTGCCATTCGTAAATTCCCTCATCATGTTCAGTAGCCCAATGTGATTGTAAATGTAACCCGCAATCGCAATGGCTCTTTCAAGATTCTTCTTAATCGTTGGGATCTTACCAATATCCTCTAACATGAGATCAATGCAATGTGCCGCACATGGAGTCCAATACAAGTGTGGTCTCTTCTCTTGTAAAAACTTGCCTATATAAAAATAGTAGGATGGTGTAACATTAATTTCAAATAATTCAATAGTTAAAGTCATTAAAAATAAATATATACCTGCTAAGACATAGTTGCTTCCATTGTCAGTCACGACTTGTACGACATTCCTCTCTCCAATTTGCTCCACAAACATATCAAGAAGCTCATAAATCTTCTCTCCTGTCTTTGCATATGATGATGCATCAATGGATTCCACAAACATCATGCCCTTGGAACAATTCACCATAAAATTAAGTATGCATCTATTCCTCTTTTCAGTCCAAGCATCAGACATGATAGAACATCCATACTTTCCCCAAGTTTCTTTGTGCCCAGACAACAATTCAGATGTGTAATCCTTCTCAATGCGAAGTAATGGGACTCTAAGCTCATGGTATGAAGGTGGCTTCAAGTTAGGACCATATACTCCAATAGCTTGAATCATATCCTTGAAACATTGCAGCTTTGCAGCATTAAATGGTATACCAGCACGATAGAAGAAGCGAGCTATATGTTGAATGGTTCTGGGTCGCATCTCTTTGTCATAAGCCTCCACCATGGAAGTTTGTCTGATTGGAGTTTTTCCTCTCTCTTTTGACACTTTCATAGTCACAAATGAGTCCATCGGCCCTTTACCCTTTTTTGTAGGTTGCAAAATAGAATTACTATTGCTGCTTGGACAAGCTCTCTTCCCAATCCCAATTGCATTTTGTTCCTCACATTCATCATCATCAAAATTCATGTCATCCACATCAATGTTCCCACCTTCAAAAGAATCCTTTTGAGACTTCCTCTCATTCATATATGCACGCAATTCTTCCTTTACCTCCGGAGGGCATTTCTTACAAGCGGCAGCATTCTTGAAAGATCCTACTTGATGTTGTTTGGCTCTATAGATTCCACCTTTAGTGGTCTTCTCACAAAACATGCATGTTACACTGTTTGGTTCTTTTGGGTCTTTCAGATAATTGTACCTCCACGCAATATCTTTCTTGTTAGTTCTTTCTTCAACCATGTCACGTCCACTTCCCGTAGCCATTCCTAACACATATGAACATATTTGCACAATCAACATTCTAAATTTCTAACATAAACATTTGCATATATACTATAATAAATATATGTAACCATGCCATATATTTGTTATAACTGAGATCTCTACATGTTATTTGGTGGGTGAACCCAGCCGTATAGCCCCACCCGTGCCACCATACCCTACCAGCACGGGGGTCTCGCTGCCCGGTCAGCGAGCCTGGGGGGGGCTAGGGGGGAGCAGGTGCGCCCCCCCTTGCGGGGGTTGCAGGGGGCAGCGCCCCCGTCCCGAAACGAATTTTCTATATAGATTTTCAAATCCATCCGTATTCGAGATTGCTACATAAACAATATTCGTGCAGAAATCAGATAAAAGGAAGCGGCGGAATTCTAACCCGAAATGATTAGGATGATGGTGTTGAATCTGATGATGCCTCTGCGCGATAGAAGGAGGCGAAACACAAAAACTGTGGTGGAGGAGCAACCACAAGCCAGAGGAGCTAACAGTGATGATTAGGACGATGGAGATCACAAGAGGCTGTGTGCGTGGGAGTATTACGAAACGGGTTGCAAGCTAGGGTTTGTAAGGCGAATAGTTTGAGGGTCTTTGTAAATCTAATCGGATCTCCAACAGGGATCCGATTAGACCCTAAAGAGATCAATATTTTATCAGGCGCTCGCCCGAGCGCCTCACGCTTTCCATCAGGGCGCTCGCTTCTTTAGCGCCTACACCAAATCGCTCCGCCTGACTCCAAACGAGGCGCCATGGCCTCGCCTCGCCTCGCCTTAGCGCCTAGGCGAGCGCCTGGCTCGCTTTTGACAACACTGACAGTGACATGACAACGGGAGGTTTTTTTTCGTGGGGGGCAGCCTCACGGTCCCCCTCCACAGGCTATAGACCCACTAGTGGGCGTCTTGGTGGGTGATTGTGGGTCCACAGATTGTGATTCGGCGGAGTGCTTACAGACGGCTATGGCTGACATTGGTCAGCGATTGGGTCCAATTTTTGGCGGAGATGTGGTCCAGCTTCAGGAGGGCGCTGTTTGTGCTCGGGGACTATACGTTGGGGAAGTGGCTAGCTTGCTGCGGAGGGAGCCGGGTTGGTTGGTGGTGTGGAGGTGCCCATCGCTCCACGATGGCACCTCACATGGGTGGTCCTATAAGATCTTGGTGCTGAAGGGCGTGCCCTTACAGGCGCGGGACATCAGATCGGTTGAGGTACTTCTTAGAGGTTTCGGGATAGTGATTTCCATCATGTGTTCGAGCCTCTCCAAGGGAGAGGACGCTCATGTGAATGTAGAATTCATTGCGAGGACGCTGACTTGCCTACGTAATTGCTGCTAAAGATTGGCCGTACATCCTTTCGGGTGGAGTTGGAGGAGTGTGTGCCTGGTGGTCCCCTAGTGGAGGCGGGAAGGCCAGACAACATCGCGAGTGTGCTTTGAGGAGGGGGCAGGCGGTGGACTCCAAGCTTGATCCTAGCAAACATGATCCGCGTATGGAGGAGCCTCACGTTCTAGGGGCAAGGGAGGGCTCACGGTCAGTGCCGCGAAGAGTGGGCCTGGCATCCAGCTCCCGCCTTGTTGTTTCCGTTGCTCCGGAACAGTCTCCCCAGCTTGGTCCGACCGTTTGGTTCTCTAGTGCTTGGGGGGTGTTCTGAACCTGGTTCATCGACTCGGATGGGTGGGAGTGGTGGCGACTCCGAGATGGTGGCGGTGGATGACCGGTCGGTGGATGACAGTTTGGTGGAGGCGGCTCACGATGCCCGAGATGGACATTTCAGGTCAGTGCTGCGGAGAGTGAGCCTGGAATCCGGCTCTCGCCTTGGTGTCTCCGTTGCTCTGGAACAGTCTCCCCAGCTTGGCTCCGACCGTTTAGTGCTCCCTCCAGTGCTTGGGGGGCATTTTGATTTTGGTTCATCGGCCCGGATGGGTGGGAGTGGAGGTGACTCCGGGATGGTGTCGGTGGATGACAGTTTGGTGGAGGCGGCTCACGATGCCTGAGATGCACATTTCAGCTCGAAGGAGGTGGAGTCCATGTTGGACTCTATGGTCGGGGCTTCTTCGAGGTCCAGAAGGGACCTCTCACTGCGGCCATCACCTTCATGGAGGTTTGGAAAAAAGGTACTTGCGGCTCTCCTCCTACGAGGACAGAAGGAGGTGGAGGATGGCGATGTTTAATGCTCGGAATCAGACTGATGTCTCGCGGGTTTTGGCCTCAGGAGAGGACCTGCTTGGGCACAAGAGGGGTTCAACAGGAGCAGAAACGGGTGCGGTAGATATTGAGTCTTTGGTTTGTAGTAACGTGGGGCAACTAAGCTTGGAGGCGAGTCAAGCCCTGCTGAACTGCTTGGTGTGATACCACCATCGAGAGTTACTCAGGTTCATCTATGAAGATCCTCTCATGCATTGTCAGGGGTGCAGGGATGGCGGAGAAGAGAATGGCGATCCGGGACATGTGTGCAGAGGTGGTGGCAGATGTGCTATTGATGCAAGAAACAAAGATTTTCCAAGGATTTGACGAGACTTGTGGCTCGATGGGAGGCTCTCGCTTGACCTAGTGGAGGGTGCTGTTCGCTTCAGTTCTGGGGCCTCAGGAGGCATGGCGGTGGGCTGGAGCGAGGACAACTTTGATCTTATGGAAGCTTTGAGCAGATGGAGGCACTCTCTCTCAGTCCTCTTGCAGCGGAAAACAGATGGGGTCCGACTGTTGGTAACTAATGTATATGGGCCACAGACTGGCAAAGCGATGTCTGAGCTAACCGATGACTTGAGACTGCTCCGAGAGAGGTACCCGGACGAGGGCTGGCTTATTGGGAGGGATTTCAACGTGAAACTGCACCCGGATGATAGACCTTTATTTGCATAGGGGTGCAGATGCGGGTTCGTTGGAGATGATGCGGTTCATTACTGATGCGAGTTTGCGGATTTTTTATGCCGATCGATGATGCTACACTTGGAGAAACGCTAAGGTCGAGGTCGGGAATTGATCGGTTCTTGGTATCCCTAGAGGCGGTTGGGCTATTTCCTTTGGCGAATGCGCGAGCTCTGCATCGAGCTCACTCGGACCACAACCTGATCCTTTGATCCTTTGGGGAGGATGTGAGATCGAGGTCTTTCTTCAGATTTGAACGATCATGGTTGTTGAAGGAGGGATTCCATGACATGGTGGAGTTTTGGTGGAGCACGTAGCTGGAGAGTTCGACCTCGACTTTTCTGGCTCAGAAGCTCGGGCTGCTGCGGAAGCGGTTAATTGAGCTCAAGAGGTGCATCCGTGAGCAAAGGCAGAGTGTGAGCGCGACGACGTGAGAGTTCATCTCTCACCTCAATGCGGTGGAGGACATGTGTGAGTTGTTGGCTCATGAGGTTGAAGAGTGATGCGCTTGTTTGAACCAGGTGCGTTTGGAAGATAAAAAGGAGGTCGAGTGGAGGCTGAGGTCGAGGCAGAAATGGCTAAGGGAGGGGGATAACAATATGCGCTTTTTCCATTCCATGATCGGTAGCAGAAGGTGTCGGAATTCCATTAGAAGCATGAAGGTGGGTTGGGTGCAGGCGACGAGTGACGCAGAGATTGGTCGACAGCTCAGGTAGCATTTCATCATTTTCTGCAGGAGAGCAAGAGGAGTGGGCTGGGAGTGGCGTGGGCGGGGAGTGGGGTGTATCTCTACTCAGGAGATTGAGGGCCTGTTGGTGCCTATTACGGAGGAAGAGGCTAGACGGGCTCTTTGGCACCTGGATGCAGATGGGGTCCGGGCCCAGATGGTTTCTCAATATGTTTCTTCAAGGAGTTCTGGGAGTGTGTGAAGGCGGAGGTGCTTGCGGTCCTGCGGGAGTTCGAGGAGGGCAACCGGGGCTTTGAGCGCCTGAGCAAGACGCTCATGTTTTTGTTGCCCAAGCGGGAGGGGGCCGTTCGTGTTGAGGATTTTAGGCCTATCGCTTTGTCCAATGCGATCTACCTGGTTGTTTCTGGGGGCATCATCTCTCCTGAACAGACGGGTTTTGTGCCCGATAGGCATATGGCGGACTCTTAGGTGCTGGCTTGGAGCTGGTGCTTGATTAGAAGATGGAGAATCAGAAGGGGGTCCTTTAGAAGGGGATTTCTCTAATGCCTATGACTGCGTTGATTGGCGCTTCCTTTAACGGTCGTTGCAAAAGAGAGGTTTCCATGACATATGGGTTGATTGGGTGAAGAGGTGCATCACAACAATGTCGTATTCAGTCCTTGTGAATGGCTGACCAGAGGGGGGTTTCTTCCAACCCCAGCAGGGGGTGCAGCAGGGGTGCCCGCTAGCGTCGCTTCTTTTTGTGATTGTGGCGGATGCCCTGGCTGTGATGATGAGGCTGGTAACGACTGATGGATTTTGTGCTGGGTACATGAGAGGCAGCATTTCCATCCCAATACTGCAGTACGCCGACGGCACGGTTCTGTTCATTGTTGGGGACCCGAAGCATGCGAGACATGCTTCATGTATTATGGAAATCTTTGGAGAGGTCTCAGACTTGAGATTGAACAGAGACAAGTCCAAGGTCATCCCGTTTGGTGTGACGCAGGAGGAGGCTCAGGATCTTTGCTGTGTCTTGCGTTGTCCGAGGGGATTCCTTCCGACCACATACTTAGGGCTCTCTTTGGTCGCTGGGTGGTTGCATGTGGCAGATTGGAATTTGGTAATTGACAGAGTGGAAAGTAAGGTGGAGGGTTGGAAGGCAAGAACGCTCTCTAAGGGGGGAAAGCTGGTCCTCCTCAAGCATGCTCTGTCTGCTATCCCGATTTTCTTCTTCTCAATGCGGTTGTTGCCCATGAGGGTGGACAACGGGAGGGGTTGATGAAGCGCTTCTTTTGGTCAGACGGACGGCAGGAGGGTGGTGGAATGCATCTGGTGGGTTGGGGTATGGTGACGTTGACGAAGAAAGAAGGAGGCCTTGGTGTCCGCAGTTTGGAGTTCATGAATAAGGCTCTACTGACAAAGTGGGCACTTGAAATCTGGGGGAAGTCCGATGACCTGGTTTATAGGGTGATGCGGGGCATCTATGACATCAATTGTTCGTGGAGAGTGGAGGCATGCAGGCAACCATCATCGCTTTGGAGGGGGATTTCTAGTCTATTGCAAGAGCTGGGTGTTCTCGTGATACCAGTGTTGGGCGATGGTCACTGCTTTGGCTTCTAGAAGGATGACTGGTTGGGGCTGGGTCCTCTCAGTGAGAAGTACCTGCATCGTACCTGCATCTCTTCGCCCTTGTAGGGGACATGAATGCTATGGTGCATCAAGTTTGGTCAACGGGGTCTTGGTGCCCAACCTTCGCTTCTACTTTGTAGGACCAGAGGTGCGATGAGATTGTGGCCCTCTTGAGGGATTCGACGGATGTTGATGGCCCCGACGAGGGTAGGGATCACTTTGCTTGAAAGGAGGGGAGTTTTTTGGTGAAGGTGTATCGGTCTTTCGTCAGGACACGTGTGGCTGTTCAGGTGGAGGCCACTTGGGACTACAGACTTATTTGAGCTAGCATGGCTCCTATGCGAATTAAGGTCTTCATGTGGTTAGCGAGACACGGGTGGCTACTTTCAAAGGCACGCATGGCTAGGCTGCTGGGTACTGGAGAGATCCTATGCGATAGATGCGACCTTGAGCAGGAGGATTCTAAGCATTTCTTTTTTGACTGCTGTATCTCGGTCACGATATGGGAGCGGGCAGTTGTGCCATGGCTTCACTTCGTGGACAACGACTCGTTCTGAAGTTCAGTTAGAGCTGCTTGTGGTGGTTCAGGAGGATGCGGCTTGTCCGTTTGCACTACTATGGGCCCTTTGGTGTGCTAGGAATGAGAAAATCTTCCGGAGTCGTCCGTTTCTCTGTGAGAAGATTTTGGGGCATTACATGGTGTTAGAAAATAGAAAGAGGAAGCGGAATCAGAAATAAAGATAAAGAAATTGAAGAACACAAAGATTTTTACGTGGAACCCTACTCCCTAAGGAGCGGGATGAAACCACGGGAGAAGCCCTCAAAGGGGTGGATATTCTATTCTTTTTTCTCCATGGATACAGGAGGTCTGGGGCTCCTTATATAGCCTCCACAGAACCTCCAAGTCCCACCACTGGTAGATGTGGGACTAAACACTGGGATGGGGTAAATAGATCTTGGAGGTATCCATTTACCCATCTACAACATAAGAGGCGCACAACCAAATACTCCAACACCCCCCTCAAGCTGGAGCATGCAATGCTCAGCTTGGACAAACAGAAAAAAACTCAACTCATGCTACATGACACTACAGACAATATCAACTCAATGCGCGCAACTGTCGGCTGCTGTCGAGGACGTTGCTCCTCATGCCGTGCAGGTGAGGAGGACGAACGAGCTGTTGTGTGAGTCAACTGAATCTCCTCGTCGGAGAGCATGTGCTCTGAACTGCGCCTGTCAGAGTCACTGCAACTGAAAATGAGTCTCCTCGTCGGAGTACTCTGGCCCGCCACAACATGTGGACAACTGCTCCATCTCTGAAAAGAGCCGAACTGAAAGGGCCGTAGAAGTGCAATCCTCGTCAGAATCTATGGTCGCTGGAGAATGGAGTCTGAAAAGTCTCCTCGTCGGAGACCTCAATCTCTCCCATCTGGCTCTACTCTGGAGTACCTATGATACCACATGAAAACCCTTGCCCACATGGCATAGGGAATGGTCCTCTACTCTAGAGTCCCTATGGCTCACATGGAAATTCTAGCCGACAAAACAAGAATGATGGGGACCACTACAAAAGATGGCAAACATCTGCACATCTGAATGAAGACCGCATACATGTGCGTGTCTGAAACTGAAGACTCGGGAAAATATCTGATGTCGAGTCTGACCATCTGAATATCTGTAGAGTCTGAACAATCTGTCTGGCCTGGAGAATATGGATCTGAACCGGAATATGAAGAATCTTTATCATGGCCGAAGAACTCTATACAATACTCCCCCTTTCTCCCATACTAGTCAGAATACATGACATTGACTATGTTAGGAGAAGGCAATAAAAATGGAGAAAACATGAACATTCTCAAAAAAAAAAATCCTTGCAGCTTTTCTTCAAATTTTTTATAAGCCGTCACACACATTTTTTTTGAAAATAAGCCGTTTGTCTCTTTTATTTATGGCTTTTCATCATTTTTGTTTTACGGCCTCTCTTTTTTTTTCTTTTTTTTCCTCTCATTTTTTTCTCAAAATACTTGCGTACGGCTTTTTCTTGTACACGCCTTTTCCGATCTTCCTTTTTTTTGAAACTTGAATCTTGGCCCAACGGGTCCAAAAGAGACAACCCACTTGGGCTTGAAATAAACTCTCCCCTCCCCCTTTTTTTATGTTGCCCATATTGGGCCTGAAACCCAATGTAATTTTTTTTAACATCAGACTGCTCAACTTCCCCCCCCCTCATCATTTAATTCATATATTTTTTACTCAAGGGTCCTTAGGGTTCCCATCTCATAAAAGATCCCTTCTAAAGCTACTGCCCCTGATGGGCGCCTATATCTTCGCGCGTATGTTAGGGTTCCCAATCTGGGAACCCACCACCACCGCCGAGGGGAAGGTGAATTGGTGGCCCGTGCTGCCTGGGAGTTGGTGCGGTAGGGGTTGCGGCGCCGCCCACGTGATCGTGAGGAAGGGGAAGACTTCGAGGTTGAGGGAGCCGTGCGTCGCCTGCACACTTGCAGGAGCGAGGAGGTTCTGCCTGCGGGGTTGGCAGCGAGTATCGACGACGGAGGGGGTCTGGAGTGCGCTGCCTGGAAGTTGTGCGGCTGTGCAGCGCCGCCTGCGCTCACGGAGGGAGGAGGAGACCACCGCTCCTGGAGGCTGCCTGTACGGTCTGAGACTATTGGAGAGAAGTATCCGCTTGGAAGTTGGCTCGGAGGGTGCGTGCGTCGATGCACGCCTGGAGGGTTGAAGGGTGCGGCCACGCTGCCTTCACGCGATCTGCGGTCTCCTTTCAGAAGGGGGAGCCGCCTGAATGATGTTCGGTGCCGCCAAGATGTTGCGGCTGTCATGCGACCTCCGCTTGGATCATGTGCGCCTGGAAGGATGAAGCACTTCCTGGAAGAACTCGGGATTGCTGCTTGCTGGTTCTACGAAATTGTGGACTTCGAAATCGTGAAAGAGTCGTCAAGAAGAAGGTCTTGGAAATGCGCGCCTGGACATCGATCTGGAGAAGTACGATGCGCCGCCCTGCTTGGACCTCGGAGAATCAAGATTAGGGTTCCATCGAGAACCCTGGGATCTGTGGGTTATGGGCCCACCACGCTTCTGGTGCGAGAAATCTGATGGAGGCGTGCCGCCAAACTGCAAGGAGTATGGAGGCCATCAATGCTGCCTAGGATGCCTCCTGCGATGCCTTTGACGCCGCCACCCCTTGGAAGTTGGAACTGGAGCATCTCTTCAGGAGCAAGATGCGATCTGGACTCGCGGATCTAGGGTTCCAGAAAACCATAGAGATCTTGAACTAAAAATAACTTGAACTATATACATAATCTTCAAGAATGAACAACATTACAATCGAATCTCGAAAAAAATAAAGAATTTGAAAAACCTCGAGAATCGACCTGCTCTGATACCATGTTTGAAAATAGAAAGCGGAAGCGGAATCAGAAATAAAGATAAAGAAATTGAAGAACACAAAGATTTTTACGTGGAACCCTACTTCCTAAGGAGCGGGATGAAACCACGGGAGAAGCCCTTGACGACGTGTTTAGATTGCCGGAAAGGAATCACGATGGAATGGAATCATTTATGGAATGGAATAGGCTAATGAATGTAAAGGAATTAATCTCTCCATTATTATGTTTGGTAGAACTAAGGAATGGAATCCATAAATGAGGTTCCAAATCCTTTCTTGTGTTTGCTATCTCCTTGTAGAATGGAATGGAATTGGACTAATTGCAGTCTCCATTCAGCCTTATTCTACTATTAATGGTATAGATATCATCCTCATTCAAAATTTTGAAACACCATTATTAGCACAAATATAAACAACTAGTTCTAGAGTTATCAACTCTTATTACAAAATATTGATAACTAGGTAAAACATTATTTAAAATAAATAAAAATCTCACTGTTACTTCAGAAACTAATTACTTTAATTCAGGAATTCTCTGATAAATTCTTCTTTGTCATCATCTGAAAGGGTGAAGAAGACATCTATTGCTTCTGGATCATGAGCCATCTTCAAGCAAGCTCTATGTCGTTCTTTTTTGTCAAATACCTCAAATTTTTTAATTTCTTCATTTAACTTCAATCGGTATTATGCAACATTACCACCCAATGCTTGACTAAATTGTGTTGTTGCCTCTCTAATCTCCGATGAACTTAACATTGCAGCATCCATAATAGCTTTCCCCAGCTATCAGCTCTTAACTTCTTCGTTTATTACGACTATTGTTGTAGCTTATATTTTCATGCCCATCTCTGGATAGGAGTGGTTCTTCATTCTCAATCTCATTCCTCTCAATTTCATCATTAGCCATAACATTTTCATTTGATGTTTCAAGATTGATCTCATCAGCTATCTCTGCAGCTCCTTGTGCAAGATTTCCAGTAGCACGATCTTTACCAAATATAGTACAAAATTCACTATAAAATGGAAATTGCTTATACCTGAACTGAGCTGCATCTTTGTGACTCTACATCAAAAGAGCACATCATGTTATTTAGTTACTAAGATTAAAAAGATCATTATATAAATGGCATTATAATAAAACTTACCTGTATGTAATTCTCCCAGACATGACTTTCTGCGACAACACACTTTATGTTTGAATCATATCCAAAACCACTTGTACTTCCATGTAGCATATCCCATATGACAGCAAAATGAGTTTTAAATATTTTTATTCGTGACTCAATATGTGGCTTTCCTTTTAGTCCACGTCATGGTAGTTTTTGTTCAAGGCTCCTTTCCAAAATTCCCAAATATCCAGATTTGAAGCCGTTGTCGGCTTTATGTGTTCCTGCTTGTACCAACTCTAAGAGGGATTCGATTATTTTTTGATCTTCTTCTTTTGTCCATTTTCTCTTATTCTTAACAGGACCAAAACTCACATCAATATTTTGACTCATACCTATTCAAGAAATTCAATATTATTTATTTTTTAAAGGAATACATCAAATAAGAAAAATAAACATGAGAAAAACATATGAAATATAAAAGGGGGCATTCTATTTCCACTAGAACCATGCATTAAACATTTCATTAGCCAAATTATCTCTCCATGTGTTTTACCCATCTGATGCTTCAACAGTTGTTATTAGATCAACATCCTCATCGTCCGACGTGTCTTCAACATGTTCCTCAAGAACTTCATTTTCCATAGGATCCCTTTCCATCTCCTTTCTTATATGGTTGTGAAGTAAACAACATGCAAGAATTACTTTATTTTGAATTTTATCGGATAAAATGTTGGACTTCTTAAAATTGCCCATCTACACTTAAGTAAACCAAAACATCCTTTATCACGTTTCTAGCAGATCCATGCTTCATATTAAAAAATTCTTTTGATGTTGTTGGTTGGTAGCCATGTCTCCATGTGTTAAGATGACAGCGTTGACCTCTATACGGAGCAAGAAATCCTTCTCCATTCATATATCCACAATCCACCTGGTAATATTGTCCTATATTTCAATCAATTCAAAATTATAATTTTTTTGTAATACTAAAAACGATACTTGGCGAAAAATGGCATGTTTTTACCATTTGGAATAATTAAGCCATTTCTTCGAGTTAGCGCATCACGTAAAACACGACTATCTATTGCTGAACCTTCCCAACCAGATAATATATATATATATATAAATTGCATATCCGGTGCACAGACTCCCAAAACATTGACTGCAATTGTTTGCTTTCTTGTCCTATATCTTGGTTTGTCAATTTCTGGAACTATTACATCAGTATATGTGCCATCAAGAGCACCTAAACAATTCTGGACAAGAGAAGCTTTTATTAGCATTTAGAATCTTTTACACGAGTAGAAAATATGTATTTAAATTGGTTACCTTAAACCATTTCCATCGATCATCATTGGAATTTTCCGGGATAGGTTGTGGCTTCTTATATAGTTCCTTATGGAGACGTATAACAACATTTAATACTCGATGAAAATGTATATTTATTGTCTCCCCGGAATGAATAAAGTGGAAATTAATAACTCCATTCTTCATATGATGTGCTAATATCTGGAGAAAGATAGCAACTTGTTCATCAACATTAATATTTCTAGTATCACTCAATTTTCCAACGGTCTTGAGTATGCCACATAATTTTTCAAAAGCAAACCTATCCATCCTTGTCAAATTGTGGCAACTAGTATCATTATCATACAACAATCTCCGTAATGATTCACTTCACCGAACATCTAAATCATGCCTCTTTTTTTTTTACAAAATTTGTTGTGTAATATCAAAACATAACCTCTCGGATAATGGTAAAGAAAAGATTTACCAATTGCAACATTTTCATCCAATAATTCATCACAACAATGAATCTTATGTAATGCTTTCTTTTCCTCAAAACATATGGTAGACGAGCCATAACTACATAAAATATAAAAAAATGTTATAATTTTATTCAAAATATGCAACACTAGGAATAAACAACTGTAACACATTTTTGAAGCTTTATCAACATATTTCATATCAGGAATAAAAGGATAACACCATACAAATACAATTCCATATGTGCAAAGGTATGGCGTTTGTCTATTGTTCATATTACCTAATGTCCATATTATCTATTGTCCACACTATCTACAATTTCATAGCTTATAATGTAACATATTTAAATGTGTATGATATTTATATTTTTTATTAGGTTCGAATATCTACATGCAACTTTGTTAGGTTGAAAGAATCTAATAATATTTATTTGTTTGGGAAAATATTAATTTAGAAATCATAGGCTTACAATTTTGAAATGTGATTATTGATCATCTTTTTAGATGAGCATAACAAAAAGAATATTGCTTCGATGATGGCTTGGATATATCAAATAGGATGGCTTGGATATATCAAATAGGTCTTTGTTAAATTACCTAAACATTGATCTTTAAACCTATTTTGATGAGTCAAATGATAGTATAGAGATATGAACTTTATTATATCCTTGCCAATTTGCAAATATGAATACATAAATGTGCAAATACAAACGTTGATGGATATAAAAAAGTTTGAACACATTCATAGAAATGGATACAAATTTACAATATCCGACATGTGTAAAAATGTTAAATTTTATACAAAATAAATACAATAACTACTCTTATATGGATTTTTCCATGCAGATTTTCCTAACCTATGAATTATAAATTAAGATTGATGCATACCTGTATGTCTGAACAACAATTGCCGTCACTGCAATTGATGGACGAAGGAATCCTCACAAATATTAGTCACGTTGGGATGAATATGGCATGGAGATGACGTTGTTGAATAGGATAAAACATTTAAATATTTGAGATGAATATGGGTTGGTGATTCCTCCATGGGAAACGACATCCTAATTCCTAGGAGGGGCTCTGAATCGGCATTCCTCAAGTTTTGGGAATCACGTTTCTGGGATAACCACCATTCTTTTCAAATTTGTTGTTACCAAATACCGGAATTGGCTATTTTTAGCAATTACAATTGCATTCCAATCTCGTTTTCGGCAATCCAAACACGCCGTAAAGGGGCGGATATTCTATTCCTTTTTCTCCATGGATACAGGAGGTCTAGGGCTCCTTATATAGCCTCCACAGAACCTCTAAGTCCCACCACTAGTAGATGTGAGACTAAACACTGGCACTGGTGTCGTTGGGGCATAGCATGTAATTTCTAATTCTGGTAATTTCAGGTTGTAATATATGTGTACTCGGGTTTTAGTTTATTGTGGTGGGTTCCAATCTTGGGACTACACCCTCTTTCTCCTAAAAAAATCAAATTGGATAGTGTAGAAGCATGAGACCTGATTGTTGAAATTTTGGTAAGGGAAGACTTCTGGTGGAGGTTTTTACCAAGTTTGATTTCCTCGTAAAAAATGCTTGTGTTTTTTTTTGTGATTGTGATTATTTTAATTTTTCTCATTGGTAGGAGATGCGAGTGTTGGGATGTTGAGCTGGCTAAGAGAGGGTGAGGACGGCCCAAGAAGTGTTGGAAAGAGACCATACAAAGGGTTCTTAGTTTTGTGGATATAAGCCCGGGATTGACTCAAGATAGATCTGAATGGAGGCGAAGAATCCATGTAGCCGACCCTACTTAATTGTGGGAAAAAGGTTTTGTTGTTGTTGTTGTTGCCGTATGACACTTAGGTTTTGTTTGTGCTTGTGATCCACATGAATTCTTCTTATCGATCTTCACATCTCGAAACATCAGAACAATGGTGGACAACTCCCACAGCATAGTAGGTAGCAGACATGGACTGTACCATCTCTCGCATAGTTCCCTCGGCCTCTGCATCGGAAGCACTTCTCTTACGCCGAACTTACGCCGAACTTACGCCTTCTCTCATTTCCCCCCTCCCTTTCATCTCTCTGGAGTGATTCTTTCCCATTCCTCTCACTTGCCTTAGCTGCTATCTTCTGCTGATAACTATCGTCCTCTCTGATTTATCTATCACTCGCCTCTGACTGTCTCTCTGAGAGCACCACTTGGACCACTAGTACCGCCTCGTCGTCTTCACTCGAACAGTTTGTTGCACTTTGCAGCTTCACCCCCCTAGAACACTGCTCGACGAGAGATTGCTGATGGGAGAGTGTTTTTAACACCTGCTGCATATTACCGCTTGCTGCACCTCGCCCTAGAATGTGGCTAGGAGAGAGAATGCTAGTTGTCTCTTTGTGTGTTGATTAAGTCATAAATGGAAGATGTAATGGAAAATTTGGTAGAGTCATGTCTTCCACTATGTTAGGAGTGTTGTCCAAAGTCTCTCAAGGTTTAGATGTGTAGTTACAGCTCGAAAAAGAAGAGTGTACATTGTCATTGGGATTTTACAAACTTAGGATGTTAAGGTACGATTTCTGAAATTATTTAGACATTAAAGTGGGGCGGACAGTTGACCTGTAGTTGCAAAATTTTCCTCATGGAACCATGTAATCTGGATCGAACTAATTTCTTTGCTTGATTTGTAGTCTACATGTGTGGCTTTTGTTAAACTGATGCCACAGATTTCAAGTCACCTTGACAAAAGTTGAGACTGTTTTCATTACCACGGGGTTGGATTTATTTTCCTCTTTCTCCATTTAACATGTTTATGGTGGTGTATTGGGTAATTTGACACCTTCCTGGGGTTTCAATGGTGCGGACCATATGGACATGTGATGACATTGGAGGGGGGATTTTATCCTCACCACTTTCCGAATCAAAGCTCGTTCCATTATGAAACTGTAGCATTCTATGGTCTAAATGCTCTTTTTACTTTACTTTGCTTTTGTAAATTACATCGATAACATGGTGTTAATTTTTTTCTTCTAGAATGTTGCTTTCCTTTTGAATCTTTATCACAGTCGGATTGTTCTGTTAAATTTATGAGCACTAAAGACACATATTGCAAGTTAATCTGGAATCTTGCTGCTCGAAGTCTACTTTTTTAGGAAGAACCATCCCTCGAAGTCTATGTTCCTGAATAACGGTATAATTAACATATTTTCCTGTTGTTACACAGGATTTTTTAAAGGATGGTTGCACAGGAATTTACAGTTGACTTGGACAAACCTCTAGTTTTCCAGGTAAGCCTACTTGCAAAGATTCTGTCATTTCATGGATGTTCTATTACATTCCGTGAAGAAAAGGAAAGAAACTGTGGTAAGACAGTCTAGCTTGCTTGCCTTTGTTTTTCCTACCTTCTTAATGTGGATTACAAGAATCTAGATTGCAATTGGTTTGAGGATAATTCTGCAGGTTATCCACCCAATGTGGATTACCATGTATGGAGTACTGTAAGATAGAATGTGAGGTTAAGGAGGCTAGATGGACCAGAATCATTATATATAAAAACATGTTATTGAAAAGCCATGACCACCACTTAAACTAAAAAAGTTAAAAAACTCATCCCCACTTAAAAGGTCATCCCCGTATCTTTACATTTAGTTTGCATTTATCCTACAATCTATTTCACCAAGCACCTACGAACGGCAATCAAGAATGCCCACACATTATTCTACTACTAGATGCGTACATGTCAGATAACATGGTACACTTTAGATATCCCTTAGCCCAAAACTTATTCCTCTTAGGTTAATCCCCACAGTGTGTACTTACCATGAGGAATATATACATTTGTATTTTTTGAAGCCAATAATATATAATTTGTGGAATCCATTAATTAATAATGTAGAAGTTTCTTTGCATGCGTGTATCAAAGTGAGGTTGCCTTATTTTATCGATTGGTTATTGAGGTAAAACAGAGATCATTTTGAGGGATGCAGAATTATTCACCTAAATTGATAGGAATTGTACTGGCTTGTTCACATGTTTATTAATTAGAAATGAAACAAATTTCACATTGTTCAGCACACTTGTATTAATTTCATTTTTTGTATTAATGATATTTTTGTTTCTGCTTGAGATTTCTGTTTAGCTCTGCTAAAGTTCATGTTCTTAAGTAATTTTATTTTGGTACTGCTGTGGTTGAGTTTCACTACGGATGTCATATATAATAGGTTGGTCATCTTGGAGAAACCTATCAAGATTGGGTACACCAACCTATTGTTAGCAAGGAGGGTCCCCGTTTCTTTGCTAGCGACTTTTGGGAGGTAATTGTCCATTCCTCTCATGATCATGTATTTTTTAAATTTGTCTAGGATCTTGATTGCATTGCTCTAACTTTTTGTGTCAAATTATCAGTTCTTGACAAGGACGGTATGGTGGGCAGTACCTGTTATCTGGCTGCCGGTTGTTTGCCATTTTGTGAGAAGATCTTTCCTAATGGGCCACACATTGCTTGAATTAGCAATTCTAGTATGTGGAGGAATATTTTGCTGGACATTGGTGGAGTATAGTTTGCACCGCTTCCTATTCCATATCAAAACAAAGACCTACTGGTTCAGTTCTGTGGGCTTATTGTATTGCATTTCAAAGTCCTATTCAGAGGGAGTGAACACCTAACGACTTAATCAAAACACATTGCAGGGGAAACACTGCCCATTATCTTTTGCATGGATGCCATCATAAGCATCCGATGGATGGACTGCGACTTGTCTTTCCACCAGCAGCGACTGCCATCTTGATTATGCCAGTATGATCCCCAACTTTCACTTTTATTTTTTTTTGAAAGGAACTTTCAAAACAAATATTATAGATACTATAGGTGCATAGATGATTTGAGCTGGTAGAAATTTGTTTAGAAACTAATGGGCGAGCCTCCAAAACAAGAACACTGGTACCTTACATATTTATATCAAAAAAGGTATTACATGTATAATTACAGGGACCGCACCTCAAAGAGGGCCTTGGTGTGCTCTGCTACATTTTCAGGGTAAAATCTCCCACTTTTAAAGATCAACCAGTTCCTTGCTAGTCAAATAGCCCTTATGTGGTAAGCACTTCTATCCTTTACTTGAACCCTTCCAACTACTGTCCGTAGAATCCCAGAAAACTACTTCACATTCACACTGTAAACCAGGCAAATCAGCGACTTTCCAAGTTTCTCTCAACTCAGGACACGAATAACATATGGTTGATGTTCTCATAGACTTCACAACAATGGATGCATAGTCCATCACACCATTGAAAAATCCTGGCCCTTCTTGCTCCCATCATAACTTAACTCCTTCCGAGCAACCAAAGGATACCTTGATCTACATGGAAATTTTCGATTCCCATATCCGTGCACAATTACACGCCATGTCTCCTGATATGGACATCGTTGAGGTAGACTGTGGACATGATCTTGTAAGTCTTTTTGAGCAAGGATCTGTCCCTCCAGGACCATGGGTCCAACCCCTCTTAAGGTCTATCAGTCTTGGTCAGCCTGTTTGACATGCAAATGAAATCTTACACTCCTTGGTCTGAGAGCTTGAAAGTGAACAACAGTTTTAAATCCCCCTTATATCACACCTCCATAACATGTACCTCTTTGTCCACTCTCAGAGTGAACTTCCTAGGATAAAGATCACAAAATATTTCATTGGTTCAATCATCTCTCCACCATGAGAAACCCCTCCTGTTTCCCAGCACTGGTCGAAGCGATGGAACCACATCTGGTAAAATGGAACACATTCCTCTCCAAAACTTAGAGGGGGACATCACCACGTCTACCAACATGCAAAGGCTAGTTGACACCAAGTAAATAGAACGTACCGGTCTCGAAACCTAAGCCATCACCCCATATCATGACCGCCCGTTTTTCAAGCATGACCTTGTTTATTTCTTGTTAGAATACTGAGATGATTTATTCCATAGAGCCCTAGGGTCTCTTATATAGGGAGAGAGCCCTTGGGTAAATTACATGAGAGGTACATAAAGAAACTGAAATATAATAAAAGACACATAAAGACGAACAACTATCTCTACACTCCCCCTCAAGATGGAGCATAGATATCTATCATGCTCAGCTTGGAAGAACATCTCTGGAAAGGTCCTCTGAGCAATGGCTTAGTGAATATGTCTGCTGTCTGGTCCTCTGAACTGACGTGAGACGTGGAGATGAAGCCCTTCTGAATCATGTCCCTAGTGTAATGACAATCCACCTCTATGTGTTTTGTTCTCTCATGGAAGGCTGGATTGTTGGCAATGAATAATGCTGCCTGATTGTCACACTGCAGGTTCATAGGCAAGGGAACATCAACATTCAGATCTTCTAAGACTGCTTTAACCCACATCATTTCTGTGCTTGCCTGTGCCATGGCTCTGTACTCGGATTCGGCACTGGATCTTGCCACAACTGTCTGCTTTTTGCTTTTCCAAGAAACTAAAGAACTTCCTATGAAGATAGCAAATCCAGAAGTAGACTTACGATCTCGTGGACATCCTGCATAATCTGCATCTGCACATGCGGAAATAGACAGATCCGTGCCTTTCTTGAATAGCAACCCTGTGCCTGGGGAAGACTTCAGATATCTCAGTATCATGTACAAGGCATCCATATGTACTTGCCTCGGCTGCTCCATGAATTGACTCACCCGGTTTACTGCAAGGGCAATATCCGGTCGAGTTATAGTGATGTATAAGAGCTTACCCACCATTTCTCTGTACCTTCTCTTGTCCACCTCCTCGGTATCATCATCATACAGTTTCATACTCGGGTCCATAGGTGTACTTGAAGGTCTGCATCCAGTCATTCCTGTTTCAGCGAGCAGGTCTGTGACATATTTTCTTTGAGTCATCACCATTCCTTGTGCATTTCGTGCAAATTCTATCCCCAGAAAATACCGTATCGTGCCTAGATCCTTTGTAATGAACTGGCTGCCCAACATAGACTTGGTTATCTCAACCCCCTGTGCATCATCTCCAGTAACCAATATGTCATCAACATATACCATAACAATGATGGTACCTCTAGGAGTCTTCCGGACGAACAGTGAGTGGTCCGCATTTGATCTTCTGAACCCCTGTCGTTCAATAAGCTGGGAGAGCTTTTGGAACCATGCTCGAGGACTCTGTTTAAGGCCATAGATAGCCTTATGAAGTCTGCACACCTTCTGAGTCTCCCCCTCAGCAGCAAACCCAGGTGGCTGCTGCATGTAGACTTCTTCCTGTAGATCACCATACAAGAAAGCATTCTTAACATCAAGCTGGAATATGGTCCAGTCACGTACCACTGCAACCGATAGAAGGATACGAAGTGTTGAGTGTCTCGCCACCGGTGAAAAAGTGTCCAAGTAATCGACACCATATGTCTGTGTAAACCCTCTTGCTACGAGCCTGGCCTTGTATCTGTCAAGACGACCATCTGCATGATATTTTACCGTAAATACCCACTTGCAACTCACCACAGATGCACCTGGAGGGATAGGGACAAGAGACCAAGTCCCTCTAGATTGCAAGGCACGCATCTCCTCTTCCATCGCTAGACGCCAGCATTCAATCTTCATGGCATCCTGATAAGTCCGAGGAATCTCGACTGACGACACAACAACGGCAAACTTCTGGAAATCCCCAGTGAGACGATGAAAGGAGACCTGAGAGGCCAGGGGATATGAGGCACACTGTCTTCGCTGCTTCCGATGAGCAATAGGCCGGTCCAAGTCATCTAACACAGTGCTGACTGGTTGGTCCTCCTCATGTGGTAAAAGCTCCTGCACAGGTGCATTATTTAACCCATCATCAGTGTTAACATCAGTATATACCTGAGGCGTGTTGGATGGTTGACACATAGCCTGAGCAGGGTCTGTGCGTCTCGTGTAGACCTTAGGGAAAGGGACAACTGGAGGTGGTGGTGGTGGTGATTGTGGTGTCGGTTGAGTAGAGGGTGGACCCAGGCTTGGAGGTGGTGGAACATAGACATTGGAATCTAATGATGTGGAGGAGACCAATCTGTCACCTGCAGGGGAGAAATACATGACAGGCTCGAAAAATGTAACATCTGCACTCACATAGTACTTGTCATGGACCGGGTCATAGCAACGGTATCCTTTCTGAGTCCTGGAGTAACCCACAAAAACACACTTGATAGGCCTAGGGGATAGCTTATCAAGCCCCGGAGATAAGCGGTGAACAAACGCAACAGTGCCAAAAACCCGAGGTGTCAGTGTAAACAAATCTCTGTCAGGAAAGAGAACAGAGATAGGAGATTTTCCCCCAAGAACAGTTGTAGGCATTCGATTGACCAAATAACATGCAGTAAGTATGGCATCCCCCCAAAACGTTAATGGAGCACAACTCTGGATAAGTAATGTGCGAGCAATATCAAGAAAGTGGCGATGTTTTCGTTCTGCAACCCCATTTTGTTGAGAGGTGTAGGCACATGTGGTTTGGTGAACAATGCCTTTGGAGGAAAGGAAGCTAGCAAGAGAGCGAGTGCAGAACTCCAATGCATTGTCAGTACGCACATACTTAACAGTAGATGAAAAAACATTCTGGACTTCATTAATTAGATTTTGAAGAACATGTCCTGCTTCAGATTTATTCTTAAGAAGAAAAGTCCACGACACTCTAGAGAAATCATCAACGACAACTAAATAGAATCTGTGCCCCTGATGATCCGGGACACGACTTGGACCCCAAATATCTATATGAAATAATTCAAACGGGGAGCTACTGCTCCGACTCTGATGACCGGGAAAGCTAGACCGATGGTGCTTCCCTAACTGACATGCTTCACAACGAAAAGAGGAACTCGGAGATATCTGAGGCAGGAGGTGACGCATCTTTTGAAGCGGCAGATGACCAAACCGAAGATGCCAGGTGTACGGAGAAACGGAGGCCTGGGAATGCAAGGAGACGCCAGCATAGGAGTTACGAACGAGACGATAAAGGCCATTGTGCTCAGAACCACAGCCAATCACCCTGCCCGTCAGTATGTCCTGAAAGATAACAGACGATGGATCAAAAATAGCACGACAGTGCAAATCACGAGTAATCTGGCTAATAGATAAGAGATTCATAGAGAATTCTGGAGCATGTAGCACATTCTGTAAGTGCATAGATGGTAGTAAAGCTGTCTCCCCCTGACCAATGATAGGAGACTGAGTGCCATCAGCAATGAGTACAGAGCGACCTGGCTGAACGGCTCTGTATGACTGCAGAATATCTTTCTCACGACATAGATGATGGGTAGCTCCAGAGTCGACAATCCATCCTGTTAGGTCATGACTATGAAATGAAGCTGAATGACTACCTGAGGCACTGGCTGAGGCTGATGTACTGGCTGATGCCGAAGCCGCAACATCAGAAACGTCTGCACCCTCTGACGATGAAGATTGTGGCATAATATCCCGAAGTCGTGCCACCAACTCTTCGAACCTGTGATCTGTGGCTGGAGCTGAAGGACCCTGAACATGATCCGCGACACGTGCAGAAGGGGGAAAGCCGTGCTTGGAATAGCACGTATCCTCCGAATGACCAGTACGGCGGCAAAAAGAACACGTGGACCGTATGCGACCTCCACGTCCGCGTCCACCATTTCCTCGGCCACGAAACGAGGACGAACCACCACGTCCCCTGGAAACTGCCATTGCAGACGGAGGTGCATTTGCTATAGCGGATGGAACAGGTACACGACTGAGTCTCCTGTATACCTCTTCCATCGGCGGGATAGTGGCATCTGCTAGGATCTGAGAGCGTGCTGCCTCGTACTCCGGGTCTAGGGCAGCGAGTAGAACGCCAACCATAGTGGCGTTGCGGAACGTCTTCTGCTGTTCCGGTGTGGCTGTAAGCGGAATGGTGCTATAGAGCTTCTCGAACATGCCACGAAGCGACGTGTATAGTGAATGGAGAGGCCTCCCATTCTGCTTCGTGGTAAATATGTCATGCTGCAACTGGAGCATCTTCATCTCGTTGCGTACTTGAGAATACGTCATAGCCAAAATATCCCACATCGCCTTAGCGGTGGGCTGGTGAAGGACATCATTCGCTATCTCCGTCGTAAGCGTACCTGAGAGCCACACCTTGGCGTACGCGTCGTCAGCCTCCCATGAGGCATAAATCCCTGTCTTCTCCGACGGTTCATCCTCGGTAAGAATATGCTTCTTACCACACGACTTCATAAGGCTGAGGAACTGCATCGCCCACAGCTCGTAGTTAGTCCCGTCCATTTTGACGATTGGTGCCGAACCTTTGAAGGCACCTATGGCGGGCATCTCAAGCTTCTGTTCTGACATGATTCCGGAGAAGAACAAGTACTGATAGACCAAGAAAGTATTGTCTACCGAGACCTTGTAGGATTCAAGTGCATAGGTAGACGATTATGCACTTGAATAGACCATCACGCCGAGCCCTAGCGAGGATGCGATTCCCCGGCCACGAGTAGAGGCTCTTGGGAGCCCCTACAACTGGATTACGGCGGCTGAAGGACTGTTGGCAGCGAGCAGGAGGCCGGGGGCTAGAGACCGAGGGGGTCGGGCGGCGGTGTAGGGGCTGGGCGGCGTATATCAGAGGGCCGCAAGGTGTTGGGGGGCCCGCTGGGGGGGCCGCTGGGGGCTGGGGAGGCCGCTGCGGAGGTCTGGGGAGGCCGCTGGGAGGGGCGGCGAGGAGGCGGCGAGCCCGGGGAGGGAGGGTTCGAAACCCTAGGCGGCGGGAGAGAGAGAGGGGGGGGGGGCGGCGGTGGAGAACCCTAGGGTTAGGGTTATGGCTCTGATACCATGTTAGAATACTGAGATGATTTATTCCATAGAGCCCTAGGGTCTCTTATATAGGGAGAGAGCCCTTGGGTAAATTACATGAGAGGTACATAAAGAAACTGAAATATAATAAAAGACACATAAAGACGAACAACTATCTCTACATTTCTCTAAACCGCAAGACCCCTAGTTCTCCCTTGTTGGTAGACCGCATCAACATGTCCCACTCCACTAAGGGGATTCCCTTCTCTTTAGGAGGACAAAAAAAAGTCATCATAAATGATTCCAGCCACTTGTGCGCAATAAGGGCTAGAATTTGTGAGGAAAGGAAGAACACTGAGATAATTGAGAGCACAACCATCACCAACTCCAGCTGCCAACCCTCATAAGAGGAGAGGCATGCTGCTTTGCACGCTGCAAAATTTCTTTCCAACTTCTCAATCACTGGTATCCAATCAATTTGTCTAAGTCTGCCGCACCGTAGCGGTAGACCCATATAGGTAATAAACAAGATCTTACACATAGTCCCCAAGGTTATCTCATAGACCGCCACTACCTCAGGCGATTGAATGAAAGGGCGCAAAGGCCAACTTGGCCTCAGTCCATTGGCATCTCATGACAGCTTGAGCTAGTGAAATTATAGACTTGTCAATAATTTTATTTATAGCTGGAGAAAACTTATTTGTAAAACTTATTGTTTTGTATGTTAACGAAAAATCCCATTCAATTTTGTCAGGATCATCTTACAGCCCTGTCTTTGCAAATTGTTTACCTAATTTAAAAGGACACCTGTTCACTTGCCATATGTTGGAATCTCAATTAAAATCTGTTATAAGTATAATCTCATATTTATATTATCTCCAAAATGGTTAATAGATATTTTGGCCTCCCCACTAGTCAATCGGTTGAGTTAAATGCCATCATTTGCTATGAAAGCCATGCCGGTCTATTGACTGATACTTGACTGATTTACCCACATGTTAATCTCACGAAGACTGCATGGTGGGAGGCTTATGAAGAGATTACCCCCACATCTAAAGATGTGAAAAACTTTGAAGTGATGATTGGGATCTTTCCCTTAATTGCCATTTTCCAAGTTTGATAATTTTAAGAAAATCAATTAAGGTCCTTGATGCGAATGGATGGATACAAAGGTGTTACCACATCTTTATCCATTTTTAAGTCCGAATACGAATACAAGTACTGAAATTCATAGAAAAAAATTATTTACATGTATTAGATGACTTCCTTGTGCAACAAACATATTAGAATTATTTGTTTCATTATATTTATTTCAAAAATAATTTGTGAAGGTACACGATACATATGCAATTTACATTAGATTAAGTCAGAAATTTCCGGATTATATATATTTGCATATATCAATATCCATGTTTGGGGATGGAAATAGAGACAGATATACTGAATATCTTACCAAGAGGGAATCTGTTGTTAAAAAAATTCCAAATACAGATTTAGTAACAACTAAAAAACTGTACTTGGATTCGAATATGCTCATGCAACGTGTTTATATATGTGTATATATATAGGCTTATGAAGAGATTGCCCTCGCATCTAAAGATGGGAAAAACTTTGAAGTGATGATTCAGATCTTTCCCTTAATTGCCATTTTTCCAAGTTTGATAATTTTAAAAAAATCAATTAAGGTCATGGATGTGAATGGATGGATACAAAGATGTTAACATATCTTTATTAAATTTTAAATCTGAATATGAATATAAATACCGAACTCTATAAAAAAGCCTATTTACATGTATTATATGACTTCCATGTGCAACAAATATATTACAATTATTTGTTTCATTATATTTATGTCAAATATAGTTTGTGAAGGTACAAAATATATGTAACTATAGAGAAATATACGATAGGTTAAATCAAACTTTTTCAGATAATCAATATTTGTGTATGTCAATATCCATGTTTAGTGATTAAAACGGATACAGATATACCAAATATCCTCTTACTAGGAGTATATCAGTTGTAAACAAATTCCAAATGCAGATATGGTAACAACAAAAAAATTTTTTTACTCGGATTCAAATATCCTCATGCAATGTTTATATATATGTCTGTGTGTTCATATATGAGTTAAATGAGTATGCTCCTTGGGGGCATATAATATCATGCTCCCACCTCTATTTTTTATTCTATTGATTTTTTTTAAAAATAGAATCCCGAGGGATTTATATAATACATGTTTCAAATTTCATGTAAAACAGACATTCGTAGCATGTCTATCTAGAAGGGGTCAATTTCAGCAATTTGAAGGCTGTTAAAATTTAGTCGTCTTGATGGATGTGTTAGAAGTCTTGAATTAAATTGAATTTGGAGTGATATCGTGGTAATATATGGTGTTCTAAATCTTATTAGATTTTATTTAAAAAATGAAAAGAATAGGGGAAAAGAGGTGGGAGCATGTAAATTTTATGCTTACATGAGCGTACTTTTTCCCTATATATAGATATGGATTTTCTTCATTGGTGTTGGGAAGGACTTGATATGAGAGAGGGCGATCATCAGGATGAGGGAGGAGGGAGGGAGGAGAGGAGTCTCACCATTCACAAGGAGTACGGTGGGGCTTGGGGGTGTGTGGGAGACGAAGAGGGGGCCTTTCATTGGGGAGGCGAGAGGTTGGTGCGGTTTGGTCGAGGGCTGCTCTTTCGTTGTGGTGGTTTGTGATTCCATGGCTTCCGGCATCAGGGATCGACGATACGTGACGATGAGGCCTGTCATAGTCGGTCATAATGACCCTTCTTGTTTTAGGCGTGGTACGACAGGGCATTGGGCTTGGAGGTGTCCGGTTTGAGAGACGATTTACTTTGGATGTCACAAACCTAACAACCTTCAGAGGGATTGCAGAGCAATGGAAGGGAAGATGGAGATTGATGATGTGAAGCAAGGTGACTCTATCGATGGGGTGCTCATTGCAGAAGGGAATAAAAGTGACATGATATCAATTTTGGAGTTCATGGTTAGTGGGCATGTGGTGGGAAGTGTGTGGGACATTATTTGGTTGTCAAAGACTGACAAGGTACATGTTTTCCTTTCAGACAGTGGGGGGGGGGGGGTTTCTTTTCAACCGAGGTGAGATGACAGAGATTGCAGTTGCGTTATAGGACAACCAAGGTTGGTCTAGATGGTTAGTGGAGGTGAAGGGTCTTCTGATCAGATACTGTGGTGTTGATGCTATTCGGGAGGCACTCAGATCTGTGCGAACGATTGAGGAGGTGCTGATCGGGCTTGCATCAAGGGATATGGGGGAGGTGGTCGCTGCCCTGTAGGGTCCCCCGAGGATGATACCTGCGTCAATCATCTACGTTGTTGGGAGGTCGTACTTCAGGCTGGACCTGCATATGGTGGGTAAGAAGGAGTTTGTTCCAATGAGTATCCCTGAGGAAGTTGGGCAGCATAGGGAAGATGCCACGGAGGAGGAGAGGTGGTGGCGGAGTGGCAATGGAGTTCTAGTGGCGATAGAAAGGTGTTGTGGAAATCTTGGAGGATCAAGGGGGCAAATTTTGGACTGATGCTCCTTGATTTGCAGGAGAAATCAACATTGATGTCGCATGATCTTCGCATGAAACTTCCAGAGATGTTGGCAACGATGTTGTTTTCGAGTTTGGGGGGGGGGGTGCGAAGTGTGCGGTAGGCTGGGGAGGCTAGTGTTTTGGGAAATTCTAACATGGTAGATGGTAGGCGTGGTGCGACTATTTTGAAGGCTTTGACCGGATTGGGCGGTCGAGAGGGTTCAGATTTGTTTTTAGATTTCATCTCTTCAGACCTAGTTTAGATGGGGTTTGTAAGGTTTTTTTGGGGGATGTTAATCCAAAAGATTACGTGGGTGCTGGTGGTTGACACCATGCCCACTCACGAGCGTATGCTGGAAGTTTGGTTGTTGGTGAAGCCTTTTATAGGGATTTTGTGCAGGCGAGGTGCATGTGATGAATCTCCATTTTATCACCTTTATTCTTTCATCTTGGCCTTAAATTCCTAGTTAAATGCATGCATGTAACATCAATTTGTACAAAATAATAGCCAATTATTGCTATGTGAATATTGTACAAAACACTCTATTTAATGCCAACATAAAAGAATAAAGAAAAGAAAAGAAAAAGAGTGAAGTGTCGACGACACTAAGTGACCCTAAACCCCAAGACCCAATCATCATGATGATTTGATTGACAAGGAATAAAGAGGGGAGATTATAACCAATAAATGCACAAAACCCTAATTTTTAAATTCCCCAATATATACATTTTGGGACCCATTTTGTTTTATTATTTTTATACCTCAAATCAATAAACTTCGAACATGAAACTTGTACATAAAAATACAAAGAAAAATACAAAATTTATTTCATGCAAAAATAATACACAATGTACCCGGGATACACAGAATAAAAGACACAAAGAAAACTTCCCAGACCTGTATCTTCTCCATACAAGCTTAAAATTCACCAAACTCACCTTTATTGTTCATAAAATTAAATTATCTATTTAATGAAGGTTGTTTCATTCAATTTGAAATTAAGATGCAAAAGTCAGCTTTTGAGCCCTCATTGTGCACTTTACCTGTATATAATATTCAATTAATTTATTCTTTATATTTTTTACTTCCTTATATTTTTATAAATTTTCAAATATTATTGAAAATACATGGACATAATAAGATAAGAATAAAACCATTAAAAATATATATAAATAAAGTTACTTAATATATAGGTAAAATACATCTGTAAGTACAAATATAATTATTATACACAATTATTTAAGTACATAATTAAACTCAAAAAAATACAATAAAAATACTAAACGTGTATTTACATAAATTATAATTATATAAATTATGTCTATAAAATAATAAAACCTAAAATACAAATTAAAAATAAAATACTTAATATATAGATATATACCTATATTTATACATGTAAAAATTAACTCCTAATAAATTAACTTGTAAAAATAAATAAAAATCACAATAAAATACTATATAAAATAAAAATAATTTTTTGTTTCGTCAAAAAAAATCAGTTGCTATTTTAATTTTTTTTAATAAAGGAATTTGTTCCTGTTTTGTTGTCATACAGGTGACGTGGCCCAATCAGGGGCCAACCTTGGTTGACCCATCGGCCTACTGCCCCCTACTCCTGTAGTCGTGTCAGAATCGCTAACCACCCTTTCGTCCTTGATTTTCCCCACTCGCATCTTACATTTTCTAGGGATGATTCCTTCATCGATTTTACTCAATCGATGTTCTTTCACACCATCATGCTTCCTCGATCGATGGAACCCTACATCGAGCTGGAGCCCTCGATCAAAGGTCCCCTGTGCATAAACTCCTCGCCAACCTCCATTTCAAACTTGATCCCGTCTACCCTTGAAATCCCCAATCTTCCTCGTGCTTGAGCTTGCTGGTGACAACAACAACCTCGCCGGAGCTTTTGGCGTGGAGGAAGAGGTCCGGAGGCGATGATCCGAGCTCGTCGGAGTAGCTCAGGCAAAGCTCCACCTTAGCTCCCTGTTCCGTAGGTAGAGCCCTAGTTTTCTTACTTTTTCCATCCTTAGTACTAGCAGTAGTGTAGTTTGGGTTTTTATTTCACTTAATTTCGTCTCTTGTTTTTCGTAAAATCCGAATTCGTAGTTCGTCGGAGCATAAAGTTCCCGCCGTATCTGCCTCTGTTCCGACCCACCAACGCCTCGATCATCTTCTCCTCTCGCTTATCCATCTTTCGATCCACCCAGGCCACCTCGATCTCCTCCTGATTGAGCACTCCGTGCTCCTCCGCCGTTCGCCGAAGCACCTCCATTGCGCATCACCTTTGCCCATTCCACAGCTTAAGATTTCTTTTCGTTTTTGAGCTAACCATGCATGTCTTGAAGGTCTACAATCTCATTTGAGGCGTTTTTGGTCCCAAAAAGAGCTCCAGGAGCCCTTCTTTTGTTCCGACCTCCAGGGCCCCATCGCTGGGCTCTGGATCCTTTTTGACGACCCCAACAACTCCAGCAACCTCCCAGGAATCTTCTTTGACCATCAGCCAGGCGGGAGGAGGTCAGAGCCACTCAGGATTAACGCACGAAGATCGTTGGAGATCGGTTTTCCCTCTTTTCTTCCAAGCCATATCTCCGCCGTCTGATCGTGCATCTCCTCCAGACACTACAGCTGCCGTTGGATGAAGGAGCCCGCAACCGTCCGATCTAGCCGCTGGATCTAATCTAGCCCGTTCATCCACGAACCATCATCGTACGACCAGGAGACGACACGTGGCAAGTGGAGCGCGTACGACCGTTGATCAACGCCTTAGGGGGTAATTTTGCAAACCATACCCCTGGTTTTTGAATTTTATTTTTAGTCCTAAAACTTTCATTTGCAGTTAATATTCTTTGTAATATTTGCATAAAAAGCTTACACTTATTTTATTTGCATTCAAGTCCAGTCCACGTCTCCTCACACACGCATACACGTGAGGGCACATGACATTTTGCAAGGTTCCCCTAGCTTTTAGTCTCAAGATTTTGTATTTCAGTGTTATATTTTTGGGAAAAAATGCAAGTAGGCCTTGTAACTTTTTGGATATTGCAAATATACACCTACCAGCACATTATTTCTTGAATATTCAGGGAATTTTGTACATATGCCCTTAGACTTTTGTAAAGTATTCTGAAATGCATTTAAATTTTATTTTAATTGCAAATAGGTCCTTGCTAGAACAATTGATTTTATTTACTGTAGTTTGCTTATTAAAAATAGCATTTTGCATTAAAAAATCTTAGGAATGGGACTATATTAAATCACATATATTTTTCGGTAGGCAAGTAAATTATTTTCCTATTTTTAAAAATAAAAATAGTCCATTTTCTCCTGTTTGCATTTAAAAATACATAAAAATTATATTTTGTTTGAAAAATTAGAGTATCTTTATTATTGTATTATGCAACTCCAGACCAAAAATCACTAAAAATCACAAAAGAAAAACACTAAAAATTAAAAACCCCAATAACCTTATAAAAATCATTAAAAATTATTTAAAAACCCAAAAATATTAGTTTCTGTTTTCGAATTTTATTTATATCATACATTATATAAAAAATAGTTTGGGAAGTTTTTGAGATATTTGTCTGTTTTTAAATTCCAAAACAATCCTGCACTTTATTATAAGTTACTATTTTGACATTTTCAATCCATTAAAAATACGAAAAAATGCAAATAATATAAGAAAAACTCCAAAAAACAGAGAAAAAATACTAAATAGAAAAACAATTTATTTAGCAATTATTGACTATATATAGTTGTATTTAAAATAGAATACTATATATAGCTTATACATGTATTAGTACTATATATTACTTATAATTATTATTAATATTCATAAATATCTTAAATATTTAAAAACCCTAAAATAAAAAAGGATTGTACTTAAAGACATTTTTCTGATTTTATCTATACATACTATATATTTATATCCTATATAGTAATTATAATAAACATATTATCTATATATACTTATTGTACTTTTACATATTAAAAAGAAAAACTAAAATCAGAGAATTTTTAAAAAAAATAAAAATTATAAAATTAAAAACACAAAATATATTTATAAATTAAAAATCTAAAAAAATATAAAATATTAAATTCCCACAAAAATAAGAAAAGCCCTATAAAACACGAAAAAATATTTGTAGATTTTTCTTTTGATTATCAATTTTTGTGACTATCCCCGTTGCTCCTTCGTGGTTCAACCACTAGACTTTACTATACATACAATTTTGTAGGACATAATAAATTTTAGCTGACCTCATTTATTGTTGATCATTATTGTGGGTTAATTGTTGATGCACTAGATTGTTTATCTGAGAGCCGAGAGAGCAGTCGACACAACGATTGTCGTACCCGACTTGTCGGGCACTGCAAACCATCCAAGTCCATACATTAGGATCCCTCATACTTTTTGTGTTCATCAGCAGGTGGGTGCTGGAGCTGCAGTTCGGGTTGGGTAGTCCTAGAGTCGTGGCAGTGTGGACCCATGGGAGGTGCGAGTCTAGCCACCACGTTGAAGGAGGGGGTGGCTCCAAGCTTCCTCATGGCTGGAATGGAGGAAGGAGTCTGGCGTGTCTTCAAGCAGGGGGCGAAGGGCTCGGGTGCTTATGTCTCGAAGCAATGAAGGAAGCATGCACGATGTTTATTGGTAGCAACACGAGCTGGTAGGCAGAGGAGAGTCATATTGGGGGATAAGGCACCTAAGTTGCATCTAGATCCAATTCCATGTTTCTCAAGAGAGAGGGAAACCAGAGGGTCGCCATTTGTAGGAACGTGAGATGGAGGACTGGGGGGTTTGCCCATGCTTGCAAGATGAGGGGAACCACGCAAGTGATCATGCTGAAATTTTTGTGGAAGCTACGGGGACACATTTTAGGGCAGAGGACAGTTTAGTGGATATTCATGTATGGGTTGCGTAGTGTCTTGGGATTATTATACTTGTCGCTACCGAGTAGATCCTGAAGATTGTGAGTTGGAATGCAAGGGGTTGGGCGATTGGGAAAAGAGGTGTGTGACTGGGAGTCTCCTAGGGTCGTGGCAGGCAGACGTGGCATTCCTACAGGAAATGAAGATTAGTGTTCAGGAGCATGGAATGTGAAGATCGTGTCTGGTCCTAGGCTTTTAGAGTTTAGGGTGGTGGTGCCAGCTACAAGAAGTTCACACTAATGGATGAGAGGATGGATCGGTGTTCTATATCAGACTGTCGGTTGTTCTGGAGCAAAGATCTGGGACTGGAAGGTTGCTCTTGTCTTCGGTGTATGGCCCCACTAGGGGGCAATGTGGTGCTTGCAGTTGGTCAGGGAGGCGTTTCCAAGTTTGCCATGCCTTGTGGATGAGGGACAAGTGTGGGCAAGACCCTAGATCGACGAAGTTCATGACCTTTGAGGGGCAGTTGGAGATGGAGGTTGTGGATACCACGAATGGACATTTCATATGGAGGAACTTTTCGTCTAGATCTCGTCTGGATCGCTTTTTGATGTCAATGGAGCTACTTGAGATGTTTCCTTTTTTTCATAGCTCAGGTCCTTTCGAGGTCCCGATCAGATACATGCCGGTCTGTTGGGATTCGGGGAAGGATTGCATTCGTGATTGTTGCTTAGGTTTGAGAGTTCCCAATTGATGGAGGGATTTCGAGAGATGGTTGCTGAATTTTGGTTAACGCTTCGTGCGGAGGGCTCTACGACCAAAAACGTGGCTCATAAGATAGTTGGAGTAAGAGAAATGCTGAAGAAATACTAGGCAGAGATGCGTAGGAAGATGGAGGAGAGACACACTAAGGCGGAGAGAAAACTGCTCGTTTAGACAGGTATTGAGTCTGAGCAGAAGCTTAGCCATGAGGAGCATCATGTTAGAAATGCTCATCAGAAGGCGACAACCAAGGAAGATAAGAAAAGGGAGATGGATTGGCGATATAGGTCCTGGCAGAAGTGGATGAGAGGAGATGCAAGCACAAGGTATTTCCATATGTATGCGGTTACCAACAGAAGGAGGAACCTTATTCATGACGTGTGTTAGTGAGGAGCGAGTTCAAGGAGAGGGGGCATGGGGGCGACAATGGTGGCACATTTTAAAGAAGTTATTAGGCGGCAATCGACAATGTGGATCAAATGGCTAGGGAGGGTAGTGCAGGCTCATCTGCCCAACCAGGAGGAACGACTCGTGCCCGACTTCTGCGCAGATGAGGCACATATGGTTGTATTTGATCTTAATGAAGGTGGATGCCCAGGACCAGACGGGTTGGTGGTGGTTTTTTATTGAGATTTCTAGGGTGTGGTTGAAGTTGACGTCATGGCATTAGTTACAGAATTTAGAAGTACGAGTTGGGACATTGAGAAGATGAACACATTCTTGAATTTCTTGCTTCTGAAGAAGGAAGGTGCAGAGCATGTAAAGGATTTTAGGCCCATAGTGTTGTCGAATGCCATTTATCTTATTGTCGTCAAGGTTTTAGAAAACCTTCTCAGGGGAGTAGTAGATTCCATTGTCTTGCATGCTCAGACAACCTTTATTCTTGGCCTTCAATTAATGGTTGGAGTGGTAATGGCCTCAGAGATCTTTTCAGTTTGGAAAAGAAGAGGGGTGGTTGGTGTATTATGGAAGGTGGACTTCTCAAATGCATATGATCGCATGAGATGGAATTCATTTGGGCATCCTTGGTGCGGCGGGGTTTTCCAGACGAGTGGATTGTTTGGATGAAAAAGTGCATCACTACCTCATCATGCTTGGTTCTGAATGGTAGACAAGAGGTTTTTTTTAATTGCAGAGGGGTGTAAAGCAGGGTTGCCCTTTGACCCCACTTTTGTTATGACCGTAGATGTTCTAATGATTATGACAAAGTTGGCGGAGGAAGGTGGTTTTTTAGTGGATACTATAGAGATGAATTTTCAATTTCAATCCTACATTATGCATATGATATTGTATTCTTAATTGAAGGTGGTGAGGCAGAGTGTACGGCTAATAAAGCCATGTTGGATATATTTAGAGGGCTATCAAACTTGAAGGCGGATGGAGCCAAGTCCGCTTTGGTTCCATTCAGTATGTCGTCAGAGGAGATATCTGACTGCGAGGTGGTCTTGGGGACTATGCAGAAGAACTTGCATATTATCTATCTTGGTTTCCTTTGTTGTGTGGAATACTCATGCAAGTGGGCTAGTTGTCGGTGATTGAGAAGTTGGAAAGGAAGATGGTTGGTTGGAAAGCGTCGTATTTGTCTAAGGGAGGGAGACTGTTGATAGTGGAGGCTGTCATGTTAGCTGCTTTGATTTTCTTCTTACCGTCACGTGTGTTTTCTATTTGTATTCGGAAGTGGCTAGTGGCGTTGGTGCGATGTTTCTTTTGGTCTTCGATAGACAAAGGGAAGGAGATGTCCTTGGTGAATTGGGACATGGTGTTGAAGCCTATTAAGGAGGGTGGGTTGGGGTTGTCGAGACTTGAATACATAACCAAGGTTTTGCTTACACAATCGGTTGTCGGAATTTGGGGAGATGGGTCCGAATTGCTGTCCAGGTTGGTGCAGTTGATTTACATGGTTTCATATAGCCTTTTAGCATAAGTGGGTGGTGTGTGCATGCTTACCACGTTCACGAGAGGTATTTGTTCTTTTTTGTCAGAGGTGGTTCTTTCTCTGTGATTGATTTTGGAGGCTGGATGCGTTTTTTCGTTTTGGAAGGACGAGTGGCCTGGGGAGGGAGATTTGTGTGATGTTTACCCTAGGTTATTTGCCTTAGCCTTAAACACAAGGAAGCAGAGTTGTGGATGCGTGGTCTAGAGGTTCTTGATCCCCAACATTTGTGGCAGAACTGTCAGAGGTGAGGATCGATCATTTCATGGGTCTGACGAGCAAGCTGGCCAGAATGGAGGAGCCATCTGTGGGTAGAGACCACTGGTGTTGGAGAGATGGCTTATTCAAGATAAAAAGCGTATAAGGTTTTTTTGACACAGTTGGCACTGGAAGATGAAGAGTTCCCTTAGGATTGCATAAGAATTTAGGGATGGAAGATCTTCGTGCGGGTGAATTTATGTGGTTGATGAGAAAAGATCGAATTCTGACAAATGGTAGAAGAGCCAAAATATTTTCACGGTATGGGGCTTGTAATCGATGTGGAGAAACCACGGAGAACCTTGATCACATATTCTTCAGATGTAGTGGTTCGAGGGAAGTATGAGAGAAAGACGACTTGCCGAGGTACAATGGGGGAGCATATAATCTTTTTCAAGCTCGGTGGGTAGATAGTGGGTGAGATCGATTAATGGCACAATTAGGGTGGTTCGCTTCTATGGGCTATTTGGTTAGGAAGGAATGGTGTTATTTTTTAGAAAGGAGAGTTTTAACCCTGAGAATGTACTTTGGTTCCATTCAGTATGTCGTCAGAGGAGATATCTGACTGCGAGGTGGTCTTGGGGACTATGCAGAAGAACTTGCATATTATCTATCTTGGTTTCCTTTGTTGTGTGGAATACTCATGCAAGTGGGCTAGTTGTCGGTGATTGAGAAGTTGGAAAGGAAGATGGTTGGTTGGAAAGCGTCGTATTTGTCTAAGGGAGGGAGACTGTTGATAGTGGAGGCTGTCATGTTAGCTGCTTTGATTTTCTTCTTACCGTCACGTGTGTTTTCTATTTGTATTCGGAAGTGGCTAGTGGCGTTGGTGCGATGTTTCTTTTGGTCTTCGATAGACAAAGGGAAGGAGATGTCCTTGGTGAATTGGGACATGGTGTTGAAGCCTATTAAGGAGGGTGGGTTGGGGTTGTCGAGACTTGAATACATAACCAAGGTTTTGCTTACACAATCGGTTGTCGGAATTTGGGGAGATGGGTCCGAATTGCTGTCCAGGTTGGTGCAGTTGATTTACATGGTTTCATATAGCCTTTTAGCATAAGTGGGTGGTGTGTGCATGCTTACCACGTTCACGAGAGGTATTTGTTCTTTTTTGTCAGAGGTGGTTCTTTCTCTGTGATTGATTTTGGAGGCTGGATGCGTTTTTTCGTTTTGGAAGGACGAGTGGCCTGGGGAGGGAGATTTGTGTGATGTTTACCCTAGGTTATTTGCCTTAGCCTTAAACACAAGGAAGCAGAGTTGTGGATGCGTGGTCTAGAGGTTCTTGATCCCCAACATTTGTGGCAGAACTGTCAGAGGTGAGGATCGATCATTTCATGGGTCTGACGAGCAAGCTGGCCAGAATGGAGGAGCCATCTGTGGGTAGAGACCACTGGTGTTGGAGAGATGGCTTATTCAAGATAAAAAGCGTATAAGGTTTTTTTGACACAGTTGGCACTGGAAGATGAAGAGTTCCCTTAGGATTGCATAAGAATTTAGGGATGGAAGATCTTCGTGCGGGTGAATTTATGTGGTTGATGAGAAAAGATCGAATTCTGACAAATGGTAGAAGAGCCAAAATATTTTCACGGTATGGGGCTTGTAATCGATGTGGAGAAACCACGGAGAACCTTGATCACATATTCTTCAGATGTAGTGGTTCGAGGGAAGTATGAGAGAAAGACGACTTGCCGAGGTACAATGGGGGAGCATATAATCTTTTTCAAGCTCGGTGGGTAGATAGTGGGTGAGATCGATTAATGGCACAATTAGGGTGGTTCGCTTCTATGGGCTATTTGGTTAGGAAGGAATGGTGTTATTTTTTAGAAAGGAGAGTTTTAACCCTGAGAATGTACTTGAGTTGCCAAGGCTCTTTATGAAACCTGGCATTTGTACTCTTTATTTATAGTTTAATATAATTTTGGATGGGTCCCTTATGGAGGTTCATCTCATTACTTTTTCTATATATATATATATATGAGAAAGTGGAAAATATGCCATGACCACACACAACTGTGTTCCCATGGGTGAAAAAGCATATTTTTCAATTAAAATATAAATTAAATCCATTGATCTTGATGTATACTATAAACTGAAGATAGTATTAAAATTTCAGGTCATTTGGAGTTCTGCAACCTATCCATCGAATGATTCCAGATTCATTTCATTAGAGTCGTTGATTGTTTATCAAGGTTCACGAAAGCGGTATGCGTATGCATTCGGACATGTCACTGAATAGCGCTTAAGCTGCATGCGGGGGCATATGCGGGGTATATGCAGTTCTACGCGGTTTCCTAATTTTTTTATTTAAAAATAAATAAATATATACAAAAGTGACTACAACAGAACTAAAATTATGTATAATTGTGATCCAACAGAAGATCTAAGAAAAATAACTTTCATATAGAGTTCAAAACAATCTCTATCAATCAAATATCAATACTTCAATAGAACGGTTAGCACATTCAGGAAAGCGGTATGCGTATGCATTCGGACATGTCACTGAATAGCACTTAAGCGGCATGCAGGGGCATATGCGGGGTATATGCGGTTCTACGAGGTTTCCTAATTTTTTATATAAAAATAAATAAATATATACAAAAGTGACTACAACAGAACTAAAATTATGTATAATTGTGGTCCAACAGAAGATCTAAGAAAAATAACTTTCATGTAGAGTTCAAAACAATATCTATCAATCAAATATCAATACTTCAATAGAACGATTACCACACAAAATAATTGACAACAATCAACAAAATAGAAAAGTTAGCACACAAAAAGCCTCTATTATTAAATATAATGTCATTTATCTCTGTCGTTATATTTATAACTGATCCTCCATCAAAAGTACCAAACTTTACATATAATATATTGCATTCATAATAACTATTACCTGACTAAATTAGTTTGCTAAATTATTAGTACATTATTCCTTTTCTTCCTTGTGTGTTTACTCCAATCTCGCAGTACAACTACTTCGATGATGGATTTAAATGGTCATGAAATGCTTGGTTGGTATACATGCAAAGCAAGGAAAACATGGCACAAATAACACAATAAAAGCATGGCACAAATTTAAAAAATAATAAATAAATAAATAATGTGTATGCGACCGCACAGACCGCATATGCGGCCGCACAGACCGCATAAGCGGCCCGCATAAGCGCACAGGGCACATAATGGGGGGCTTCATGAAAGCGGTGCGCTGAGGGCACCGCATACGCATATACGGCCGCACGGGCCGCTTCCGTGAACACTGTTGTTTATTATTGCATAATTGTGTTCACACTATGACTTGGATATCTAAAACATAGTGGGCACACAATGCTGTGTGTCCATGGGCACAGTCCTTGCTCCCCCCCCCTCTCTCTCTCTATATATAGAGAGAGTCCCCACAGGAAGCCTGCACCCAACATCTAAGTTGATGTTGCTTCTCATCAATGGTTGGATTTGACCCCTTTACCCACTCGATCACTTTCACTCCTTGCCCAAAGAAAACCCTTCACCCTCGTGACTTAATGCCCTTTTCCTGATTTGCCAAAGTCTGACCTCATGATGCCACACTCATGTTCTCCGCCGCCCCCAAACACACCACCCTCGTCGTCGCACAAGGAGGTGCAACCCTCCTCCCTCAATCAAGGTGATTTTTTCTTTTCTTCACTCCCGATCATATCCATGGCTATCTTGTTCATTACCGGACCGAAGCATGCATTTACCTAAAACATAGATGTCAACACCACCAAATAGAATACTAATGATTGCATTTCTAAAGGTATGGATATTTGAATAGCTATGTCCAATCCATATCTGACAAGTATTCATCCCTCTGGACCATATCCAAGTTCAATACTGACATATATGCTCAAATCTGTATAAAAGTGGTACATGCATATCCACTTATGGCTGCATCCCTAAATAAGATTGTCGAGTGCAAGAAGCATGCTACACAAGCATAAATACATGACAGAGCCTCCTAAATCATATATCATTTGCCATGCTACAACTGTTAGTGCCTGCTAGGAAGACCCTGGGATGAACCTAAGATGTTTCTATGGTTCTATGAGGTAGTAGATCTTCTTGGCCATGGGTATTTGAACCTCTTGACTGAGTTAGGCTTTTAACTTGGAACAATCGTCTTTTAGGCATATAATTTGTTAGGAATCTCATTAAAAATTCTCATACACAACAACAACAACAACAAAGCCTTTTCTCACATTAAGTAGGGTTGGTTACATGGATTCTTTGCCTCCATTCAGATCTATCTTGGGTCATTCTCGAGCTTCGATCCAAAAAATTAAGATCCCTTCGGATAGTCCCATTCCAACACTTCTTGGGCCTTCCTTGTCCCCTCTTAGCCGGATCAACATCCCAAAGCGCGCATCGGTGCATCATCTGACCTCCTTTGCAAATGGCCAGTCCACCTTAAGCGGTTTTCTCACATCTTATCCTCGATCAGAGCTACACCAACTTTCCTTTTGATTGCATCATTCCGCATCCGATCTTTACATGTATGTCCAAACATCCAACTTAGCATTTTCATTTTTGCTATTGCCATTCTCTCTGTGTTCTAGTCGGGCCACTCTTATAAGTAATTAAATGCTCCTTGCTCTTCTTGAAGAGAGTGTTTGCTATGAAAAGGTGATCAACCATTACAAAATCTAGAATAACTTCTCCCTCTTCATTTCTATACCTGAAACCATGGCCTCTATGAACATTAGCATATCCTGAAGCATCCTTTCCCACATGTCCATTAAGATCTCCACCTAGGCAAATCATCTCTCTTTGTGGGATGTCTTGCATAATATTATCCAAATCCTCCCAAAAGTCTTGTTTAATCCTTTCATCTAAACTTATTTGCAGTGCATAAACTGAGACGATATTCAGAATTTCTTCTTCAAGCACCAATTTTAGTAAAATAATCCGATCCCCGAATCTTTGTAGTCCAACCTCACTATCCTTCAAATCCTTATGAACAACTACTCCAACACCATTTCTGCCATTATCTTTACCTGAATACCGAAGCTTAAAGCATGTCTTCTTGATCTCCCTTGCTTTCTGTCCAACCCTTTTTGTTTCTTGGTGAGAGTGTATGCATCTTTTCTTCTTTCCATCGTATCTACTATCTCTCGATTTGCCAGTCAAAGTATCAACATTCTAACTACCTATCCGTAACTTCCTTCGCAACTTTTTTTGGACTAACTTCTTTACTTGCATGTGTCTGCGAGAACCCTTCCAAATTTTGGATTGCATCTATGCGGCGATGCAGTGGAGCTAGCTTATTTACCCACATGCGTTCCTCATGCGAGAACTCTTGCAAATTTGGAACTATATCCGGCAGTGATGTAGCGGCTTTAGCTAACTTCTCATTGCATTCGGGCGATGCAACGCGTTGCTAGTAGGGAACACCCAAACAAAATCTAAATGTTTGCTTAAATCAATGCTGAAAAGATGCGAATTGTTTTGATACAAATTCCTAAACAATGTTCCTAAAAAGAACAATATTTAGGAATTTGTCTCTCTTGCACTGGCTGTCGGCTACCTAACATGCATCCCTCTCCATTTACCTGGGCTAGGGATCGGCCATGGCTGAGTTAAAAAAAAAAGAAAATGATGCAAGTAGATTTTACATGCATTGTTGTACAAACTGGTGAAATCTTAAACAACAAAAAAATATATTTGAAACATATATTGTCCTATTAAAAAGGTAATGCAAGTAGATTTTACATCACGACGTGGGCTTAACCTTTTCTATCAGGAATGACATCTTGAATTGTTTTGCAGTTTTACAACCTAGTTAAGATAATCTTCACTCCAACTACTGCTCCTGCGTTGTTTGGGGGAGGCTTGCTTGGTTATGTAATATATGACTGCACCCATTACTATCTACACCATGGACAACCATCTCAGGATCCCGGTCGCCATCTGAAGGTAAAACGACATTGTGACCCATGCTTTGCATGTTTTTACAGACTTGTTCACATGGTTTCTCCTTCAACTTGGTCCTTTTGCAGAAGTATCATCTGAACCACCACTTCAGGATTCAGGATAAGGGCTTTGGCATAACATCTTCACTTTGGGATTTGGTTTTCGGGACGTTACCACAATCAAAATAAGGACCATGAAGAGCTGTTTATCTTCAGTTCGGTGGGACGGGTTATTACTTGCTATGTCCAGAATCTAGCAAGTGGTTGAGTGGTTGAAGTATCATTTCCTTTGGTCCTTAACATCAGTTGGGAACCAGATATGCCAATTTAGCTTGTATACTTACGATATTTGCAGTCTTACTTGTACCAGTAAAACTCTTGGATTGCGTTCCTGCTTTTAGGCATAAGCAGCCCAGTTTCACTCCCTTTTTCATGAATGATTGTAAAGAGCTTCCCTTCTATTCAAATTATCATTGTTTGGAAAAAAATGATCTAGTTAGTTAAAGCAATATTGTTTAGACTATTGCGTGCAGTAAGTCCAGCATTGATTTAGCATTACGTTATAAATTGAACAAGATATTGATGAGATTGTTTTCCAATACATTATCAATTGAACAATATATTGATGAGATTGTTTTCCGAGTCCACTGCCCTTCATACTCAAGTGGGTCCCTCCCTTATCCCTAGAGGTCCCTGATAGGATGGTTTGGAGTCTTTGGACCATGAGGCGATAGAAAACACTATGCACATGCTGTAGGACTGGGGTTTACCTTCTGAACAGCAGAATGGAGGTGAATTCCTCCCTCTCATCCTGGGGGCCTACGATGGAGAAACATCTACCCTCAAGTATTCTGATAAATGAACGAAAGCGCTAAATTGTGTCACAGAAAGGACTAATCGGATAATTATTTTGTGCTACTAACATTGTGATGCAAATACAACACATCATTTTTAGATATACACTGAAATAAGAAAGACTATTGTCTCGGGATCGTAACCAGAGCAACTGGTGTGCACGTGCTATTAGCGACGAAGATAAAGCGTCGTCAAAAGCATGTCTTTCATATATTTATGGAGTCACTTTGTAATAAATATATTTATAGTTGTGTGTTGTCAAAGGTCTTTGAAACAAAAAACATGCATATTTTACTTGTTGTTATATGGATATGTGACCCCCCAACTTGCTATACGCTTGATTGCACTAAGTTTCACTTACTATTGCACATGTACAAGACCTCGTGCACAGCTACAAAGTTAGTCATGTGAATGATATATTTGATACACCATTAGAAAAGTTCAAATCCAAGTACTGTCGCAGCCACACATATCTGTGTACATTAGTACAAATCCGACTATTGATTATTTGAACTTAGTTGTTTCAACACGTCCCTTCTTGTAATAATAGATGCATATGTACCCTTTTTTATACACGGGCACATACTAATCGTTGCACCCTTTTTAGTGTACATTTGCCTTGATGTGCCATTACATACCTCTATCCACCGGTACGCCAGTGAGTTGAAGTGTTCATTCAATTGTTTTTGAGTGAGATATTTTAATTCTTTCTAATTTGAAGGCTCCTCTAAGTCTATAAAAGGGCCCTACACTCTACCATTTCAATACATACAGAGACCACAAGTTCTCTACTTACTATTGCAACCAACTCTATTCTTGTGAGATATCCTTGTGTACTCAAAAGAAGATTTAGCCTATCAAGCGCTCAGTTTTTCACGTTTTTCTTGACTGTCAACTTTTCTCTCTCAGAAAACCTTCTGCTTCAACGTTAATCTCGATTTGTATTTACATTTTACATGTTTAATGGTTTTCTCAGAATAATTATATTGTATCTTTATTCTTGCTTGAGAGGAGTTTTGTGTAATATCTTTCTTACTAAATGGAAGATAAACCATTGGTGGGGTCATTCAGATGTTCTGTGTGCAAGCCTTTTTTCTTGTGTAGAAGATAAATTTGGTTAAGTTTTTGTATCTTGAGGCATTCATTGTAAACGCCTTTCTTATTGTTTAGAAGATAAATATTGGTAAGTTCTGTGCTATGTAATGGTTTAAACTACACTGGAAGTAATTCTTATAGCGAGTGTTTGTAAGCCCTCACTAGGACAAGGTTAGACATAGGATGTCACCCCACAAAAGGGTGAACCTGTATAATTCTGTGTACCATGGTTCTCTTGATGTGGTTTACTAGTTAAGCTAATTTGTTTTTAATTTGATCATCTTCTTCATAAACACTATTTACCCCATCTAGTATTTTTCATTTGGTATCATAGTTTTCGAGGGCAGGTGATTCATGATTAAATACCTTACCCTACACCAATGAGCTCAACCGATATCAACAACCATGACGAATGTCAGTTGAGTAATTGGCCATCTTACTTCAATGACACTAGCTATACAAATTGGAAGAAGATGATTGTTAAATTGAAGTCATCTATAGAAGGAGTTCAAGATTTCAGAACTTGTCATATAGATCGAAGTTCGAATATAGATGGAAAAATAATTCCTAAAAATTTTAAGGCAATGAGTATTCTATATTGTTCTTTATCTACTAGTGAACTTAATAGGTCTTGACAACACAAAAAATCAAGGCTTTAAAGCTAGTTTTTCAAGAATAAGTGTGGAATGTTTCGTATAACTCAATCTAAAGTGTATTTCAAACAAAAATTGCATTTAAATTCCTCAAAAAATGTATTGTGTCAAGTGAAGGATTATCGAACTTGGGGAGATATTGTGAGTTCGGGGATCACGATGTCATTAGAGAGGGGTGAATAGTGGTTCGAGGCAATTTAAAAAACTTATTGTGGATAACCAACAAGAACAGAAACAATCAACCAAGTAATCCAATCAGCACACTTTGCACGATATTTTAGTATGGAAACCCACCTGGGTAAAAACTATTACCTGAGTCTTCCTGACTAACAGATTAGCCAAGCTAATCAACTGCTTCACGAAAGCTCGGGATTTTTACGTAGATATCTCAACCGTTTACAATGTTGACGCTTCACAATCTTGAATTAAGCACCAAGATCAACAATACATATCCGACACTAGCACAAGCAGAAGAACATGTGAGCTTTCGACTTTCTTCATGGTTCCTTGGAGATCTCACACCCAATAACTTCTATGCACACTTTGAATGAGACACTTAAAGTTCTACAGAAAGATGTTAACTGGAAACAAGAGATATAATAGTAAACTATTCCAGATAGTACTATCTTTACATATATCAAGAAAGTAATTCTTCAATAAAGAACAATGATATTGAGAGATAAATCATCAGAATATAACTACAATAAGATTCATAAATAGTAGCACATCAATTAATCACATATAACACATGCATATAACAAATATCAAACAAATAATAAATATTACAATGCTGAGAAGGTTGCCAAAAGAACTTTGACTACAATCAAATGAACTTAACATATGACGAGCGACCGAACTCTGCTGATCTAAAAAACTTTTCACAGCTTTTCAACCAAAAATTTTCTTCTCGAAAGATCAAATGAATCGATGAACATGAGAGAGAATATCAAGGAAATCACTCAGAGAGAGCTTCCTATTTTTCAAGAGAATATATGAGTGATTTCTCTAATGGTTGAAGGATATGGGAGAATCCTTAAGCGCATCACGGAAGCGTGAGGATCATATCATATGCGATCGAGAGCGACTAGTCGCACTAGTTGCTCGATGCAACTGAATTTAAAAATTGATCGATGAAACCACATGATCCAAGAACACTTCTGTTGGACATGCAAGTCCACGACGAGCCATTATGCAATAAATGTTATTGCAATTCACTCCTTAATCTGAAATAAAGAGTATATAATTTGCATAATAGGTCCCTTAGTACAATTAGGGTTATGTACCATGGCCATCTTAATGATCATACAGCTGTTGATTCAATTATTGAATCATAGAGGCCGGTGCTTAGATGAATATCTAATGAGTTAGATTGAGGACTCATCGAGCACCGACAATTGATTGTTAAGAGATGATCTCCAGCCTGAGTAGGAGATGGCAATCCTATCTCATTTAGGCTGATATCTGACCGACCTCTTGATGCAGGTCCTCTGCATAGGAATAGAGATTCAGAGGTGTCAGATGAGTTGGGTCAAAGAGTTGACTTAACGAGATCGAGATAACCAAAGTCCTATATCATATGCTGTCATGATATAGGCACGCATCCTCTGACCGGAGACAGATGTGTTACTATATGTTTGAGTATGTACATTTGGCAGACCAATATGTTGATGACCTAATCAAGGTCTATACACCGGCGCGCTGGTGTACACATAAGGGCATATGAGTAGTACGATCTCTCAAAGGGATCATACAGGTTCAGTTACTGAACCGGAAGACATGAGCTCACTCATGAGACATTGTGAAGAATCAAATTCCATGCGCATGGTCATCTCGCTTTGGAAGCTTGACTGAATTTGTAGGTTTGATATATACTTTTAGAAAGTATATGATCAAGACCTAGGTATGATATAAGCTTTTGGAAAGTGTATGATCGATACCGACTCCCAATGATCGAATGAGAAACTTACTGATAAAACCCTGAAGTAGACAGTATAAAGTTGATCTAATACTTCGGGTTTATTCCGAGTCTTCCAGTATGCAGGATGTACAGGTATTAGGAATACCTGAGGGTGATGTGATCATAAACGATTGTATAACCATGACGCTTCCATTCCTAGGGAGTGATGAAACGGGTTTGGATTTTAGTGACTCCTCTCAGTAGAGAAGTAATTTGATCTTAGTCCAAATATTGGACATTGATCTGAATGTGATTCAGATTCAATGAGAAGATTAGATTTACGGTCTTGATTTAATCAAGCATCTATGGGAGGCCCGAGATCTGGATTTGAGATGTGATCTCAATATCCATGTCACTATACGTGGAACAATACAATCGCCCTGTCCTTATCTCCAAGTATTCGCGGAGAAAGCGCATTATCCTTGAAAGAGTTCATGGATAATTCTATTGTTGATATATGTATCCGAGCATTGAGAAAATGGATAATTAAATGTGATTTAATTATCATGAATAATATGAATTTGATTCGTATTATAAGGAGAGTTATCTTAGACAATTAAATGTGATTTGATTATCAAAGATGTAAATAATGTGAATGTGATTCATATTATTTGGGCACATGAGAATAAGTTATCCAATATAAGTAATAGTGATTTAATCATTATGGATAAGAATAATGTGGATAGTAATATCCAATTATTCATAATATATTATAAATGTGACTTATAATGTATCAGAGAGAGCTAATTATAATTTATATGTGTTGATTAATTATTATGTGTATTGGATACACATTGTGTAATTAATTAACAATGTAAATTATATGTTGTTTTGGGTTGTGAATATGATTCACAATTTTTCAATAGCAAGATTGCAATATTCTCAAATATAATTGTGAATTATTTTTGAAGAATAAAATCCAACAAAAGTCGTTGGAAATAAATAAAGAGATTTCCATGGAGATATGCAATCTCATGACATGTCATGAGATTGCTCTCCTCATGGAAAGCTTGGGCGGCACCCAATTCCAAATAGGAATGGGTGGCCGTCCATATGGAATGTACATGGAGATGAAATCTCCATGTATATTCTCTCCTTATTTATTTGGTGTAATTTTAGATTAATTTGTATGATTTTGTCAAATATATTTTGATCTAAATTTGTTGGTTTTACCAACAACAATCTTAGCCATTGGATTGACATAAATCAATCTCATCCATTGATTTTATATGTCACATGGATTGAGATCCATGGATCCCAAAACCCTATAAATAGAGAGGCATACCATGCTCTCTATTTTACACACAATGCTTAAGAAGCATATCTCTCTCTCTACTCGACAGCCCTCTCTCTCCCTCTCATGTGGTCGTCCACCATGGATGACCTAGAGAGGTTCTCCATCACCGCGGCATCGTCGTTATGCTGCCCGTTCGTCTGCTCGTGGATCTCAGTCTCCTTCGGTATGCCTCGCTCGTGAAGAAGACGTTGGATCTCGTGTGTCGAGATCAGGAGATCCGCCGCTTGGATCATCAACATGGATTGCGAGAAGCACGCGGTTCATCCCCGCGCTCGCAAGCGTCTCCTCCGTCGGATCAGACTTGAGACAGGAGGTCTCTTCGTTTAGAGACTTGATCGCAACCACACTTCAAGAGGTAATCCTAATTACTTGTTTGTGGTTTAGACAAAACGATCCGAGAAGTGTTCTTGTATCATGTGGTTTCGTCATAAGAATTTTTTTTTTAAATTCCGCTGCATTGAGCAACTAGTGCGACTTGTCGCTCCTCGTCGTATTCGATACGACGCTCACGCTTCCGTGATGCACTTGAGGATCTAACCATATCCTTCAAGTGATATCAGAGCCTTAGGTCGACGGTTTCGAATATGATTCGCTAACCGAGGACGACTTGGGTTCGTTATGGTCGCGAAAGTTTTTTATCGCATTTGATTTCGCAGATCTGTTTAGTAAATAATTTCGGCCATGTTTAAAATGTTTAAGCACGAATTATTTACTTGGATTTTGTTTCCCATTAAATAAGGAAACCATAGGATCTGAGTTTGCATAAATCAGATTTCGTTTGCTCTAGATATGGTTGTTTTAATGAACATGTATTCACTGTTACGGGAACTGCGAATCTTAACGTAATTAAGGAGTTAATTACTGTTTAGAGACGCCTCGAAATACGTGCAAATCATATAGGTTCTGTTGTAAATCAAATTAGCAAACTATGGAAACTTACTTTGCTTAATTTGGATTTAAATTGATTGAGATATGCTAATTTTATTAAGTAGGGGTCACTGCTGAAATTACTTTCCTAATCAAGAACCATGTGATGTCAATTAGTGAAATTAATTGTTAATTTCATGAAATAATTATGGAAAATATTTGAGAAATATTGGAATATGATTATTTCCTTAATTGACTTGACCTCAACCAATTAATTGATTAGATTTGATCTAGATCATAATTGGAAAAACAATCATCAAACTCCTTGCTTGAATAGGATTGGGAATTTGTCTAGCAAATTTCCTTATAATCAAAATTGTTTTGATTACTATATGGTATAATTTCGATTGAAGAACCGATGATCATCTCAAGTACAAATTAATCAATTTGGAATTATACTTTCCTGAGGCGGATATGGTGTCTAGTCGGGGATCGCTGGGGTAGCGGGTTGCAACGTATGCGGTCCGTCCCACTCCCGCCGGTACTGGTCATGACAGCGGGTAGGGCCGGGATAATGTCCGAGGGATTAAGTTGTATTTTTCTAATTATTAAAATACGAATTAAAACGTACTTTGAGATAATACAATATATATATATTCAAGTATAGCAATCAAGTTTGATTGATTGAATTGGATTGATAATTAATTCAATATGATTGAATTAATTATATCCAATTAAACCACTCTATTATGAATAGAGTTATTATTTCCCTTGGAAGAATTAATTATGTGAATATGATTCATGATAATTAATTAAAATTTGAATATGATTTGGAGGATCACATAAGTGACATCCATGGTCTCCCGTCAAGGCGAAGAGTTTCGTCGCCAGATATTATACGTAGGAGACGCCTGTCCGAAGTGACAGCTCCTACATATGATCCATTTGGATCGGGCTCGTCGCTTCTCGAAAGAGTAAGGACGTATGCGTAGTGACCCCAATATTGGGTCCTCATATTATTGGGGCGATATTGGATTGCGCATAGCGAGTTGTATTCCTGTTGACGGTTGGTTCAATTAATGACGGGTCAACATCACCTTAGGGGTGGTGGGCCCGAGTGTTAAAGACCGAATTGGGAGATGCAAGTTGGACTTGCAAGGCGGAATGTGTTCCCGCTTCTTTTTATCCGAGTTGTAGGTTCTCAATATTATTGGGATGCAACAAAGATAAGGAAGGAGATCCCAGATCTTGCTTGAGATATAATGGTAAGTATATCTCTTACATTGAAAGTGATTAAGGGAATGAACTTTCATTGTTGACATGGCAAGACAACTTTGATATAAAAATTCCTAAATCAAAGTAAAACATGTATATATAATATATGCACTTATGCAAATTTCTTATTTCAGATAATCCTTCATTAAACCCACTCAATATTATACTCAATAATAACCAGTAAAATATCATGGATTGGACCCTTTGATCCAGATATTATACTTGCAATTGGACACATAATGTATGAGGTTGCAATGTGCAAGTTTCCTCATAATAATGAGGAATGATAATTAAATAAGATAATAGGACTAAAACCCTAGGGTTTATATGTCTCTATAAGTCTTGATCTCATCGAATGTACTTTGTAAGTGACATGTCGATGATGATCGTAATTATCAAATAATCCTTATAAAATCAATAAAGATTTTATGGCATGCATATGTGCTCTTGACATTTAATCATGAATGACATGGTTCTCTGCATCATGTAGAATGGTAGCTCTATAAGAGATGATGTATTCAAATTGTTTGAATACGTTCCTGAACCTATATTTTAAGAGTTTAGATGGATGTAGATGATAAGTGTCATCATTCTATTGTCTATACTCTAGTCATTCATGAAGCTTCCTAATATTCATATTTTATGAATTGGGTGAAGCATGTATAAATGTCGAAATGCTCTTACATTAAATTCTTTTGAATTTAACATAAGAGGTCCTTAGTCTTAAGCAATGGTTGTTTATAGACAAAGGGAGCGCAGTGGAAGCATGGGTTGGACCCAAGCAAGAAGTATAATCAAAGAGTTGACTGTACTTCTGTGACTTCCATATGACATCCAAAGAGTTGGATGAATGCCAATACTGCAATAAGTTGATAGTATGACTATCAAATCTATCTAGAATCCCTGGAGAAGGAATCGGATAATACATCAGAATAACCTACATATGATCATTGAAATTGACTTACTTATTTGATAAGGTAAAGTCTAAAAATTGTATCTCAATCTTCTAATGACACTTGCAATTGGTTGCATATGTATTAGAATATTAGAAATTTGATCTTAAGATTTATTGGTCATCCATGTTGAAAGTGATGCAAGTGTTGCAACAATTTCCATTGGATCAATGAACTTCATATTTTCAGTGAGAGCCCTTAGTCTTAGAGAATGTCTCTATGACCTAGATATTAGAATACACTCATTGTTTATTTCTAATTGTTGGATATAAACATGAATTCTATGATAAATCTATCATAAAGAGTTATGATGGAGATGTTTCAGATAGTAATCCAAAATCTAGTGGACTCTATTAAATTAGAAAATTAATGAATGGTTCATTAAGATTTCTAATACTGAAAATTAAACCTTTAAAGATCAATAGGAGGATGAAGATCATTTGACAATGATCTGGCATCAAGTTTTGGACATATGTCTGTTGATGAGATCAATGGACTAGTAAGACATGAAACTTTAGATTGTCTAAAGATTCAAATCTCACATACTTGTGAATATTGTATTCAAAGTTAAAATGTCCAATACACCCTTCTTTGGAAAAGGTGTAAGATGTCAATGTATTCAAGATCTCATACATATTGATGTATGAGAATCATCTATATCATAGTAAACATTATGGATATGTGATATCTATTGATGATTATGTACGATATGAAATTTCTTCTCTTCACCTTAGAAAACTTTGAAATGTTCAAAGATTTCACAATTTTGGTTTAGAACCAAAGTTTGAAGGAAGATGAAATGAATTTGATCTAACCAAGGTAGCTTGTACCTATTAGATGAATTCAAGGAATACCTTATAGAGATATGAATATCATTTCTATCTCACCCCTCCTAATGAACCTTAACTCAATAGAGTTGTAGGGAGATGCAATTAATCATGTGTGACATGATTTGATCAATGATTAATCTTAGCATAATTATCTCTTGGTTTCCAGGTATATGTATATGTGGTAGAGACTACATTATATATATTTAATAAGGTTCCAAGCTAGTAAGCTGGAATCTAGCACCAAAGAGTGCTACTTCATTAGGAAAATAAAGTATGGTATTGGATACCTACTTTATGACCTTGAGGTTCTTAAAAGATCTCATCTTTGAGAATATGATTCTTATAGGATGAATCTCTTGAGAACCAAGATAAAATGAAGTAAAGGAACTCATTTAATCTTGAGAAGATAATGAGGCTCCTGAAATCAGAAACTGAAAGAATAATTGAAGATGAAACAATAATACTTCTTCAAATAAGTTTGAGGATGTATTCCATGTGAAAATGATCGGACTTCATGTGATGAAGCTCCTGAGGATCATGACATGGAAAGATGGATGTTAGCAATAAAAGTCTAATGTAGACTTTATATACAAGTGTTGTATATGGACCCTCGAGGATCCACCTATATGGGTCAGACCCATTAAGGTGTAAATGGATCTTCAAGAGAAAGAGGGAATCTGATGAAAAGGTAGAGCCCTTCAAAAGCACAGTTCGTAGCCATGAGCTACACACCGAAGAGAAGACATCGCTTGCGATGAGACTTCCTCTCCAGTGACCTTGCTTTAACCCATCAGAATATTGCTAACCATAGCTACACAACTTGACTATGACATCTTCATGATGTAAGTCAAGATTGCATTCCTTTATGAACACCTCTTTGAGGATATTCATATGAAGTAGCCCCAGGGCTTCAAGATTGAGGAAAGCAAGACGTGCTAGCTGAAGAACTCCATCTTTGGACTCCAATAAGTTTCTTGTAGTTGGAACATAAGATTTAATGAAATTATAAATGTTGTGATTTCAGATAAAATCTTGATGAACCATGTGAAGCTTAGTGGGAGTGCCATTGTGTTCATCGTGCTAAATGTAGATATTATTCTAATCATTTGGAATAATATAAGAATAATAAGTGTTTTAAAATTTGATTTTTCCATACTTTGAGATATGATCTCAAGGATATCTCTTAGATCTTAGTTCCGAAGTCGTTCAGAAACAAAGAGAAGAGGATATTGGGACCGTCACATTAGTAGTACACCTTGGACTTATTCCATTTTTCTAGAAAATTCCAAGAAAAGCTTCCTTCCCTTAAGATGTGGGTAGTAACATGTCTAAAGGGATAACACCTCAAAGAGTTGGGGAAGAGAATGCTAGAACTGCTTATACTTGTGCATTAGTTATGAGAAGCTGAAGTGTATGCTGGATGTGTACAAAAACCATATGTCTGCCATGCAGTGGGAGTATTAAACTGTTACTAATCCTACTCTGGAAATAAAACACTTAGTTGCAGTAATAACAATATCTTCAAAGATGATGAAACTTAGAGATAGTGATCTCAAAGTCTTATCTTCAAAAGTTTAAGACCTTGTAGATAGTGATCTACGAGGGTCTTAACTGTAGATACCTTAGGAGATAGAGATCTCCAGGAATTAAGGTATTCTAATAAGGATTATGGGAATACTGGTTATGATAATTAATAAGATGTAGTGTCAAGGACACTATAACCAACAAAATTGAGTATCTATTGCATAAGATGCAACATTCGCATTGGATGCGAGCACTGTTACTAGGAGATATGCAAGTGCCGTAAAAGAACTTGGCGTAGTCTCTTGGGAACGGAGTGACTGATCAGCTTACCTAGCTATTTTCTTAATAGCCTATGATTGTCACATGAGTGTGGGTTTAAATGATTAGACCATTAATGGCTCTTTGGGCTAGTGGGAGATTGTTGGACATGGGAGCCCACGGCGAGCCATTATGCAATAAATGTTATTGCAATTCACTCCTTAATCTGAAATAAAGAGTACATAATTTGCATAATAGGTCCCTTAGTACAATTAAGGTTATGTACCATGGCCATCTTAATGATCATACATCAGTTGATTCAATTATTGAATTATAGAGGCTGGTGCTTAGATGAATATCTAATGAGTTAGATTGAGGACTCATCGAGCACTGTCAAATGATTGTTAAGAGATGATCTCCATCCTGAGTAGGAGATGGCAATCCTATCTCATTTAGGCTGATATCTGACCGATCTCTTGATGTAGGTCCTCTACATAGGAATAGAGATTCAGAGGTGTCAGATGAGTTGGGTCAAAGAGTTGACTTAACGAGATTGAGATAACCAAAGTCCTATATCATATGCTGTCATGATATAGGCACGCATCCTTTGACCAGAGACAGATGTGTTACTATATGTTTGAGTATGTACATTTGGCAGACCAATAGGTTGATGACCTAATCAAGGTCTATACACCGGCGCGCTGGTGTGCATATAAGGGCATATGAGTAGTATGATCTCTCAAAGGGATCATATAGGTTCAGTTACTGAACCGGAAGACATGAGCTCACTCATGAGACATTGGGAAGAATCAAATTCCATGCGCATGGTCGTCTCGCTTTGGAAGCTTGACTGAATTTGTAGGTTTGATATATACTTTTGGAAAGTATATGATCAAGACCTAGGTATGATATATGCTTTTGGAAAGTGTATGATCGATACCGACTCCCAATGACCGAATGAGAAACTTACTGATAAAACCCTGAAGTAGACAGTATAAAGTTGATCTAATACTTCGGGTTTATTCTGAGTCTTCCAGTATGCAGGATGTACAGGTATTAGGAATACCTGAGGGTGATGTGATCATAAACGATTGTATAACCATGACGCTTCCATTCCTAGGGAGTGATGAAACGGGTTTGGATTTTAGTGACTCCTCTCAGTAGAGAAGTAATCTGATCTTAGTCCAAATGTTGGACATTGATCTGAATGTGATTCAGATTCAATGAGAAGATTAGATTTACGATCTTGATTTAATCAAGCATCTATGGGAGGCCCGAGATCTGGATTTGAGATGTGATCTCAATATCCATGTCACTATACGTGGAACAATACAATCACCCCGTCCTTATCTCCAAGTATTCGTGGAGAAAGCGCATTATCCTTGAAAGAGTTCATGGATAATTCTATTGTTGATATATGTATCCGAGCATTGAGAAAATGGATAATTAAATGTGATTTAATTATCATGAATAATATGAATTTGATTCGTATTATAAGGAGAGTTATTTTAGATAATTAAATATGGTTTGATTATCAAAGATGTAAATAATGTGAATGTGATTCATATTATTTGGGCACATGAGAATAAGTTATCCAATATAATTAAATGTGATTTAATCATTATGGATAAGAATAATGTGGATAGTAATATCCAATTATTCATAATATATTATAAATGTGATTTATAATGTATTAGAGAGAGCTAATTATAATTTATATGTGTTGATTAATTATTATGTGTATTGGATACACATTGTGTAATTAATTGACAATGTAAATTATATGTTGTTTTGGGTTGTGAATATGATTCACAATTTTTCAATGGTAAGATTGCAATATTCTCAAATATAATTGTGAATTATTTTTAAAGAATAAAACCCAACAAAAGTTGTTGGAAATAAATAAAGAGATTTCCATGGAGATATGCAATCTCATGACATGTCATGAGATTGCTCTCCTCATGGAAAGCTTGGGCGGCACCCAATTCCAAATAGGAATGGGTGGCCGTCCATATGGAATGTACATGGAGATGAAATCTCCATGTATATTCTCTCCTTATTTATTTGGTGTAATTTTGGATTAATTTGTATTTGATTTTGTCAAATATATTTTGATCTAAATTTGTTGGTTTTACCAACAACAATCTTAGCCATTGGATTGACATAAATCAATCTCATCCATTGATTTTATATGTAACATGGATTGAGATCCATGGATCCCAAAACCCTATAAATAGAGAGGCATACCATGCTCTCTATTTTACACACAATGCTTGAGAAGCATATCTCTCTCTCTCTACTCGGCAGCCCTCTCTCCCTCTCATGTGGCCGTCCACCATGGATGACCTAGAGAGGTTCTCCATCGCCGCGGCATCGTCGTTATGCTGCCCGTTCGTCTGCTCGTGGATCTCAGTCTCCTTCGATGCATCCCGCTCGTGAAGAAGATGTCAGATCTCGTGTGTCGAGATCAGGAGATCCACCGCTTGGATCATCAACATGGATTACGAGAAGCACACGGTTCATCCCCGCGCTCGCAAGCGTCTCCTCCGTCGGATCGGACTTGAGACAGGAGGTCTCTTCGTTTAGAGACTTGATCGCAACCACACTTCAAGAGGTAATCCTAATTACTTGTTTGTGGTTTAGACGAAACGATCCGAGAAGTGTTCTTGGATCATGTGGTTTCGTCGTAAGAATTTTTTTAAATTCCGCTGCATCGGGCAACTAGTGCGACTAGTCGCTTCTCGTCGTATTCGATACGACGCTCACGCTTCCGTGATGCGCTTGTGGATCTAACCATATCCTTCAACTTCTTGGATCGTTTCATCTACGCCACATACTAGATAAAGGAATACCTCTTGCAGCATGGTTGTGATCGAGTATCTAAGCAAAGAGACCTCCTGTCTCAAGTCCGATACGTCGGAGGAGACGCTTGCGGGCGCGAAGATGAATAGCATGCTTCTCGTAATCCAAGTAGTTGAACCAAGCAATGAATCTCCCGATCTCATCTCACGAGATCAAATGTCTTCTTCACAAGCGAGGCGCACCAAAGGAGACGAAGATTCTCAAGTACTTGAAGCACAACTATGATGCAACGACTGAGGTGACCTTCTCTCTAGAGTAAGGTGGACAACCACCCAATGTGAGAGAGAGGAGGCGTGTTCCTTGAGAATGAGAGAGAGAAGAACAATTGTTGTTGTTCTTGTTGTGTGATGAAGAGAAAGGGGTGCCTCTTCTTATATAGTATTTTGGGAGTCCAAATCAATGGATGAGATTGATCTGTGATCCTTTAAATGGCCATGATTTTCTTGTCAAAAACCAACAACAATCAATCAAATTAATTATCCTTGGGATAATTGGAAAGAGATTACCAACAACCATCCAAAGGGGTGGGGCACCCAGTCCCAGTTGGACTTGGTGGCCGTCCACCACCTTTTGGTGGACGACAATCTTTTTCCAATGAGATTATATTATCTCATTTCCAATATAATTAGTTTACAATGACAATTCACAATTATCTTGAGAAGATTGCAATCATGCCATTGAAAATTTGTGAATCACATTCACAATCCAAAATAAAAGTAAATTATATTTTCAATTAATCATCCAATGTGAATCCAATTCACATCAATAATTAACCAACAAATATAAATCACAAAAGCTCTCTCTAATATATTAGAAATCATATTTACAATATATGAGAATAACTTAAATAGTGCTATCCATATTATTCCTATCCATAATAATTAAATCACATTTAATTATATTGGATCATCATTCTCAATAATATGAATCAAATTCACATCATTAAATCATATTTACTCATCCATTTCTCAATGCTTGGATATAAATCAACAATGGAATTATTCTCGAGCTCTTTCAAGAATAATGTGCTTTCTCCGCAAATACTTGGAGATAAGGACAAAGTGATTGTACGTTCCACGTATAGTGACTTGGATATTGAGATCACATCTCAAATCTAGATCTCATGGACCTATCATAGATGTTTGATTAAATCAAGACCGTAAATCTAATATTCTCATTGCATCTGAATCTCATTCAGATCAATGTCCAACACTTGAAGCAAGATTAGATTACTTCTTTACTGAGAGGAGTCACTAAAATCTAGATCTGTTTCATCACTCCCTTGGAATGGAAGCGTCATGGTTATAAAATCGTTTATAATCACATCACCCTCATGTATTCCTAATTCCTGTACATCATGCATACTGGAAGACCTATGATAAACCCGAAGATATAGATCAATTTTACACTGTCATCTTAGGGTTTTTATCACCAAGTTTCTCATTCTTAGTCATTGGGAGTTGGTATCGATCATATTCTTTCCAAAAGCATATATCATACCTGCAAAGTCTTCTCAAGCTTCCAAACCATGATGACCATGAATGGAATTTGATTGGTCCCAATACCTCATGAGTGAGCTCATGTCTTTCGGATCATAAATGAACCTGTATGATCCCTTTGAGAGATCGTATTACTCATATACCCTTATATGCACACTAGCTCGCCGTTGTATAGACCTTAATTAGGTCATCAACCTATTGGTCTGTCAAATGTACATACTTAGACATATAGTAACACATCTATCTCCGCTCAAAGGATGCGTGTCTATATCGTGATAGTATACGACACATGACTTTGGTTATCTCAATCTCGTTAAGTCAACTCTTTGACCTAACTAATCTGACACCTCCAAATCTCTATTCCCACGCAGAGGACCCGCATCAGGAGGCCAGTCAAATATCATCCTAATGAGAAAGGATTGCCATCTCCTACTCAGGCTGGAGATCATTTCTTAACAATCATTTGATGGTACTTGATGAGTCCTCAATCTATCTCCTTAGATGTTCATCCAAGCACCAGCCTCTATGATTCAATTACTGAATCAACAGCTGTATGATCATTAAGATGGCCACGGCACATAACCCTAGTTGTACATATGGACCTTACAATGCATTCATTCATTTAATCTCAGAAAAGGAGTGAAAGATCAAATATTACAATAACATTTATTATAGGAACGGTTTGCCTCGGGCTCACATGCCTAACAATCTCCCACTAGCCCTTAGAACCATTCAGGTAAAATCCTTAAACCCATACTCATTACATGCTGGTCGAAAGCCTTCTGTGTCAGATGTTTGGTAAGAGGATCGGCAACGTTGTCGACAGAGGCCACCTTGGTGACGATGATGTCACCATGCTTTTGAATCTCCTGAATGATGTGGCATTCCTTTCCATGTGCTTGCTTTTTTGATGCCATATGGGTTCCTTCGCCTGGGCAATGGCCCCTGTGATATCGCAGAATAGCGGGATGGAAGTATCAGAGGAAACTATGTCAAGTTCTAGGATGAACTTGCGTAACCACACCACCTCCTTTGCAGCATCTGATGCGGAAATGTACTCGGCTTTATTGAATCTGCTGTAGTGTCCCTCTTCTTGCTTCTCCAGCTCACAACACCATCGTTCAATATGAAAACAAACCCTGATGTCGACTTTTGATCATCAATAACCGACTGGAAGTTTGAATCTGTGTGTATCCCAAGAATTGGAGATCACCATCTCCATAGACCAAGACGTAATTTTACGTCCATCTTAGATACTTGAAAATGTTCTTCACTGCATTCTAGTGTTGTTCTCCATAACACGACCGGTAGCGACTTACCACTCCCACTGCATGGCAGATATCTGGCCTAGTACACATCATGGCGTACATTAAGCTTCCTACAACTGATTCAAATGGGAATTCAGCCATGGCTTTCTTTTCCTCAATAGTTTGGGGAGCCATCCCTTTAGACATGTGGATACCATGTCTTAAGGGGAGGAAACCTTTCTTGGAACTATCTATATAGAAACGTTTAAGAATTTTCTTAATGCACCCATGTTGTGATAATTCCAATATCCTCTTTTCTCAGTTTCTGAACAACTTCAGACCCAAGATGTAAGAGGCTTCTCCAAGATCTTTCATCTCAAAGGTATCAGATAGCCAAATCTTGACACTGGTCATCATCCTTGTATCATTCCCAATGATAAAGATGTCATCTACGTACATCATGATGAACACAATGGCGCTCCCACTAAGCTTCTTGTACATACAAGGTTCATCAGGATTCTACACAAAATCATAACTCTTTATGGTTTCGTCAAATCTGATGTTCCATCTACGAGAAGCTTGTTTGAGCCCATAGATGGATTTCCTCATCTTGCATACTTTACCTTTCTCGATTATGAAGCCCTGGGGCTGCTCCATATAGATATCCTCCTTGAGGTATTCATTGAGGAAAGCCGTCTTGACGTCCATCTGCCAGATGTCGAGTCAAGAGATGTAGCTATAGCTAGCACTGTCATGATGGACTTAAGCATAGCCACAGGAGAGAATGTCTCATCGTAGTCGATTCCTTCTCTCTGTGTGTAGCCTTTGGCCATGAGCCGTGTCTTGAAAGTCTCTACTTTCTCATCATGTCCTCTCTTTCTCTTGAAGATCCATTTACACCCAATGGGTTTTACCCCTTCAGGTGGATCCTCTAGGGTCCATACATCATTCTTATAAATGGAGTCAATCTCTGACTTCATTGCTAGCATCCATCTATCCATGTCATGATCCGTGAATGCTTCATCGAATGAAGTAGGATCATTGTCAGTTTCACATGACACATGGAATCCATACCTTTCAGGTGGTGTAACCGCCCTCAAACTCCTTCGAAGAGGTATAAGCGTTTCATCTTTATTTATCTCTTCAGTTTCTGGTTCAGGAAGCTCAGAATCCTCAGGAGACTCAATGAGTTCCTCTACTTCATTTTTGTCTTGACCTTTAAGGAAGTCATCCTCCAGAAAATTCACATCTCTAGAGACGAAAACCTTTTGGGTCTCATGGTCATAAAGCTGTTACCTAATACCATCCTTAACATACCCAATGAAATAGCACTCTCGAGTGCGAGATTCTAGAATACTTGCATCCATGTTCTTCACATGGACTGAACAACTCCAAACCCTCAAGTGATTAATACTAAGTTTGGTTCCATACCAGAGATCATGAGGAGTATTAGTACAGACTTGTGAAACATGCCCGAGATCGCGTGATGACACGCTTGACGACTCGGGTAAAGGTAATCAAGGGTCGTTGCGACCCAAGTCACCAAGCGGTGTCGATCGAGAAAAATATAGATCACCAAAATCAGATACAAATCAAACAAGCTCAAGTAGCGGTCTTGCTATTATATTAACCTGGTATAGAGACCAGGGTCGAACACAAGGAGCACGTGATGGCCTTGCGGCCTACGAAGTAGTCTAAAATAAAATAAAATAAAAGACAAATATTTTTAGTGGATTTTTATTGTTTTTATATTTTTTTTGGATTTTTAAATAATAGAGGAAATAAGGAAAACAATCAAACAACCAACTACAAACAATTATTTACCTACTCAAAAATCATCCAAAAATTCAAACAAAAATGTTTTTATGTTATTTATAATTTTTACTGTTTTTGGTTAATTTTTGGTATTTTTTTGATTTTTATTGGATTTTATAAAAATCAAACAAGGCAGAAAAAAAGGTACTATCCAGTCAGGTTACAAGGGCCAAATTAAAACATCAATTGGCCTTTTAAAACCTAAAAGTAATTTTCCTGTAAAGAAGAAAATACAAGGAAAATTTAGGCACCAGAATTATTAATTTTTGATTTTTCTTTTAATTATTAGAATTTTTATGGGTTTTTAGGAGTTTTATAATTTTTTTAGGTTTTATAAAGCGAAAAGTGACCAAACTTGGTCAGAAAATCAAACAAGGCAAAACAAACACTACCTAATTTTTTTGTAATTTTTAGAGGTGTTTTAATATTTTTTGTGAATTTTAAAGTTAGACAGTAACAAAAATGCTTGTTTTTGAATTTTTAAAAATAATAAAAATAATAAAAAATGTCTTTAAAAATTAGAGAAAATTTTACACTATGGCAGGAGCCATGTGTCCAATTTTCATCGAATTTGGAGTTGGTTTGCTATTTTATTAAAAATGAAAACAAGGGTACAATGCACAGGGACATGCACGCAAATAACACAAGTTCCAGGGGGTCCGATGCAATTTCTCCAAGAAACCACGCACGAGGCGCGTGACCTGGGCACACAGGGACCTAATTGCAAGAAAACTAAAGTTCCTGGACTATTTAGTAACACGTACTAAAAGTCCAGGGGCTTCAGTGTAAATAACCCACGAAATAAAGCACATGCACAATTAAACCACGCACATGGGTATTTCTGCAATTAATAAAAACTTAAATCCATTCATTAACACCCTGAAACATGAAGGTCTTACATGCAATTAAGCCACAAAAGCACGTGTCGACGCACGTGTCCTACTTCAGACAGGGGTATAAAAGTAAATACCAGAAACGACAGGGTCCTCTATGCAAATTACCAAACGCAAATAAAAGTTTTAAAATATTTACAGGACTACAAAGTAACACCTAAAAAGCTAAGGGCCTAAAAAGAAATTACCCTTTATTTAAGTCGAGGGCCGGATGCTCGCCACGTGGAGATCGGACGGTGGAGAAGAGGCGCGGCTAAGCACTGGGATCCTCGGCGCTCATCCAACGACAGAGACCTCGCCACGTGGAAGATCGGATGGTCCAAATGCGCTGTGTCTTCTTCGCTGGATGGAGGGCTGAGAGGAGGCCACGTGGAGATCCAACGGTGGCTACTGGCCTCCTCTTAACCCTGATCGGACGGTTCGGGTATAATATGGAGCTGGAAAGTAATCGGACGGTCGGGGAAGGTCCTCGATGAACTGGACGCCGGCGAGTTTCGCTGGGCTCTTGTGGGCGCTTAAGACCTCCTCGCGGGCTGCTACTGATCGGAGAAGAATCGCCTTGGCCTCCCGCGTCTAATGGAATCCTCCGATGACGCGATGGAGCTCCGGAGAGCTCAGGCGACGTCGGCGGAGGCGGAGGTGCTGTGCCTGAATGTCGAGCCCTCAGATGGGCTCCTCGGGTCCTGCAAAACGACGCAACACACTCCTGGGTCAAGGGCAAAATGCCTCGACCCGGTTAAGGGTGGTGAGGGTGATCGGCGCGTCGGGGCGAAGGGGCTCCGGCGATGCGACGGCGGAGGAGCCCCAATCCCAGCTCCTGTGCGAGCTGGGTTGAACGAGTGGGTAGAGAAGGTGCGCGGAGGGAAGGCGGAGATGATGGGAGATTCCGATGGTCGAACGGGTGGCTAGGGTGGTCGGAATCGGCGATGGACGTCGACGGGGGAAATTGGGCGAAAAGCAAAATTAAAGAAATAGAGGAAGAACGGGGACTACCTACTAGATGCTGTCGACTGTGGAGGAGCTGGGGGTACTCCAGGTCCTTGCCTCAAGGGCCGTCGGTGCCCGAGGCTCGAGCGTCACCTCCAGGCGGCGCACGGCGGCGCAACGTCGCCGGATCGATGGTCTACACGCTCCCTCCTTGCTGCAACACCACTGGAAGCGAGCTGTCACTCTCGCGGAGGCGATGGAGGTCCTTGGGTGGAGAATGGATGAGCCAAAGATGAGTGAACAAGGAGGCGGATCTCGGCTTATATGCGAGTGCTGGTCCGAGAAGAGGGGATTGGGCAGGATTCCACGAAGCGCGGATCCCCACGCGGAAGATCGGGCGAGGATCTCGGATGCACAAGGAAGAAGGAGAGCCCAGGATTTGCGGGTATGGGCGTCGGATTAAGCGTAGAGAAATTCGAGAAGTCGGGTCGCGGGCTCGGATCCGGGGCTCAATGGTCCTGGGGGGGGGAGTTGACCGGGGGTCAACGTCCCCCGTGGACCAATTAGGATCAGCCATGTAATAAATATTTAGAAATTCAAAATATTATAATAAATGGCCGAATTATTAAAAACTCAAAACATAAAAAATGTTTGTTTTATTTTTTTCTATTTTTTTGTGATTTTTAATTAATTCTTTTGAAATAAAAATAAGATATGTACATTATAGTGCTATACATAGGTATTTACACAATATAGGTTTTTAGTTTTGATTTTTAATTAAATATTTTTATACATTTTTATTCCCATTTTATATTTTAGTTATTTATAGCATAAAATTAGGAATAATTTGATGTTTTTATTTTATTTTTATTATTTATATACAAGGGGTAAATAATTAGAGATATACATATATATACATGGTATATGTACACTGTTCTTTTTGATTTTTAATTTTGTTCTTTTTATTTGATTTTTGTTTTTATGGTTTTTATTTTATTTATTTACAACATAAAAGGTAGAATATATACAAATTTTTAGGGATTTAATTTATTTATTTATAAGGTGGAATAAATATAAGGGCGAGTTTATATACAAGGTGAATATGTACAAGGAATGCTATTTTTTTTCTTTTTATTTTTTTCTATTTTTATCTTGATTTTGTATTTACAAATATTTACAAATATATACAAGCCCATTTTATTTTATTTTTAGAGGAAAAAATTTTTGTTATATTTACAGGTATATTTACACACATGAGCTCCCTATCTCTCTTTACTTTGGCTTTTGTGCGGTCATGCCCATGCTAAGCCCTCCCTTGGGATTAGGTTGCTCAATATTTATTCTAAATATTTCCCTCTTTTTCTTTTAATTCTTTATTCTTTTATTTTTGCACACAAACATGCTAATTATTAGTTTTTACACTATGCATGCCTTTTGGTAATTATTTGTATTTACAAACATATACATGCATTTGCAAAGGTTTTTGTAGCTAAATTATAAGAATAAAGAGTGATGAATGAGTATTCATCATCCCCTATACTTAACTTTGCTAGTCCCTTAGCAAACACTTATTTGAAAAAGAAGTAAAAAAGAGAAAGAAAAAGAAAAAGAGGAGAATATACATGGATCAAGGTTGAATATTAAACTTGCCTTCATTAAATTGAATTATGGAGCTTGATCAGATCTTTGGATTATTAATGTGTCGGAACCTTATTTGGACTTAAGCTTAAAACTCAACAGCCTCTAAGTTCCACCAATCTATAATCAAGACTCCTCAATAATCCAGGTCAGAACAAGTCTACAAACACAAACCCTGAAGACTATGAATCTTTCCTTGTACTGTGAATGTGAAATATAAGCTCTCCACCTCAGAAATGGTAACTTGACAACCCTCCCCAACAAGGTAACTCTATGACCCCAATCTGGCCACTCTTTCCTCGAGGAGCGGGGTATTCCCTTCTAAGTTCAAGTTCAACCGGCTCAAGAAGAGGGGGAAGAAGAGAATGGATCATGGCCAGTGTAGCCATGTATCCTTGGGAGCTCAACCTGTGCAGCAAAGTCTCCCTGCTGCAAGCTACATAAGGTGGGACATGAATCTCAAGCTTTGCTTATTTGCACTATATACATACTCCGGTGGGATTATCATTTTCTATCAGACCCATCATTTTTTTTGGAGTTATTTTCTTTTTGCATTTTTTTTCAAGTGCATCTATACAACGTATACATGTGCAGCATATATACAAGGAGTTTTTCCTCTTGAGCCAGTAGACTATCCCTCTTTTGAAGCATTATTGCAACCCACAACTCCTGTCGTTAGACCTCATGGTAACCAGACCAAGTTGAGACGCACTTCCTTCACTAAAAGAAGAAGAGAGGTTCCGTCTAGAAGTACTACCCTCATATGCTACCCCAAGTCAAGGAAGACTGCCTCCTCACCACCTCATCCGTAGAGAGCTCGGTGCTAAGTGCTGTGTCCAAGTAAAGCCATTGTCCCTATGAGTCATGTGTTGTTGTTAAGTGTTCTACTTAGGCTCATTGAGATGACATGTGATCATAGCCTAGTGGACTCAAAGAATTAAGTCACCATGGACCTGAAAAGCCTTAACCCTAAGCCCTATAAGGTTCCTCTTATAAATTAGGTGGATTAAGATCTTAATCAAGCTCCATTTCCCAATTTCATTCCAGGCTAGTTTAAATGCCAACTATAATCCGGAAAAACTTTATACATATATACAAAGATGCTATTTACACAATTTTTACACAAATGCAAATTTTTTGAAAAATGTTTTGAAATCATGAATGGATGAATGCATGAATGCAAGTTTTGCAAAAGTATTTACACACATTTACACAAGATTTTTGCAAACTTTTGATTTTCAAAACATTTTGGAAAAATTTTGTACTATATACATAATTTTGATATGAAAATATTTACACAAACTTTACACCAAAAGATTTTTGAAAAACATTTTTACAAAAATAATTTGTACACTAGCTATGTATGTGCAAATAAAAGAATGATTATTTACAGGAAAAATTTTTAATTTTTGTGAATTTTTGGGTTTTTAGCCATTTTTATTTATTAACACACTCACACAAAGTACGAGTTATGGCTAAAGTATATATGAATTATGTACACCCCCTATACTTAGCTCGAACGATGTCCTCAGAGTCAAGAGTGATGAAGAAGACATAACTCGTGCTATGTATAAGGAAGTGAAAAGGAAGGCTATATACAAAGACGAATAAATGAAATAGAAAACCAAGAAGATCTCACCTTTTCCCCCTATACTTAGGATCAAATAATCCTAAGTATAGCAGGCTGTACACAAAGGGAAAACCGAGTGGCGAATGTACAAGGTCTACCCCCCTATACTTAGGGTAAAATATCCCTAAGTATAGGCAACAAAAATAGGGGTAGATAGAATCGAAAGAAAACTCAGGAGTCCAACATCCCCCCTATACTTAGGGTAAAGTACACCCTAAGTATAACATAATCAAAAGATGGAGAAAGGGATGTGGGACTAAAGAATGCGATGATATGGACATCTGGATCTATACAAGTCGGAAGAACAATGATAATCAGGCGTAAGATGCAATAGATGTAAGTCAAAAGACCACATCTCACGCAAAATGAATAGGGGCAACATCAACGACCCGCGGCTCATGATCTAGAAATGGCTTGAGCCGCTGGCCGTTCACTCGAAAGGTACTCTCAGAAGACAACTTGGATATGTAAATGCTACCGTTGTCGTGTACCTTTCTCACAAGATAGGGTCCCTTTCATTTGCTCTGTAGCTTCCCTGGAAATAGACGAAGCCTAGCATCAAACATCCATACTCTCTGTCCAGGCTCAAAATGCTTGTGGCTGATATGAGAATCATGCCACTCCTTCACTCTCTCCTTGTAATGTAGGCTGTTTGAGAAGGCGGTATCTCTAAGCTCCTCCAAGGCTGCTAACTCTGCCCTCCTCTGATCTCCTACACTATCTGGATCAACAAGTATCTCAGTGACTATCCAAAGTGACCTGTGTCTCAGCTCAACAGGTAAATGGCACGGCTTGCCATATACGAGGTGAAAGGGAGATGTGCCCAATGGTGTCTTGAAAGACATCTTATATGCCCACAAGACCGAGTCCAAAAGCTGTGACCAATCCTTTCGGTCAGGGCGGACGACTTTCTGCAAAATAGTCTTGATCTCCCTGTTCGACACCTCGGCTAGACCATTCATCTGTGGATGGTATGGAGTGGCAACTCGATGGTCTATACCGAACTCGCTAGCAAGGGCCTTCACCTGGTCGTTGATGAAATGAGACCCCACATCTGAAATCAATACTCGAGGTACCCCGAACCGCGTGATGATGTGCTTCCTCAAAAATATGCAACTGTCCTGACATCAGTGGTTCGGGCGGGGATAGCCTCAACCCAATGACTCACATAATCAACGGCCAACAGAATGTACTCAAATCCCTGACTCTTAGGGAATGGACCCATGAAATCGATGCCCCATGCGTCAAAAACCTCACAGAAGTGAATGGGCTGCATTGGTATCATATCACGCTGTCCACAAGTACCCATCCTCTGACAGTCAATACACCTCTTCACGAACTCATCAGAGTCCTTGAAGAGGGTAGGCCACCACAAGCCAGATTGGAGCACTTTCTGTGCCGTTCTCCTCCCAGAATGATGTCCTCCTGCCTCAAGCTTGTGGCAGTAAGTGAGGACGTATGGTGCTCCTCCTGAGGAATGCACCTACGCCAGACGCTATCCCCTCCTTCGTGGTAAAGGATGTGATCCTCCCAGTGGTAGGACTTGGCCTTCGCAAGGAAAGTCTCAAGCCTCTGCCTGGGCCAATCTTGTGGAACTTTCTTAGCAACAAGAAAGTTCACAATATCAACATACCACGGGAGTGAGGCGATAGCAAGGATCGCCTCATCTGTGAAGGTCTCACAAATAGGGTCAATCTGCTCTGCATCCTCAAGGTGCTCTAATCAGGAGAGATGATCCGCCACCACATTCTTGACTCCAGGCTTATCCTTGATCTCAATGTCAAACTCCTCGAGTAGAAGGATCCATCTAGTCAGTCTGGCCTTGGCATCCTTCTTTGCCATGAGGTATCAGATGGCGGTATGATCAGTATACAGGGTCACTCTAGATCCAATAATGTAAGATCTGAACTTATCTAGGCGAACACTACGGCTAGCATCTCCTTCTCTGTGACTGTGTAGTTCTGCTGCGCGGAATCTAATGTGCGGCTAGCGTAGTGGATAGCCAAAGGGGACTCCATCCCTCCTCTGTCCCAGCACGGGCCCCACGACAAAATCGGAGGCATCCGTCATGATCTCGAATGGGAGAGACCAATCAGGCGGCTGGAGAACAGGGCCTCTACAACACACTGCTTGAGAGTCTCGAAGGACGAAAGACACTTGTCATTGACAAGGAACTCGGTGTCTTTAGTCAGCAGGTCAGTCACACGGATGGGCAATCCTACTGAAATCATGAATGAACCGTCGGTAGAAACCGACGTGCCCCAGGAATGACCGTAACTGCCGTAAATTGGACGGCGGCGCGAGTTTTCTAATGACATCTACCTTGGTCGGATCAACCTCCATGCCCCTGTTGGAGATGATGTGGCCAAGCACCGTCCCTTGAGTCACCATGAAGTGACTCTTCTCCCAAGATAACACAAGGTGGACCTCTATACATTGCTGAAGTACTCGGTCTAGGCTGTCAAGACAGGAGTCGAATCCGTCGTCGTAAACTGAGAAATCGTCCATGAAGACCTCCAAGCACTCCCCTACCATGTCCAAAAATATCGACAGCATGCATCTCTGAAAGGTCGCAGGGGCATTGCATAGCCCAAATGGCATGCGTCGGGAGGCGTATGTGCCGAAGGGACAGGTAAAGGTGGTCTTGTCCTAGTCTTCGGGAGCGATGGCCACCTGGTTGTAGCCCGAGTACCCATCCAGAAAACAGTAGTGGCTCTTCCCTGCCAGTCTCTCAATGATCTGATCTATAAAGGGCAGGGGGAAATGATCCTTCTTGGTGGCCTGGTTGAGTCTCCTGTAGTCAACGCAGACCCGCCAAGAAGTGGGTACTCGTGTAGCAATCTTCTCTCCAGACTCGCTAATCACTGTAGTGATGCCCGTCTTCTTGGGCACCACATGCAAAGGGCTGACCCGCTTGGAGTCGGAGATGGGGTAGATAAAATCGGCGCTCCACCATTTCGATATCTCCTTCATGACAACCTCTCTCAGATTCGGGTTCAGCCGCCGCTGGAACTCACGCGACGGCTTCGCCTCATCCTCGAGATAGATATGGTGGGAGCACAGGGCCGGACTTATCCCCTGGAGATCTGCTACGCTCTATCCGATTGCCTTGTGGTTCTTTTCAAGAACCCCCATCAGACGGGATTCTTGCTCTCCAGTCAAATCAGCGGAGATAATGACTGGGTACATCTCAGGCTCACCCGCAAGGAATCTATACTTCAGCGATGTAGGAAGCGGCTTCAGCTCTGTACAACTGGGTGTTGGTGGATCTGGCCTCTGAAAAGTCTGCATGAACGCTGCCAAATCTGTATGGGAGAACTGAAACTCTCTATCAATCTCAAGAACTGGAGAAGGCTGCCCTGCTGGACTGTCTCTGCTCTGCTCGACATCTACCTCCTCAGCTGTAGGCTCAGTGGAAATCAGGTCTGGCATGTAATCCTCACAATCTGCCCAATCGGACTCTGACTCCGAGGGATCTGTGTCATCTAAGGTGGCATCAGCACCACCATCATCACAAGAATCTGTCTCACGGTCGCGAACCGGCTCTGCTGCCCCTGAATTATCATGTACCAGGAATGTGCTCTCCAAGCTCTCCTCTGCTGTCATCTCTGCATCAGCGGAATCTGAAAATGAGAGGATGGCCTGTGCTGCTGGGTCTGTCCAAACTGCCTCATCGTCTGTGATTACAAAGTCACAGTCCTGGTGGATGTCTAGCCCTGCCTCTGTTAGCTGCTCTGTGTCTGAAGTCGTCTCTGAGCATGCTCTCTCTCTGGCTCTGCTGTCCTCGACCGTCTCTATTTGTACACTTTCGCCCTCGACGCGAAAGTATACCTTCCCTTTATCATGGTCAGTCACTGCCTTGGCTGTGGCCAAGAACGGACGACCGAGAATGATGGGGGTATCGGTCACTGAATCAGGGATCTCCATGTCCAACACTACGAAGTCCACGGGGAATTGCATGTCCTGAATCATGACGACAACGTCTCGTAACAACCCCTTCGGCCTCTTGACAGATCGATCAACAAACTGAAGGACTGTCCTGCTCTGTCTAAGAGTGCCCAACTCGAAGCGGTTGAGAAGGGCTGCCGGAAGTAGGTTGATCGACGATCCGCTATCTAATAGAGTACGGTCGAACCTCTGCTCTCTAATGTGGCATCTGACATAAGGGGCTCCTGAATCTGGCCTCTTGGTCGGCAGACGGTTCTGGATCGCGAAACATGTGGCTTTCGTCAGCACATGGATCTCTGAGTGGTGGTTCCTCCTCTTCCTCCTGACTGTGGTCCTGTCTCTCAGTGAACGCTGAAGAAGGGGGATGTGCTGCAAATCCTCCTGAAGAGTCAGCTATATATGAAACCGATCTATCATCTGCTGGCTGAACTCTTCCTGATCTCTCTTTTTTGGATTTTCTTTTTTCTTCCCCTTCCCCATTTTAAGGGCTCTAGGGAAGGGGATCACGGGGTCCTTCTCAGATGAAGGACTAGGAAAGGGTCTAGACGGCTCGACGGTCGGATCCACACATACATCATGCACCACAGTGGGACCAGAAAAAACCAAACCCTTTCCTTTATTCACAACAGAGTTCCGAGATACATCAGAAGTAGGAAAAACAACAGGTCTCTCAACAAAAGCATGGGTGGCCTCAGCACCACCATCGGCTGGATCGACTAGAAGACTCACGGCCTCAGTACCGCGCTCTGGCTCGGCATCCTTGGTGGCCTCAGTACCACCGTCATCGTCTCTAGCGGCCTTAGTACCGCTCTCCTCCTCCTCGTCAGGCGCTCTAGGTGTATCCTCCTGATGTAGCTCAGACGAGGCACCGCCTGCTGGCATCCTACTGCTCCTAAGTGTGACAAAATCAGTATCAACAAGATATCCAGTCATATCACCAAATGCATCACTAGGAGTGGTATATTCAGTACAAGCTACCTGCTCAGATTTCCTCTTCAGGCTGTTGGGGTTCGGCTCAATCTGGGCAGGGATGGCGGCCTTCCCTATCACAATGTCCCGCATCTCCTGACGAAACTCGTCCATCTCCCGTCGAAAGGTAGCCTACTGATCTGTGAGAAGGCGGGCTATATCATCCAAGACGGGGCTCTCATGAGAGCCCGACGTGTAGCCTTTCTGGTAGTGAGGCTGCTGGAACTGGTGCTGTGGCTGAGAGGAGTACGGGTGTGGCTCATGCTGCTACTGGTGAGGCTGATCTCGCCTCCAAGACTGTCCCTGCTGATAGGGACGAGGACCATACGACGACTGCTGCTGCTGCTGTGGGTACACTAGGGGCTGCTGCTGCTGCTGGTGATCTCTCTGCTAGCCGTACTGGCCACCCTGAGCTAATGGCTGCTGCTGGGGCTGGGCACCTTCGGTCCCCCAACGGAATCCAGGATGGTCTCGTCGGATACCGGGCTGGTGGCGGTCATACCGAATCCCGTTGACATCCATCAACGGCTCTGCATCGTACTGGGGTGGCGGGAGCACTGCCAGAGGCTGATCCGGCTGGTATACCACCATCTGCAAGTCAGGAGATGGTGGTGACTGGTAGGTGGCTGCGGCTGCTGGTACGGCTCCGCCTGTACAAGATGAACCTGTCTAGGCTGCTGGTGAGAGCTGGAGCGCTGGGACGAGCTGCTGCTGCTGCCGTGATCGCCTCGTGACTGAAGACGGGGCTGGGAAGCCGTTTATGCCTCCTGGAGACACATGAGATGTGTCTTCAAGTCACTCAAAGTCTGTGCCATCTGCTCCATCTGAGTGATGCCCTGACACTGCTCCTTCTCTATAATCTCCATCCAGTCCAGCTTCTCGCTGATGATCCCCATGTCCGCGGCTGATGGCTCGGCCTGTGCTGCTGCTACCGCGGACGAACTGGAAGGACCGGCGTCGACCCGTGCTATCCTCTAGTACTGCACGGGTTGTGGCTGCTGGGCTCTGCCCTGAGTGTATAATCGAGTCTGGGACATTACCATGTAGTTCTTAGCCATCTCCTCGTAGATGGCCCAGACCTGGTCGTGATCCTTGGCAAAGTAAGACCTGCCACAAGAAGCGTTCACCAAGCCCTGAAGCTCTTGTGTCAGCCCGCTGAAAAAGCTCTGCACGAGGTTCGGCTTGGAAATGTCGTGGTGCGGGCATCTATCGGTCAGCTCTCTGAACCTCTCCCATGCCTCATGGAACTGCTCGTTGGGGAGCATGGAGAAGTTGCTGATCAGGGCTCTCACGGCATTGGTCCGCCCGAGTGGATAGTACTTATGCAAGTACTCGGTGCGGAGCTGCTCCCAAGTGTAGACAAACTTCCCCAAATGCTTCAGCCACGTGGCTGCTTTGTCTGCCAAGGAAAAGGGGAAGGCAATCATCCGTATCGTGTCCTGGTCCACCTGACGGTCGTGGACAGTTCTGCAAATCATGAGAAACTCCTGGAGGTGGAGATGGGGTTCCTCGGTGGCGAGCCCATGGAAACGGGGGAGGAGCTGCAAGGTGTTCGGGGGGAACTTGAAGTCCCCCACGATGGCTGGTAAAACAACCCAGTGATGCATGGGTCGATCCGGGGTTGTGCAACTCCCGCATCGGTCTCGGTGGGTCTCCTGCTCCTGTCGCGGCGGCTGCCGCTGCGGCGGCGGCAGCTGCGGCTGCTACAGCAGCTGCTGCTACATCATCTGGGACTCTCGGCCCGTCTCTACGCTGCTCTCACTCTGCTCTCATCTGCTCTATCTCTCTCCTCATATCTAACATGAAAGCTCCCTGATCCCTCAACTGCTGCTGCACTGTCTCGAGGGAGGCAATCAAGGTGGAGTTGATCGCACCCTGGTCCAGAACAAAATGCTCGGGCTGTGGACCTCTACTGCGATTAGCAGAACTGCCGGCCATGGTCTCTGCAAAATCAAACGATCCGTACTCAGGTGCCGATAAATCTAAAAGTCTCTCCTCTAGCACTGGCCTCTCGGAACAGAAAGAAAGGGGGTCGAGGGGGAACAAGGTGGAATCATACTCGGGTTCAGAGAGCTGGTCTCGGCTCTCGCGAACCAACCTAGATGAACGGGTAGACGCGCCCGAAAGCGGTGCAGCCAGAGGCTACCTAAGAGATCGTATTCCCATCATCTTGATGTGGCTAGTAAGGAGGATGAGATATGGAGAAACTATGATCACAAGCAAACCCCCAAGTTCACCAACGCAACGCGAGCTGAAGACCGTAAAGGTTCGGTCAATTTATCTTGTCAATTTTATTTTGGTGAAGAATCAAGATATCAGAGCGATTACGTGACCTGTTGGGATACCCGATACTTTCCCAACCGTCTGTCCCACACAGAATTAGTCGGTAATCAGTCGAGAAGAGTACCGGAGGGCTCTACCTAGTGTTCGGGTCACTCTCTCGCACAATCAAACCAATCAATGAGGGGGTTGCTCTCCCCAAAACAAGTTTTTAAATGAGATGTCTTTTAGGGTCAATAGTTTTAGCAGTCCCAATCTTATTGTTTTTCTTTTTAGGTCTTTTTCAATAAAAGCAAAAACGCCTAACGATTTTTTCGGTTCTCCTGATTATTAAGTCAAAAACAGGGGGAGAAGACGAAAAAGACGATGCGCGATGAAATCAATGATGCATGCAGAGTAAGAAATGCGTACCTGTCTCCATCACTCTACATGCAATATGATCCGCGCAGAATTGAAAGACAGAAAAGAAACTACCTAAATGGTGCAGCGGAAAAATCGAGTCCTAAGCAGGCAACTTCTACTCGAAAGAACCGTCTAGCTGGTCACTAGCCTCCGATCCAAAGAGTCCGGTCTCGGTCTACCCCTCCTCCTCCCGACAAATCGGGTTCAGGAGCAGTGCTTGGCAGGGCAGGCTGCGGCACGTAGGCTCGAAGTAAGTGAGTCAGCTATTTTTATTAACTTTTTATTAGCAGGTCCAATTAACGAACTATAGGCACAAGCAGTATATTAGGTGTTTGGATCCTACTCAGTACGACACAGTCAACTAGAAATTCCTAAGGCTAGGGGTTCGATAAAAATCGCGTGAAACCGGAAAAGGCAGCTAAAAACTAAAAACCGCAAAGAAAGCCACGAAAAAGCCGACTAACTAATGGGTGCCCCGAGCACACCGGTGCTCGGCAAAACAGACCTGAGAAAGTATCCAAGTCCAAGTCTGCTGTCCCTGTGTTATTACAACAGTTCAGATAGCAAAAATAAAATCTAAGCTACTCTACACTAAACCTCTCCCACACAGCTACTCTCTCATGCTCTCCTGCGGCTCCGTGCAGAGGAGAGCCGCCTCCGAATCCCGCGGTTGCGCCGGCTTCTCGAGAGTCGCCGCCTCGGTCCTCGGGCCCTCGCAAGAAAGAAACAGAGTGTCACAGACCAAATAAAATAATCAAATAAAGACAGGAAACTAAACAGGGGTATATGTGCAAAAATGGCAAAGAAAATAAACAAGCAAAATCAAACAAAAATAAAAATAAAATAAAAGAAAAGAAAATAAAATAAAACAAAAATAAAGGAAAAACAAAAAGCCACGAAAAGCCACGGACTCAGAAAAAACTGCGGAAAGCCGCGAAAAAGAAAAAGAAAAGAAAATAAAAATGAAAAATAAAACGACTACTAAGCCGTGCTCCTCGGCAACGACGCCATTCTGATGACACACCTGATGACTCAGGTAAAGGTAATCAAGGGTCGTTGCGACCCAAGTCACCAAGCGGTGTCGATCGAGAAAAATATAGACCACCAAAATCAGATAAAAATCAAACAAGCTCAAGTAGCGGTCTTGCTATTATATTAACCTGGTATAGCGACCAGGGTCGAACACAAGGAGCACGTGATGGCCTTGCGGCCTACGGAGTAGTCTAAAATAAAATAAAAGACAAATATTTTTAGTGGATTTTTTTATGTTTTTATATTTTTTTGGATTTTTAAATAATTGAGGAAATAAGGAAAACAATCAAACAACCAACTACAAATAATTATTTACCTACTCAAAAATCATCCAAAAATTCAAACAAAAATGTTTTTATGTTTTTTTTATAATTTTTACTGTTTTTGGTTAATTTTTGGTATTTTTCTGATTTTTATTGGATTTTATAAAAATCAAACAAGGCGGAAAATAAAAGGTACTGTCCAGTCAGGTTACAAGGGCCAAATTAAAATGTAAATTGGCCCTTTTAAAACCTGAAGGAATTTTTCCTGTAAAGAAGAAAATACAAGGAAAATTTAGGCACCAGAATTATTAATTTTTGATTTTTCTTTTAATTAATAGATTTTTATGGGTTTTTAGGGGTTTTGTAATTTTTATAGGTTTTATAAAGCGAAAAATGACCAAACTTGGTCAGAAAATCAAACAAGGTAAACAAACACTACCTAATTTTTTTGTAATTTTTAGAGGTGTTTTAATATTTTTTTGTGAATTTTAAAGTTAGACAATAACAAAAATGCTTGTTTTTGAATTTTTAAAAATAACAAAAATACTAAAAAATGTCTCCAAAAATTAAATAAAATTTTACACTATGGCAGGAGCCATGTGTCCAATTTTCATTGAATTTGGAGTTGGTTTGCTATTTTATAAAAAAATGAAAATAAGGGTATAGTGCACAAGGACCTGTACGCAAATAACACAAGTTCCAAGGGGTCCGGTGCAATTTCTCCAAGAAACCACACGCGAGGCGCATGACCTGGGCACACAAGGACCTAATTGCAAGAAAACTAAAGTTCCTGGACTATTTAGTAACACGTACTAAAAGTCCAGGGGCTTCAGTGTAAATAACCCACGAAATAAAGCACATGCACAATTAAACCACGCACAGGGGTATTTCTACAATTAATAAAAACTTAAATCCATTCATTAACGCCCTGAAACATGAAGGTCTTACATGCAATTAACCCACAAAAGCACGTGTCGACGCACGTGTCCCACTACAGACAGGGGTATAAAAGTAAATACTAGAAACGATAGGGTCCTCTATGCAAATTACCAAACGCAAATAAAAGTTTTAAAATATTTACAGGACTACAAAGTAACACCTAAAAAGATAAGGGCCTAAGAAGAAATTACCCTTTATTTAAGTCGAGGGCCGGATGCTCGCCACGTGGAGATCGGACGGTGGAGAAGAGACGGCTAAGCACTGGGGTATTCAGCGCTCATCCAATGGCATAGACCTCGCCACGTGGAAGATCGGATGGTCCAGATGCGCTGGGTCTTCTTCGCTGGATGGGGCTGAGAGGAGGCCACGTGGAGATCCAACGGTGGCTACTGGCCTCCTCTTAATCCTGATCGGACGGTCCGGGTATAATCTGGAGCTGGAAGGTAATCGGACGGTCGGGGAAGGTCCTCGATGAACTGGACGCCGACGAGTTTCACTGGGCTCGTGTGGGCGCTGAAGACCTCCTCGCGGGCTGCTACTGATCGGAGAAGAATCGCCTTTGCCTCCCGCGTCTAATGGAATCCTCCGATGACGCGACGGAGCTCCGGAGAGCTCAGGTGACGTCGGCAAAGGCGGAGGTGCTATGCCTGAATGTCGAGCCCTCAGATGGGCTCCTCTGGTCCTGCAAAACAGCGCAACACACTCCTGGGTCGAGGGCAAAATGCCTCGACCCGGTTAAGGGTGGTGAGGGTGATCGGCGCGTCGGGGCGAAGGGGCTCCGGCGATGCGACGGCGGAGGAGCCCCAATCCCAGCTCCTGTGCGAGCTGGGTTGAACGAGTGGGTGGAGAAGGTGCGTGGAGGGAAGGAGGAGATGATGGGAGATTCCGATGGTCGAACGGGTGGCTAGGGTGGTCGGAATCGGCGATGGACGTCGACGGGGGAAATTGGGCGAAAAGCAAAATTAAAGAAATAGAGGAAGAACGGGGACTACCTACTGGATGCTGTCGACTGTGGAGGAGCTGGGGGTGCTCCAGGTCCTTGCCTTAAGGGCCGTCGGTGCCCGAGGCTCGAGCGTCACCTCCAGGCGGCGCACAACGGCACAACGTCGCCGGATCGATGGTCTACACGCTCCCTCCCCGCTGCAACACCACTGGAAGCGAGCTGTCACTCTCGCGGAGGCGATGGAGGTCCTTGGGTGGAGAATGGATGAGCCAAAGATGAGTGAACAAGGAGACAGAGCTCGGCTTATATGCGAGTGCATGTCTGAGAAGAGGGGATCGGGCAGGGTTCCACGAAGCGCGGATCCCCACGCGGAAGATCGGGCGAGGATCTCGGATGCACAAGGAAGAAGGAGAGCCCGGGATTTGCGGGCATGGGCGTTGGATCGAGCGTAGAGAAATTCGAGAAGTCGGGTCGCGGGCTCGGATCCGGGGCTCAGTGGTCCTGGGGGGGGGAGTTGACCGGGGGTCAACGTCCCCCGTGGACCAATCAGGATCAGCCATGTAATAAATATTTAGAAATTCAAAATAAAATAATAAATGGCAGAATTATTAAAAACTCAAAACATAAAAAATGTTTGTTTTATTTTTTTTCTATTTTTTGTGATTTTTAATTAATTTTTTGAAATAAAAATAGGATATGTACACTATAGTGCTATACATAGGTATTTACACAATATAGGTTTTTACTTTTTGATTTTTAATTAATTATTTTTGTACATTTTTATTCCCATTTTATATTTTAGTTATTTATAGCATAAAATTAGGAATAATTTGATGTTTTTATTTTATTTTTATTATTCATATACAAGGGGTAAATAATTAGAGATATACATATATATATACATGGTATATGTACAATGTTCTTTTTGATTTTTAATTTTGTTCTTTTTATTTGATTTTTGTTTTTATGGTTTTTATTTTATTTATTTATAACATAAAAGGTACAATATATATACAAATTTTTAGGGATTTAATTTATTTATTTATAAGGTGGAATAAATATAAGGGTGGGTTTATATACAAGGTGAATATGTACAAGGAATGCTATTTTTGTTTTCTTTTTAATTTTTTCTATTTTTATCTTGATTTTGTATTTACAAATATTTACAAATATATACAATCCCATTTTATTTTATTTTTAGAGGAAAATATTTTTGTTATATTTACAGGTATATTTACACATGAGCTCCCTATCTCTCTCTACTTTGGCTTTTATGCGGTCAGGCCCATGCTGAACCCTCCCTTGGGATTAGGTTGCTCAATATTTATTCTAAATATTTCCCTCTTTTTCTTTCAATTCTTTATTCTTTTATTTTTGCACAAAAACATGCTAATTATTAGTTTTTACACTATGCATGCCTTTTGGTAATTATTTGTATTTACAAACATATACATGCATTTGCAAATGTTTTTGTAGCTAAAATATAAGAATAAAGAGTGATGAATGAGTATTCATCATCGCACGAGGGTCTAAGGTAGTCAAACGTGTCGCTGGAGCGACCACTCACGAAATCCCAGGCTATCTCAACAATCAACCCACAATTGGATATCAAACAATAAAGGCAGTGTGGATTAAGATTTATTATGAACCCTACCATCAAATGTGTATAGTGACAAGTGGAGCAAGGTGTCAAACACGGGAAACACATGATGTAGCACTATATTATTTATAAATAAATAATATAAGTATATTTGTATATATAACTATGCACAATATTTACCAATTAATGTGGGGTTTTAATAATAGAATTTTTATTTTATTTTTGATTATATATATATATATATATATAGATTTTATATTTTCTTTTTGGACTTTTATATTTTTTATATTTTCTTTTTTATAAAAGATATATAATATATATAAGGCTATATATAAAGTATATATACAATATAGACTAATATAGATATAAATAATAATAAAAATAATCAAAAATAAGAAAATAAAATATTTTTGGGGTTTAATCAATTTTTCATTATTTTTATGATTTTAAGGATTTTTTTGCTAATTTTTATATATTTTAAAGTCCAGAATACCCTAAAACATGGTTTACTTAAATACCTGAAATTAAAATGGAGATATAAAATATAAAACAATAGCAAAATTTCTCCAAATTAATTTTTATAGATAAATAATAATAATATATAGAAAAATATAAAATAGAAAATAGCTTTTTTTGACTTTTTTTGGGAATTATATACGTTTTTATAAAAGTTTTTAGTGTTTTTCAATTTTTAGGAGTTTTCTTTTGTAAATTTTAGTGATTTTGGATTACTTAAATAAGTATAATATAATGTTTCTGGGATTTTTCGAAGTGATTTTATATTTTTTGTCCTTTTCAAGGCAAACTAGGGCTGACTGAGCTCTATTTGATTTTTATAAAATAGGGAAAGGGCATAAAATGCGAAAATAATTAGGTAGCATATCAAGCATGCATCCATGTACTTTCTCCTATTTTTGGTGATTTTTAGAGCAGACAACTATTTTTAATAAATAGAAAATATCACATAAAAATGTTCAACTTGACAAGGGTATAAATGCAAATAAAATATCATGCAAGAGCTACAATGCAATTTCACCAAAAAATCAAACTTATATTCAAATTCTATGTATTAGAATACAATTACATAAATACGTGAGGGCTTTAATGCAAATTTTACAAGATAAATGTGCGCCTACATATGACTCTGGCGGGGACCAAATTACAATATATGAAAAAGTTAAGGGGGTAACATGCAATTTGTCCAACAATTTTAAACTAGATAAAATATTTACAGGGCCTTTTAATAAATACAAAAAGAGCGGAGTGCATCTGTGAAATTTTACCACTTAAGCACCTAGATCTGAGCGTCCAGAAGTTGCCACGTGTCCACTCGAGCAGCTCCGATTGCGTACCCCTTCGTTTGAGATCAACAATCCCGATTAGATCTTGACCGCTGTTCGGGATCGAATGACGATGAAGAGGCTTGAAAGAACAGTCAAGAACACGATGCTGATGACTTTTGATTCATCGATCCTCGCTCCTTTGACGACCTATGCCTTCCCCGATGTGCGCATCAGATAGATTGGCATCCTCCGCATGCTCCTATAAGGTCCGATGGAGGCAAGCGAGCACGGAAGGCTCCAGCAAGGGAGAACCACCTGGAACAGCTCCATGTGGTGGCTGAGGTCCCAGGATCACCAAATGACCTACAAAAAGCTACCAAAAGATCCCTGGGTGTGAGAGCTATCTTCTCGACCCGGGGTTTACATAAAACGAAGGGGGAACGGAATGGAGGGGGAGCGCCAATGAGGTAGCTGTGAAGGGAGCTCGATTCCCAGATCCGCGGTGGATTTGGGTTGGACAAAGGGGGGGTTCGATGGAGAATGCAGAGGGGATTGGAATGGTGAGGAAAGAGGAGCAAATCGACGGTCGGATCACGGTGAATCAGACCTGGAGCTCGAGCTCTAGGAATTGGGGGTTTTTAATTTGAGCGCTAATTGCCTGATTAAACTAGAAATTAAAGATGCAAAATGAAAGGCAAGCTAAAACAACTACCTAAGAATGCGAGAAACGGGGGATTGACCGACTTGAGGCAGTTAGGAGCAGGTTCTGTCGGCGGAGCTCCAGCGGTGGATGGATACACCTCCTCCCTTGCTCCCCTCGCTACAAATCAAGGGCCAAACCACACTATCACCATGGAGAGGCCACTAGGACTGATCTGAGGGGATAAAGCTCGAAGAAGAGGGATCAAAAAACCAAAATGGTTAAGGGGTTATATTTATAGGCGAATTTCTGGTGGAGATTCTAGGATGGGCGTGGATGAGGGATGACGTGGCTACGAGATGGTGGTGGTTTCGAGAGTAATGAGTAAACGAAGAGGTGCAGAGAAATGGGAGAAGAAGGCGGCCTCACGACCTTCTAAAGAGAGTCAGAATGTAGGCCGGACTGTTGACCATGGTCATTAAAGAAATGCGCATGGTTGGTCCACGTGGACCAACCAAGAAGTTCCAAGGCAAAAATGCCTTGAAAAATGGATAATAAATATAATTCAATTTTATTATTTTTAGGTTATAAAATAGAAAATGTTTCTAATTTTCAGTAGTATTTTATGGACATTTTTATTTATCTTTTAGAGGTGTTTATTTACAAGTTAATTTTTAGGGTACATATATAGGTATATTTACCTATGTTTTAGGTATTTTATTTTTATTTTGTATTTTTGATTTTATTATTTTCTTAGATTATTTTATATATTTATAACTTGTTTTTAGGTACTTAAATATTTTTTGATATATTTTTCTGATCTATTATATACACTTAATTAAATAGATGTATTAATTGTATAGGTATAAATATAGGTAATTCATTTATGTATTCTATCTTCATATTTTATTTTAGTATTTTCTTTATTATTTTATTCCTTTTTAATATGTACATATATTATAAATAATCTTTACAAATTTATAAAAATATAAAATTACAAAAAATGAATAATAAATAAAATGATCATTTTAATCGGGTGTACTATACAATACAGGTCCAAAACCTAATTTTCACTCCTTCACTCCAAAAAATATGAAACTACCTTCATTAAATAGCTTATTAAAATTTATATACAATTAATGGTGATTTTGATACATTTTGAGTTTTTATTTGGGAGATATGGGTATGTGAAGTTTGACTTTTGGAAATTTATTTTGTTTATAAAATGTACACTGCGTATTATTTTCGTGTGAAATAATTTTTGTATTTTTTATGTATTATTATATACAACTTTCATGTACAAAGTTTTATTATTTGAGGTATAAATAATAAAGAATAAAATAGGTCCCAAAAAATATTTATTGGCCTATATTAATAGAGTGATTGCTCTGTATTTTCTGTACATTTAGCAGCCCTATCTCTCCCTACTTTATTCCTTGTCGACTAAGTCATCATGATGACTAAGTCTCGGGGGCTAGGGTCACTGCACTGTCCTTGATGCTTCACTCTTTTTTCTTTTCTTTCCTTTATTCTTTTATTTTGGTAATAAATAAATTAAATGTACAATATTTCATACAGTATTTTGTACATTATAATGAGCATTTATTTTGACAAATTAATGATATATACATGCATTCAGCTAGGGTTTAAAGGATAAAATGAAAGAATAAAGGTGATGAAATGGAGATTCATCACCCCATATACTTGCCTTTTCTAGTCCTCAGCAAACACTTATGCCTATGATTGCAGAGAAGAAAATAAAGAAAAGAGAAAGAAAGAACTTGGAATAATTTTCGACTTTTAAACTTTCTTAATAATGTCAATGTTTGGAGCTCCGAGAAAACCTTTGGATTAATGTTGTGTTTAGAACCACTTAGAGGTTAGGATTTGTGACAACAACCTTTAGGTTCCATACTCCTATTATCCAGTCCAATTCACAGCCAGGTCAAAACCATCCTCTCAGTCACATACTCCTGCTACCTTGAAATGATAGAACCATGTGTGTGAAATTGTTTAGCTCTCCACAGACAAAACTATTGAACTACCAAGTTGGCTTCTCTTCTGATAACTCGTCCTCGTGGAGTCATATATTTCCTTCTAAGGTCAGGTGCTTCCAGTCTTTACAACCGAATGATGTAAGAAGATAGAAGAATGGGAAGAGAAGTGATAATGGACCCGTGTAGTCTTCATTCCTTGTGAAGTCGGTCAGTGTAACTGGATCTTCACCAAGAAGCAGGCTTTTTCTGAAGCTCATATTTGTGGAATTTTTGGTTGAAGTCTTCTTTGAATATTTTCTTTGACTTTGCATAGCTTCTGCATTCTTGTTTGTGCCCTGGTGGATATAATATCTTTTGTCCACCTACTTTTTTGGGGTCTTAGAAAAAGTTGCGCTAGTAGACCATCCCTCATCCGAAGCATTATTTCAATCCATCTCCAGTTTTTAGATATCATTGTTATCCGAAGAAGTGAGTTAGGGTACCGGTGTCGGCAATCCTCAAGAATGGTTCCTGAGCCACCCTTGAAGAAGCAGCCTTGCATCGTCCTGACTTAGACCCCAAGATCTTTCAATAGAATATCTAGATTTAGCTAAGTGTTAAGTGCGAGGTTTCCAGTAAAGTCATTGTCTCAAGAGTCGTACGGATGATATGAAGGGTTCTATTTAGGAACCATGAACACAGTCTTATGGAGTCTAAAGAATTAAGTCAAGGTGACCTGAAGTATCTCTAATTCCAGTCCTTAAATGGTTCCTCTGAAATTAAGTGCATTAAGATCTTCCTAAAGCTCCAATCTTCAGACTTTACTTGGACTTGTTCAATTTCCTAGATTATTCTTAAAAATTCTCATGCTATGCATAATGCAAAAATATTTTTGTGATGAAATTTTCAATTTTGAACTTTTTATGGATTTTTGAAAAAGATGATGCATATGCATTTTTTTGTGTTTTTCAAAAAGATTTTGCAAATGTTTTTGGTATTTCTAGTTTTGCAAATGTTTTCGTGACTTTTGAAAAGAGAAGTTTTTGGACAAAAACTAGGTACAAATATTTACACGGGGGTGCATCTTATACTTACAAGAATTGAGGTTTTTTTTTACGAATTTGCAAGGGGTAAGTGATCATTCTTATAGATATTTATATACATTTGATAAAGAATTTGAGAGTGATGTATATATTCCTAAATTTATTTGAAAAAGATTTTACTAAAATTTTTTGGAAAACTATAGTCCAAAATAATCTTTACAAACCTACTTTAAAAACATTTACACATTTGAAAATCGTTTTGCAAAGATTTTTCAAATAGTATATATAGATTTTTGAAAATATTTTTACAACCATTTTCCAAACATTTGCAAATTATTTTTCAAATATTTTTATTTCACGCAAAGAAAAGAAATTTTATAAACAAAATATTTTACAAATATTGAAGAATTTTACAATATAATTTTCAAACAATTCTCAAAATATTTCTCAATTTGATTTTCAAACTATTTTCCAAATATTTTGCAAAGCGTTTTCACCTGATTTATTAATCAATATGTACAAAAACTTTGAGGAACAATAGACATAATTTTTATTTATTAATTAAATGGATTTATATACAGATATTTATAATGTTTTAGCCATATTTATTGAAGATACAAAAGTACGAGTTATGACTAAAATATATAAAAAATATATATTGACCTCCCCTATACTTAGCTTGAGCTATGTCCTCATAGATCAAAGATAAAGGAAGACATAACTCGTACTAAGTGTAGAGAAGTCTATACTACAACGACTAAAGAATCAGAAGTCGACCGTCCCCCTATACTTAGGATCAATTAATCCTAAGTATAACAGTCTATATACCAATGCCGAGAGGGTCAAGGGTGGGAAACGAATAAATAAATAACTCAACTGCTCGACCTGTCTCCCCTATACTTAGGGTAAAATATCCCTAAGTGTAGAAAGAATGTCAAAAGTTGAGGGGACAGGCGAGGGATCAAAGAATGAGCACCCGAATGTATTCATCCCCCTATACTTAGGATGAATCATATCCTAAGTATAACAATGACGTATGGGGGGTGAATACGACTTTTTGGAAGAATCAAAGAATATAAAAGGAAAAGAAGAAAAGAAAAAGAAGAAGAAAATGATTAACTATTTAAAAAAGTTTTTGCTGGCCTCGTTTGCATGAATGGATGCTATGGTGTGAATATGTCATCGTGAACCACCTGAATTGAATCGACCACGGACATAAACATGTCATGTTCGAGATACAGTTTTAGCAGTTGTCGATTGATCACAAATGGTTGTGCATCAGCTGATAGTCCAGATATGACGATACTTCAATTGTCACGCACTTGTTTCACTACAAATGGCATGTCCACTTGCTCTACAATTTCCCTGGGAGTAGTTTGTGCTTTGCATCAAACAACCAAATTTTCTGTCCTGACTCGAAGTTCTTGTGGCGGATGTGCTTGTCATGCCACTTCTTGACCTTTTCTTTGTACATTAGGCTGTTGTCGTATGCATACTCACGAAATTCAAGAAGCTGATTCAGATCCAACTTTATGTTCTTGCCTCCCTTCTTGGAATCCAAATTGCAGATGTTGATTTCCCATAATGATTTGTAAATAAGTTCCCTGGGCAGATGGCATGGCTTGCCATATACTAAGTGGGAGAGGGACATTCCTAATGGTGACTTGTACGCGGTTCGATAGGCCATAGTACTGAGTCTAGCAATTGCGACCAATTCTTCCTGTCGGGGCGTACGAATTTTTGCAATTATGTCTTTATCTTCCTATTTGAACATTCGACTAGGACATTAGATTGTGGGTGGTATGGAGAGGTGACACGATGTTCAGTGCAGAATTCTTATGTATGTTTCTTCACCTCTCTGTTGACAAAGTGGCTACCCCATCAAATATTAGAATTTTGGGGATCCCAAACCTTGCAATAATGTGATCCTTGAGGAACTGGCAGACGGTACGACTGTCAGCAGCTCGGGCTGGGATGGCCTCCACCCAACGACTTACATAGTCGACAACGAACAGAATATATTCAAAACCCTGACTGTTAGGGAATGAGCCCATGAAATCAATGCCCCATGCATCAAATACATAAGAAATTTGAATGTACTTCAGAGGCATCTGTCTCTCATTCCGATGGTACTTCCTAGTCTCTGACAGTTAGTACAATGCTTGACAAAATCATCTGCGTCTTTAAATAGAGTCGGTCACCAAAGGCCGCATTGTAGAACTTTCACTGCCGTTCTTCTGCTAGAGTGTTGTCCTCCCGATTCTCTGGAATGTCAATGCTCTGTGGAATTCCTCCTGAGGAATGCATCTTCTCCAGATGTAGTCAGCCCCCTTTCGAAAGAGATACGGATCCTCCTGCTGGTAGAAATGGATGTCGGACAAGAACTTGTCTCTTTTAAGCTTAGGCCAATCTTATGGAGTTTTCTTAGATGCAAGATAGTTCACAATATCGACGAACAGAGGAGCTTAATGAATGACAGGATGGCTTCATCTAGAAAAGTCTCAGTGATTGGTAATAGGCTCCGTGCAGGAGTGTCTGAGTCTGGTAGTCTTGACAAGTGGCCGGCCACCACATTTTTAATTCCAGGCTTATGACGAATTTCCAGATCGAATTCCTGGAGTAGAAGGATCCATCTGATTAATTGTGGTTTGGCATCCTTCTTGGCTTGAAGATACCTGATGGCCGAGTGATCTGTATACACAATGACTTTAGATCCAAGCAAATGGGATCTGAATTTTTCTAGGGCGAATACTACTGCTAGCTGCTCTTTTTCAGTGATAGTGTAGTTTCTTTTTGCTTCATCTAGAGTTCTGCTGGCATAGTGAATAGAAAATGGAATATGATATCTCCTCTGTCCTAAAACTGCCCCAATGGCATAATCAGAAGCGCCCGTCCTGATCTCAAATGGTAGAGACCAATCTGGCGGCTGAAGGATAGAGGCCTAAGTAATTATTTCTTTTAACTGTGTAAAGGCCTGAAGGACTCTATCATCGACAATAAAATCAACCTCCTTGCCTAAGAACTCGGCCAGGGGTCGGGCGATTTTGTTGAAATCCTTGATGAATAGTCGGTAAAAGCTGACGTGCCCTAAGAATGACCTGACTTGTTTCAGATTGGTAGGTGTCTCTAATTTTGAAATTACTTTCACCTTCGCAGGGTTGACCTCCATGCTACGTTTTGAGATAACGTGGCCGAGCACAATACTCTCAGTCACCATGAAATGGCTTTTCTCCCACGAGAGCACTAGGTTCACTTCACAACATCTTTTCAGACTCGATCCAAATAAGATAAACTTTGATCAAATCTATCTCAATAGACTGAGAAATCATCCAAGAAGACCTCAAGAAAACTTCCAACCATATCTGCAAATACTGCCAACATGCATCGCTGGAATGTAGCTGGAGCGTTGCATAACCCGAACGACATTCTGCGGAAGGCATATATCCCCAATGGACATGTGAAGGTGGTCTTCTCTTGATCTTCAGGAGCAATGAAGACTTGATTGTAATCAGAGTATCCGTCCAAGAAATAGAAGTGGCGGCCAACCTTTCGACTATCTGGTCGATGAAGGGAAGTGGAAAAAGATCTTACTTGGTCGTTGAATTAAGACGTCTGTAATCCACACAGACGTGCCATGATGTTGGAACTCTGTTTGCGATCTCCTTTCCTTTTTCATTCTTGATCATGGTGATCCCTGACTTCTTGGGCACAACATGTAGGGGACTCATCCATTTTGAATCGGAGATAGGATAGATGAATCCCACATCGCACCATTTCATTATCTCATTCATCACTACCTCCCGTAGGTTTGGGTTTAATCTGTGCTGAAACTCGAAAGAGGGTTTGATGTCTTCTTCCAGGCATATGTGATGCGAGCATAGGGAAGGATTTATCCCATGGAGATCAGAAATTTTCCAGCCTACGGCCTTGCGATTTCTTTCTAGAACCTCAAGCAGACGAGATTCTTGTTCCTCAGTTAGCTATGAATTGATGATCACAGGGAATATGTTCGGTGCACCTGCAAGGAAGGCATACTTCATGTTTGCTGGAAGTGGCTTGAGCGTAGGTGGGGATTGCTTCAGCTTAGTGGTGACTTCTGCTACTATGCAAGGCGATGGTGTTGGATCTCTCACCTGTTGTGTGTCCACCATTGGTACTGTAGGCTCTAAGTGTAGTGCTACACAGAATTCCTCAATGATAGAATCTTGTTCGCAGAAATTTTCAATAATTTCCTCTTGCTCCGCCAAGGTTAGGTATCCATGAATGTACTCATCAGGCAAGTCAATAAGAATCACATCTTCTAGGACATCTGGAATTCGACTGTGCTATCCAGGACTGTCCTTGTGGAGAGGAATTCCTAGGTCTCGATATCATCCATGAACAAATTTGTATCGCGGATCTCGACCAAAACATCACAGTCTTCTATTTGCTTCTCTGTTGGCTCACTCTCATCTGATGCATATGCTAAAGGTTTGGGCATTTGGATCGTATCAATCGACACCTTATCACTATTTGAACAGAATGTTATTTGACCGGTTCCATACTTTACCACTGCCTCGGCTGTTCAAAGGAACAACCATCCAAGGATAATTGGGGTACGTAGAAGAGGAGCGGAAGTGTCCATGTATAGGAATATGATGTCAGCAGGGAACTGCATTCCCTGAATGGTGACGACATCTTCCAAAATTCCTCGGGGTCGCTTAATGGATGTGTCTGTGAACTGTAGAATCATTCTTGTGGATTTGAGCAGTCCCAACACAAATTCCTTTAGTATTGATGTAGGCATTAGGTTGATTGAGGACCCACTGTCAAGTAGAGTTCGGTCGAACTCTTGGTTAAATATCTGGCATTTTACTAGAGGAGCTTCCATGTCCTTCTTTGTCGGGAGATTGCTGATTGCATTCACTATAGCTGTGGTGAGAATGTGCTTCACATTTCTTTCATGAGCTTTTCGCGGCTGTCTCTTCGAGTTACATGCCTCTTTCAGAGCTTTCTTGATATTTGACATGTATTTGACGGCTTTGAGCAAAGGCATTTCAAGAACAAGATTCTGAATTATTTCCACCACATCAGGATCAGACAAGGCAATTTTCAAATTTTTATTTTTTTGGATTTTCCCATAGCATATGGAAAAGTGATATTTATGGAATCAAAAGCACAGTGGAAATAGTGTTCTTAGTTACAACAAAATCTATACCCACATCAGGCTGTACACGTGGATGACTAAAAGGGTCATCCAAGAAAGGTGGGCATCCAAAATCTTCAAGGGAAGCTCCATCGGCTGGCTTTGGATCAACTGCGGGTGCGGTCTCCTCCACGGTGGGCTGGTTGGTGCTTCGGCTGCTGCTGCTGGTGCTTTCTTTTCGGTATTTTTGCTTTTGCTGATTTTTTTTGAATTTTGATTGTGCTTCTTCTTCTTATTCTTCCTCACCCAGTCTAGTTGCTAGTCCGGATGATGTTGAAGAAGATGATGACTCCACAGTGGTTGCTTTATTCTTCCCCTTGCAAGTGGCTGATGGCTGCAAGGTCCTACCGCTCCTGAGAGTGACAAAATTAGATAAAAAACAAATTATGCACATCTGACTATGTAAGACCAGTGGGACATTCACAGACTACCTGCTCTTTCTTCTTAAAATTATTGGGGTTCACCTCCACTTGTGCGGGAATGGAGGTCTTAGTGGTGTGAAATCGTCTAACTTCTGGCCGAGATCTGCAAGGCCCTTGACAAGTTAGGCCAAGAAGCCCAAGGCTGGAATCACAGGAGGTGTAGCCTCAGATACCTCGGTGTGCTGGCTATGCTGGTACTGCTGATGGTACTGAGACTGCTGATTGGGATACTGAGAATGGTATTGAGGAGAAGGGTGATTCTGATGATACTGCTGAGGAGGGTGTTGCTAATAGGCACAACCGCATACTACTGGTTCTGCTGGTGCTATCGATACTACGGTTGTTGGTATTGGTTCTGTATATAATTGCCATGAAATTGTAGAGACTGTTGGTGTTGCTGCTGATTGTTCTGGACAAACCTCCCTCCTTGCTGTTGAGGGAACTGGCAGGAGTTGGAAATTTGCCCCTGCTGAGGTCCGTTTGGACGGGTTGGATGCACATCATTTGACCATACACCGTTCACCTCTTAAATAAGAGGTGGTGGAGGGGAGAACTACTCTGGAATGTACTGGGGCTTCTGTGGTAGACGACCAGCTGCTGTCTGCCGACTTGCTGAGGAGTCTGTTGGCTCGGGGGGCTTGCACTAGACGAGTTGAACCGCTGGCTGAGGCTGACTCGGCTGAGGAGGATGTGACCGTGCATGTTCCTTCGTCTCAGCTGGAGTTGATGCCGATGGAGACACAGAGTTACATGAGCTGATTATACTCACCAGCAGCTCCAACTGCTTGGTGATTTAATCTAGTTTGCGCAGGTTCTTTGTTCTCTGTTCGATCACAACCAGTTTCTCTAACTCCTGTGATCGCTTCTCTAAGATGTCCACTTTGGATAGGTGGCTCCCAATAATTCTCAAATAGATCTCTCGTCCCTATCTGACTCGTGGGATGCTGCCATATGCACATGCTTTTGAATAGATTGTTGTTGGTGCTAATAGGCACGTTAAGACGATAAAGCGGCCTCTCCTTCAGCCATTTCGTCAAATATCTACCAGACGACGTCCTCATCTTTGTTGAAATGGAAGCCGCCACATGCTGCATCCACAAGCTTCTGACTTTCTATAATAAGTCCCCCAAAGAAATGTTGGACCAGGCTGGTCCTAGGAATCTCATGATGGGGACACTTTTCTTGTAGCTCGATAAACCTCTCCCAGGCCTCATGAATGGATTCGTGCACAGTTTGGGTAAAGTTTGCTATGTGGGCACACATCTGATTGAGTCACCCAAGAGGGTAGTACTTGTGCAAGAAGGCAGATTAAGTTCTTCCCAGGTGGTGACGACCTTCCCTAAGTGGTTGATCCAATGAAGGACCTTATCCTGAAGGCTGAAGAGAAATGCCGTCATCTTCACTACCCCAAGAGGTATACCAGGGTAGTGAGTTGTGCCACAGATGCGCCCGAACTGTTATAGATGAATATAGGGTTCTTCATTTGCATTTCCACAGAAGATGGGCATGAGTGCCAGCAGCTAAGGCTTCAATTCGAAATGGGCATGGATTGCTGGAATCTGGATCCATTCAGTAACTTGCCCTGCCCCAGGATTGTATGTTTCTTTTAGGGCTGGCTTGGGCCGCTCAGCTCTAGGCTCATATGGATTTCCTCCACCTCCACCTTCAGGATCTTCTTCGAATCCTCCTCAGTTTTCTCTCCTTTCCCCAAGTCATTGAGCATGTCTTGGAAGGCAACTTGTGCTAAAGACTGATCTATGAGTTGCTGCTGGATGGCTTGAATTGAAGCAAGGATCGGGCCGTTCGCAACATTCTGATCCGGTTGCGGACTCTGATCTGGCTGAGGTGGTGGTTGTGGTCCCTTCCCTTTTCCTCCAGGAGCCATATCTTTCTCCGACCCTGAATCTGATTCTATCACAACTTCTGGCTCCAGATTGGGATCTTAATATGCAAATGGAGCAATGCCGTGATCAGTCTGTGTGAGGCACCATAAGTAGCAAATCGATATGTGTTAAGATCAACACAGAATTCAATTAAGGTTGGCTGTGTATATGGAGTGAAATCAATTTCCATCCAAAATGGGCAGGTTTCGGGACGAGAGTGATCCCATTTTATTGGAGAAGATGGGGAGTCTGGAGATCGATTCACGGAGTTTGAACCGGGTTCTTGGGAATCATCCTAAATTATTGGGGGTGACGAGCGCATGTAATCGATGTTCATGTCGGCGGGGTCCCAACTAAGCGATCCATGTGTCGCCATCTCAAAGATCAAGAGGAGTTCGAGTTTGGAAGAATGATACGGATGTCAAACAAGAAATAAAGGGAGTGTAAAACAATAGAAGGCTCCAAATGAGAGGGGGGGGGGTCAAATAGGGAATCAAAGAAAGTGAGACAAAGGCACACACTATGCAAGACTGATCTTTGAACCATAATCTAATTCGGACAAACACAAAATAAGGATCTGTTTACCCACTCAATACATGTGAAGCCGTGAAAGTTCGACTATTTTTATCTTTTCAGTTTTAGTGTTATTTTCATGCAATCTTATCACAAGTCCTTAAGTATGTTAACCCTATAGGAGTGTGTGTACTTCGAAGCAAGAGCCCAGTACTTGTTCCACCACCTTTGTAACCCATGATCTACGCGCTTAAAGGTCCTTGATCTCGTGCTTGGGAGGCAACTCAGCCAAAGAAATAGAAAGGAAGCCAATAGGCGAAACCAATACTTCGGTCCTCGCTCGCAACAGAATCACCCGTGAGCATGCAAGGACCTACTCAAACACAAACTAATGAGACAGACAGACCCGTAAGGGCGTGGCCTACGCTCAGTACTTCAGACCAAGTCGGATGCTCCACACAAGGTGGGAACATCGTGCTCGACTAGGCCCTACTCGGTCACGTACGATAGAAACGCCAATACTTCGTCATCCCAAGTGATAACCAAGGCACCACAAATCCGGATTTGGGCTCTTATCCTTAGTGGGCCGCACCTCTGTCTGGATTATACCTAAAAACAATGTGGGCTTTATGAACCCAAATCATTGTTTCTTTACGAATTTTAATTAAGGTAAAGTGTATTTAGCAGTCCCTTTTTTAATTTTTGGGCTTTCAATTTTTTGAGTATTTTTCAAAGAAAGCCGCCTAATAATTTTTTTGTATTTTCCTTTATGTCCTAAATGATATAAACATAGGGGAGAGAGGACAGAAAAGCTGTGCAAGTCATCACTAAGATGGAAATCTCACCTTAGTGACTAATGATGCATGCAAAGATAGAGTTACTTATAGTGCTTCCCAACTCTCTTCACGCAGAATGCAAGGCAGAATTGAAATATTTAATCTATATGGCGATATGCAAAAGCGAGAAAACATCCTAAACAATAGCTGCTATTATCAGAAAGAACCAAATGCCAACTACTCAGAAATGAGATCCAAAAGTCCGGTCTCTAGAGTACATCGATGTCCGCCATAGCTGATCCTGCAAGCACTGTATAACACTCCTTCAGCGCTCGATTGTAAGTCCAAATAATCGACAATTAATTTTTGACTAAGTCCAATCGCGTATCACTATAGGTGCAAGCAATGTTATCATGGCTTTGGATCTAGCTACCAAGTCAAATAACCTACTATCTAAGGCCTCACTCATATAAAACAAATAAAACAAAGTGGAAAGCTCAAATCACGGGAAACAAATAAAAGAAAGACAATAAAATATGAAAATCCGATACGAGGCTCCCAGGTGAACGGACACCCGGGCACTGGACCTCGTGAGTAGAGAGTAATGCCCAAATTAATTACAAATTATTTGCAGAAAATTAAATCTCTTTCTTTCCCACTAAAATAGAAAATGATGTGCTCAATGCTGCTCTTCTCCTCCTTCCCTGCTCTTCTTCCCTGCTCTCTCCTAGTCGGCTCAAAGAAAAGAAAGACGAGCTCCACTTGTCTCGCGTGCACCCACGTCCTAAGAGGCAGTCCTTGTCAAGTGGTCCCTTGCAAGAAAGATCAACAAGAAAATTGAATTAGCACAGTCAAATAATTATCAAAGAATAAGTGGTAAAAAAGTCATACACACACAAAAATGTGCTACAATCCGTTGTTCCCCGGCAACAACGCCATTTGAAACACGCCCGGGATCCCGCGAGGGTCAAGGTAGTCAATGTGTCACTGGAGCAACAACTCATGAAATCCCAGACTATCTCAACAATCAACCCACAATTGGATATCAAATAAAAAAGGCAGTGTGGATTAAAATTTGTTATGAACCCTCCTATAAAATGCGTATAGTGACAAGTGGAGTAGGGTGTGGAACACGGGGAACACAAGATATAGCACTATATATTATTTATAAATAAATAATGTAAGTATATGTGCATATATAACTATGCACAATATTTACCAATTAAAGTAAGTTTTTATTAATAGAATTTTTATTTTATTTTTGATTTTATATTTTTTGATTTTTGATTTTTGATTTTTTGATTTTATATTTTCTTTAAGGATTTTTATATTTTTTATATTTTCTTTTTTATAGAAGATATATAATATATAAGGCTATATATAAAGTATATATACAATATAGACTAATATATGTATATATATTAATAAAAAATCAAAAATAAGAAAATAAAATATTTTTGGGTTTTAGATAATTTTTACTAATTTTGTGAATTTTAGGAATTTTTGCTAATTTTTATAAATTTTTAAATTCCAGAATACCCTAAAATAGGGTTTACTTAAATACCTGAAATTAAAATGGAGATATAAAATATAAAACAGTAGCAAAATTTCTCCAAATTAATTTTGATAGATAACTAATATCATATAGAAAAATATAAAACAGATAATAGATTTTTTTAACTTTTTGGGAATTTTATAATATTTTTAAATGTTTTGAGGGTTTTTCAATTTTTAGGAGTTTTCTTTTATATTTTTAGTAATTTTTGGGTTGAAGGTTAATAATACTTAAATAAGTATAATATATATTTTTTGGGATTTTTTGAAGTGATTTTATATTTTTTTTGGTTTTTTCAAGGCAAATATGGGCTGACTGAGCTCTATTTGATTTTTATAAAATAGGGAAAGGGCATAAAATGCAAAAATAATTAGGTAGCGTGATCTAGCATGCATCTAGGTACTTTCTCCTTTTTTTGGTGATTTTTAGAGCACAAAAACTATTTTTAATAAATAGAAAATATCACACAAAAATGTTCAGCCTAACAAGGGTATAAATGCGAATAAAATATCATGCGAGGGCTACAATGGAATTTCATTAAAAAAATAAAACTTTTACTCAAATTCAATATATATTAAAAGACAATTACATAAACACATGAGGGTTTTAGTGCAAATTTCACAAAATAAACGTGCGCCTGCACACGACTCTACATGGATCAAATTGCAATATATGAAAAGTTAAGGGGATTACCTGCAATTTGTCCAACAAATTTTAAACTTGATGAAATATTTACAAAGCCTTTTAATAAATCCAAAAAGAGCAGAGGATATTTGTGAAATTTTACCACTTAAGCGCCCAGATCTGAGCATCCAGAAGTTGCCACATGTCCATTCGAGCGGCTCTGATCACGTACCCCTTTGTTTGAGATCAACAATCCACATTAGATCTGGACCATTGTTCTTGATCAAACGATGGTGAAGGGGCTTGGAAGAACACTCAAGAACACGACGCTGATGACTTTTCATTCATCGATCCTCGCTCCTCCGGCAGCCCATGCCTTCTCCGATGGGCACAATAGATATATGGGAGTCCTCTGCGTGCTCCTGTAAGGTTTGATGGCGGTGAGCGAATACGGAAGGCTCCAGCGAGGGTGAACCACCTTGGGAAGCTCCAGATGGTGGTTGAGGTCCCAAGAGCGCCAAATGACATGCAAAAAGCCACAAAAAGATCATCGGGTTCTAGAGCTATCTTCTCGACCTGGGGTTTACATAAAACGAAGGGGGGAACAGAATGGAGGGGGAGCTCGTGCGCGGTAGCGACAGAGGGATCTCAATTCCCAGATCCACAGTGGATCTAAGTTGGACAAAGGGGGGTTTCGATGGAGAACGCGGAGGGGATTGGAATGGTGCGGAAAGCAGAGCAAATCAACGGTCGGATTACGGTGAATCAGACTTGGAGCTCGAGCTCCAGGAATTGGGGTTTTTTAATTTGAGCGCTAATTGCTTGATTTATATATAAATTAAAGATGTGAAATGAAAGGCAAGATAAAGAACTACCTAAGAATGCATGAAATGGGGGCTTGACCGGCCTGAGGCAGTGATGAAGCCACATTTCATCATCTTTATTCTATCATTTTGGCATAAAAAATCCTAGCAAATGCGTGTAAATACCCTTAATTTCCATATCTTAGCATTCATGCATGTGCATGTAATTAGTGTATAAAACACTGTAATTAAAGCCAAAATTATAGAATAAATAAAAGAAAAGAAAAAGAATAAAATATTGTAAAAATTTTATGATCCGAAACCCCGAGACCTAGGCATCTCGATGGCTATGTCAACAAGGAATAAAGTAGGGGCAGATAAGGGCCAAAATACAATAAAAATTCCTTTTGTTTAATTCTTTCTTTAATTATTTTGGGACCTATTTTTAGTCCCACCTTTTATACTTTAAATAAAGAAACTTTGTACATAAAAGTTGTATATAATTAAATAAAGAAAAATACAAAATTGATTTCACTCAAAAATAATGCACGGATAAAAAGTTATGATCTGAATAAGATTTCGGAATCCCAACTTCCCAGACCCGTATCTCTCAAATAAAAAATCAAAATTTATCAAACTCACCTTTAATTGTATATAATTTTCAATAATCTATTTAATGAAGGTGGTTTCGTATTTTTCGGAGTTACGGTTTGAAAGTTGAGTTTTGGACCCCTATTGTATATTATACCAATTAAAATATTCATTTTATTTATTATTCATTATTTTATTCATATTTTTTTATTATTTCATAGATTATTATATATGTACATATTAAAACTGGAATAAAATGATAAATAAAACATTAAAAAAAATAAAATTCTTGTATAAAATACATAGAAAAATTAACAATGTACTGTGTTAGAACCACGTTTTTGGCCGTTTTCGTCGATTTTTGGAGGATGCATCGTGCATATTTTCACGATGATATCTTCTTGACTTTTTCTCCTCTTATATCCATTATACACGCCCAGTATATAGTTTTAGCATTGGATCATGTATTTGCCCTATTTTCCTCGAGCTTTGGAGCATGATTATCATGTTGTCTGACCCCCCCTCTGCTGTGCGTCAGAACATTAGTTTTTGCCAATATTCTCGAATTGTTATAGGCCGATACGTTCACCCAATCGCTGGACTTCCTTCTAGACTTTTTCTCTACATACATCCATTATACACGCCCAACTTTTATATCTAGAGTTGAGTTGTCTATTCTCAAGATACACACCGATCTTCTTGCCACCACATCAACTTTCTAACAAGCCTCTGCCACTCCAGTCAGATCCTTGTTTTTGTCCGATTTCTCAGATTTTTCAAGGCCGACCCTTTCGCCCAATGGCTAAGCTTCCTTCACAACTTTTTCTCCTTTATGTACCCTCATACACGCCCAGAGGTTGCTTGAAGGATTGGATCAACGATATGCTAGATATCCATCGTTCTTTGGAGCCGCCCACCTCACATGTACAAAAAGACCACATCTTCTTCCAATTCATTTTTGAACCCTCTTGGACCCATTTTGGCCACCCTCCTTGGAGCTCAAGATAGAGTGAAGTGACAGTGAGCTCCCCAGCTCCTCGGAGGCGCGGCTAGGCGAGTCGAAGGGCGGCTCCATCACCATCTCCGGCCACCTTGGCCGTGAGGTCCATCTCGCCATTCTTGGCTCGAGGTTTCGTACTTTCTTTCATTTTTTTTCTCTTATTTTCTTTCTCTTTATTCACTTGTAGATCGTAGATTTATTCTAGCATTTCGTTTACTTGCTTTTTAGTCACTTAATCACCTAGTTCATCCCTCGTCGGAGCAAGCTCCGGCGAGCATCGATCCCATCATTTCGACTTTCATTCATCCTCCTCGACGCGGCTTTCATCTCACCGCCGCCATCCTCCGCGATTCTACGTATCCTCATACACAACCCCCTTCATCTTCGGCCACATACGGTGGTCGGAGCATATCCTTCTTCCCTCACCAAAGTGAAGGAAAACCCATTCACATCCCATTTTTTTGTGTACCTAACATCTTGGCCGAGTTTTGTACTCGAGCCCTTCTTCTAATTGCAGGTACATCGGAGCACTTTCACGCACATTCCCTTGTTATCCAAGATCAGTTTGACGCCACCTGGGTTAGTGGGGCATTTTGCAATCACGTCCCCGCATTTTTGGCATATTTCGGAAAGTTTTCGAGTATATTTTTGTACTGCAGTTTCGTATTCACTTTTTCATCTGTACCCCTGTGATGTAATAGCTATAACTCATTCGTCGGAACTCGGTTTCTCGTGAGATTTTTTTTGTTAGAAAGCTGTTTAAGAGTTCTACATCATATCCAAATTTCAGATTTTTCTGATGTACGAACTATTTATGGCGAATTTATGAAGTCAGAGTACTGATTGGACTTGTTTTATTGATAACGCTTGAAATACTCAATATCACTCGCTTATTTTTGGATATGTTGTAGTAATTAGCAGTGCCGAATTTGGGTTCAAATTTCAACAAAAAATATTACGATTTGTGTCCTGTAGAATTTCTACAATATTTTTAGTGATTGATTTATTTCTTGAGCATCTTTCATCTATTTCAAAATCTAAAAATATGTCCATGTGCCCCTGACTGTGTTCTATAATCATAGATTTTTGTTGTATTTTTATCTTGTTGTTTGGTTAGCCAAAAAAATCAAAAACATCATATTTACCTTCCTGCAATCTTTTATTTTTAATATATTCATTCCTTTTTGAAAAATTCCAAAAAAATTATATTTTGTTTATTTCAGTGTGTTTTAACTTCAAACCAAAAATCATTAAAAATTTCAAAAGGAAACCCCTAAAAATAGCAAAACACCAAAAATCTTCCTAAAAATCTTAAAAATTCCACAAAAATCCTAAAAACGTAATTTCAGTTTCTGTATCTTCTTTGTTTTATTATCTTTAAGTGAAAATTAATTTGGAGAATTTTTGTTACTGTTTGCTATTTTATTTCTCTATTTTAAGATTCAGTCTTGCATTTTATTTACTGTTTTCTCTATTTTGCCCTTAAAAATACCAAAAAAAAAGGAAAAATATAGAAAAATCACAAAAACATTAGAAAAATATAAAAATCACAAAAACATTCTATTTCCTGTATTTTGAGTATTTTCCCCTATTTTTATCCCTCTCTTATCTCTAGTGTACACATATATTCCTTATATACATTATATCTTTATTAAAAGAAAAAGAAAATATAAAAGTACAAAATATAAAAAGAAAATACAAAATCAGTAAATTAAAAACCCAAATATAAAAATATAAAATCAAAAATTAAATAAAAAAATATAAAATTCAAAACCCACAAAAAATAGCACTTGTAGGCACTTGATCACAATCACATTTTGCACTTAGCTTGATCTATCCTGCCTTGCTCCCTGTGTTCGAACTCTCTACATACTTGCACCTATACATCTTTTATGTAGAGTTAAAAATAAATTTGACTCCACATTTGCTTGTCATTGTTTGATATTTGATTGTGGGTTCATTGTTGATTAATTACGGGATTTTGTAGTAGTCAAGACATCGACTGTTGATTCGCCTTGTGAATCAATACGACCGCTCTCAATTTCGTGTTTATCAGGCAGCAAGGAACAAGACCTTCTGGCGGAGCTTTGGCGGTGGATGGATACACCTCCTCCCTTGCTCTCCTTGCTGCAAATCAAGGGCCAAACCACGCTGTCACCATGGGGAGGCCATTAGGACTGATCTGAGGGGCTAAAGATCAAAGAAGAGGGTTCATAAAACCAAAAGAGATTTTTACACCCATAACCCTGAGTAATTTCACAATAACATTCATAACCCTGCATAATCGCGAATTACACGAGAACCCATGGATAGTTACTCCATCTCACATTCATAACCCTCCGTTAGTTTTTCCTTTAACACAACCATATCATCGGGTTAATCTAACCCTTATCCTATCTAATGGTTGCTAAAAATTTTCTAAAATTTTTTGAAAACATCTCTATCCTCCATATTGCAGTGTAGCCGACCTCTCCCCTTCTTCCTCCTCCGTCCCTCCGCTGGCAGCTACCCCTGCAGCCACACCCTCCTCCCCTTCGCCCACAGGTACCCCCTCTGCCCCATCGCCTCCCTATCCTCGCCCCTCCGCCTCCTTTCTAGGCGAATCCAGGAGCCCTCTGCCCTTGCATGGTCGACCTCCTCCCCAAGCCCCGAACCCCACCCCCTCCACCCGTCTTGCGCCACCTGCATGCCCCCTCCTCCCCAACCCCCGACAACCCCGAGAGCCCCCTGCCTCGCGCACGCTTGCGAGATGCCCCAACTTGTGCACCCCTGCAAGCCTCGAACCCAACACACCACTTGTGAGCCCCTCCTCCCCAAGCCCCGACCCCCCCGCATCTGCGAGCCTCCTCCTCCCCAAGCCTCGAATACCCCCCCCACCTTGCGTCTCCTGCGAGCCCCCGACCTCAGGAGCCCCCTGCCCCACACGCCGCCTTCAAGCCCCGAATCCCCCTTCCCTCTGTACGCTGCCTACAACCCCCCTCCTCTCCAAGCCCCGACCCCCGCACGTTTGCGAGCCTCCTCCTCCCCAATCCCCGATGACTCCAGGAGCCCCCCGTCCCGTGTGCGCCTGCGAGCCGCCCAATGACCCCAGAGGCCCCCCACCCTCGCACGTCTGCGAGCCTGACCGCTTTGAGCTTGCAGGAGGTTGCAAGCCCCATCACCTCCTACGCAGACTGCCATCTCCAACAGCTCCCTCTCCCTCGATAACCCTACCCCAGTGCCGACCACCTCTTACATCAACACTCTTCCTCCCAACCCTCCCAGATGACGGAGAGAGATGCGATGGCATGATTTGCAAATAAGAATGAGTATTAGGGGTAACTTTGTCTTTTTTAAGGAAACATCAAATATAACAGATATCTAAAATGGAACATAACATAGGGTTATTCCATGTAAGAGTTAAGCATTACTCAGGGTTTATCATGTAATTCATGATTATGCAGGGTTATGAATGTTATTAAGGAATTACTCAGGATTATGGTTGTAAAAATCCTAAACCAAAATGGTTAAGGGGTTATATTTATAGGTGTATTTCTGGTGAGTTTAGAGGAGATCTTGTGTGTGATTTAGTAGGGGTAGGTGGAGATTCTAGGATGGGCGTGGATGAGGAACGAAGTGGCTCCGAGATGGTGGTGGTTTCGAGAGTAATGAGTGAACGGAGAGGTGTGGAGAAATGGGAGAAGAAGACTGCCTCGTGACCTTCTGACAAGAGTCAGAAGGTAGGCCAGACTGTTGACCAAGGTCAACAAAGAAACGCGCCTGGTTTGTCTACGTGGACCAACCAGGAAATTCCAAAACAAAAATACCTTGGAAAATGGATAATAAATAGAATTCGATTTTATTATTTTTAGGTTATAAAATAAAAAAATATTTCTAATTTTCTGTAGTATTTTATGGACATTTTTATTTATCTTTTAGAGGTGTTTATTTACAAGTTAATTTTTAGGATACATATATAGGTATATTTACCTATGTTTTAGGTATTTTATTTGTATTTTGTATTTTTGATTTTATTATTTTCTTCTCTTATTTTATATATTTATAACTTATTTTAGGTACTTCAATATATTTTTGCTATATTTTTCTGATATGTTATTTACACTTAATTAAATAGATGTATTAATTGTATATGTATAAACATATATAATTCATATATATATTCTATCTTTATATTTTATTTTAGTATTTTATTTATTGTTTTATTCCTATTTTAATATGTATATATATTATAAATAATATTTAAAAAATTATAAAAATATAAAATTGCAAAAATAATGAATAATGAATAAAATGATTATTTTAATCGGCTATACTATACAATAGGGATCCAAAACCTAACTTTCACTCCTTAACTCCAAAAAATATGAAACCACCTTAAATAAATAACTTATTAAAAGTTATACACAATTAAAGATTTTGATACATTTTGAGTTTTTATTTGGGAGATATGGGTCTGTTAAGTTTGGCTTTTGGAATTTTATTTTATGTATAAAATGTACAATGTGTATTATTTTCGTTTAAAATAAATTTTGTAATTTTCTATGTATTCTTATATACATCTTTCAAGTGCAAAGTTTTATTATTTGAGGTATAAATAATAAAGAATAAAATAGGTCCCAAAAAGCAATTATTGGCCTATTTTAATAGAGTGATTGCTCTATATTTTCTGTACACTTAGCCGCCCTATCTCACCCTACTTTATTCCTTGTCGACTAAGTCATGATTATGACTAAGTCTCGGGGGCTAGGATCACTTCAGTGTCCTTAACACTTCGCTCTTTTTCTTTTATCTCCTTTATTCTTTTATTTTGACAATAGATACAATAAATGTGCAGTATTTCATACAGTATTTTGTATAATTTAATGAGTATTTATTTTGACAAATTAATGACATATACATGCATTCAATTGGGGTTTAAAGGCCAAAAGTAAAGAATAAAGGTGATGAAATGGAGATTCATCAACTTGCTTGGTATCTTGTTCATGATATATATTGCAGTCTCCACTGCATATCCCCAGAAACTAAATGGTAAATATGTTCTGCTCATCATTGAACGGACCTTATCCATGATGGTCCTATTGCGTCTTTCAGCAATACCATTATGTTAGGGGGTTCCAGGAGGAGTGAGATTGGAGACAATTCCATTCTCTTTAAGGTAGTCCTGGAATTCATCTGAGAGGTACTCGTCACCTCGGTCAGATAGAATCCGTTTAATCTTCCTATCGGTTTGGTTCTTAACTAAAGCCTTAAACTCTTTGAACTTTTCAAAGGTTTCATATTTATGATTAAGTAGGAAGATAAACTCGGATCGTGAATGGTCATCAATAAATGTCAAATATTATCGATATCCATTTCGAGTCATTGTACTGAAGGGACCACATACATCAGTATATATTAGGTCAAGAATATCTTTCGCATCGTGTAACCTTGTTACGAAAAGGTTACCTAGTCATTTTACCTCAAATACAATGTTCGTAGGTAGGCAAAGATTGAACTTGTGGAAAATCTAAGAGTCCATCCTTTATCAATCTATTGATCCAATGAACATATAAATGACCAAGCCTTTGATGCCAAATCATGTTTGAATGATCACCATCCTCCCTAGATCTTTTATTGTTTTTATTAGTGGTAGTAACATTCATGACATGTTCATCAATGCAATTCATAGAGTCCATCAAAAGTTAAAATACCATCCGCAATATGCTTGTCATAACGACTTATGACTAGTTTATTACAGAAAAGGAATGAATATCCGCTTCTAATAAGCTTGGATACAGATATAAGATTCCTTCCGACTTTCGACACATAAAGACACTCTTTAAGTACTAGGACTCTTCCACTAGACAGTGATAGTCGGTAGGTTCTGACGGTTACTGCTGCAACACTTGCATCAGATCCCATCTGGATGACTATCTCCCCTTCATCAAGACTTCTAGTTTCCTGAAACAGATGCAACAAATTGCATACATGAACACCAGAATTTATAACCCAACTTACTTCTCGTCCAACAAGAAAATTGGTTTCGATGATAAAAGTAGATTTTATACCTGCTAGGGCTTTTATCGACAAACTTCAGGTAATCCGGGAAATTACGCTGCCAGTCCCCTGGCTTCTTATAGTGATGACATACATCTGTTTTCTTCGATGCTATCAAAGTGGATGCATGGGAAGATGAGAAAATAAGAGCAGACCACCAAAATAGAATAAAAATCAAAGAAACACACAAGTGGCCCTGGCTATTGGATTAGCCTGGTATAGCGACCAGGGTCAGACTCAGGGAGCACATAATGGCTTTGCGGCCTACGAAGTAGTCTAAAATAAGAGAAAATAAAAGAAAGTGATTTTTTGGTGGATTTTTAATCTTTTTATATTTTTTTGGATTTTGAAACTAATTAAGAAAATAGGAAAACACTAAAACAACCAACTACAAACAATTATTTAATCACTCAAAAATCACCAAAAAATTCAAACAAAAATGTTTTTATGTTTTTTATATTTTTCTATGTTTTTGGTTAATTTTTGGTGTTTTTCTGATTTTTGGGGAATTTTATAAAAATCAAACAAGGCTGAATAAAGGCACTGTCCAATCAGACTTGGAGGGCCAAATTAAAATGCAAAATGGCCCTATCAAGCTCTGAAGGTATTTTTCCTGTAAAGTAGAAAATACAAGGAAAAATTGGGCACTGGAATTATTATTTTTAGGTTTTTCAATTAATTATTAGAATTTTTATGGTGTTTTCAACGTTTTTTAATTTTTATCAGTTTTATGAATCTAAAAATGACCAAAAATGGTCAGAAAATCAAATAACACAAATAAAAAATCTCTAATTTTTTTGTAATTTTTAGAGATGTTTTAATATTTTTTTATGAATTTTCAATTTAGATAGTAGCAAAAATGCTTGTTTTTGAATTTTAAAAATAGTAAAAGAATAAAAAATGTCTCCAAAAATTAGAGAAAATTTTACACCATGGCAGGAGCCATGTTTCCAATTTTCATCAAAATCGGAGTAGGGTTGCTATTTTATTAAAAATAAAAACAAAGGTACAGTGCACAGGGACCTGTACGCAATTAAAAGAAGTTCCAGGGGATCCGGTGCAAATTCTCCAAGGTCCCACGTGTAAAGCGCGTGACCTGGGCACTCGGGGACCAATTTGCAAGGAAACTTAATTCCCTGGACTAAATAGTAACACGTACTAAAAGTCCAGGGGCTAAAGTGTAAAATACCCACGAAATATAGCACATGCACAATTAAAACACTCACAGGGGTATTTCTGCAAATATCAAAAACATAATTTCATTCATTAACACCCTAGAACATCAGACCTATACATGCAAATATCCCACAGAATCACGTGCTGAAGCACGTGCACCACTACGTACAGGGGTACAAGAAAAGACAAGGTCCACTATGCAAATTACCAAACTAAAATAAAAGTTCTAAAATATTTACAGGACTAAAGATTAACAACTCAAAAGCTAAGGGCCTAAGAGTAAATTACCCTTTATTTAACGCCGATGGTCGGATGCATGCCACGTGGAGATCGGACGGTGGAGAAGAGGCACGACTAAGCAAAGGACTCCTCGACGCTCATCCAACGGCTGGGGGCACACCACGTGTAGATCCGACGGTCGAGATGCGCTGGGTCCTCTTCGCTTGATGGAGGGTTGAGAGGAGGCCACGTGAAGATCCAACGGTGCTGCTGGGCCTCCTCTTAACCCTGATCGGACAGTCCTCGGAAGATCTGGAACTGAAGGGCGATCGGACGGTCGGGGAGGATGCTCGATGAACTCGACGCCGGCGAGTTTCGCCGGGCTCGTGCGCGTACAGGAGAGCTCCTCGGAGGCTGCTGAAGATCGGAGACGATGCGCCGGGGCCTCCCGCGTCTAATGGGCTCCTCCGATGACGCAACGGAGCTCCGGAGAGCTCAGACGACATCGGCGGAGGTGGAGCTGCTGCTCCTGAATGTCGAACCCTCAGATGGGCTCCTCTGGACCTACAAAGCGATGCAACAGACTCCTGGGTCGAGGGCAAAGTGCCTCGACCCGGTTAGGGGTGGTGAAGGTGAACGGTGCGGCGCGGCGAACAAGCTCCGGCGGAGCGACGACGATGAAGCTCGATACCCAGTTCCTGTGCGAACTGGGGTGAATGGATGGGTGCAGAAGATGCGCGGGGGAAAGGTGAAGGTGATGAGTGATTCCGATGATCGAACGGTGGCCTATGGTGGTCGGAATCGGGGCTCATCGGCGACGGAGCGATTTGGGCGAAAAGCTAAATTAGAGAACTAGAAGAGGAAAGAAGGGTACCTACTGGATGAGGTCGACTGTGGAAGATCTGGGGAAGCTCCAGGTCCTAGCCTCGAGGGCCGTCGGTGCCCGAGGCTCGAGCACCACCTCTGGGCAGCGCACGGCGGTGCAAAGTCGCCGGATCAGAGGTTCGGTCACTCCCTCCTCGCTGCGACACGGCCAAATGCAAGCTGTCACTCTCGCGGTGGCTGTGGAGGTCCTAGGGTGGAGTGAAACGATCCAAAAATGCGAGAAAATGGAGGCGGAGCTCGGACTATATACGAGTGAGGGTCCGACAAGAATAGGTCGAGCAGGGCACGACGAGGTGCGGATCCCAATGTAAACAACCGGGCGTGCATCTCGGATGCAAGGGGAAGAAATGGAGCCCGGAAATATCGGATTTGATGATCGGGTCACAACGCCATAATTCAACGAAGTCGGATCGGGCGTCATTGACCCGTGGGAAGTGGTCCAAGGGGGGAAGTTGACCGGGGGATCAACGTCCCCCGTGACCAATCAGAGCAGGCCATGTCAGAATTAATTGGAAATTCAAAATAAAATACTAAATGGCCGATTTAGGAAAAACTTAAAACATGTAAAATGTTTATTTTATTTTTTTTCTGTTTTTTGTGATTTTTAATTATTTTTTTTTGAAATAAAAATAAAGTATTTACAATATAGTGCTATATATAGGTATATACACAATATGGATTTTTAATTTTTGTTTTTTAATTAATTATTTTTGTACATTTTTATCCCTATTTTATATTTTATTTATTTATAGCATAAAATTAGGAATAAAAAAGTATTTTTATTTTATTTTTATTATTTATTTACATGGGTAAAATAAATAGATATAGACATTTATATACATGGTATATGTACAATGTTCTTTTTGGTTTTTAATTTTGTTCTTTTTATTTAATTTTTGTTTTTATAGTTTTTATTTTATTTATTTACAACATAAAAGATAGAATATATACAAATTTTTAGGAATTTTAATTTATTTATTTACAAGGTGAAATAAATAGGGATAGGGGGTCTATGTACTTGATGAATATGTACAAGGAAGAGCATTTTTATTTTGTTTTTAATTTTTCTATTTTTATTTTGATTTTGTATTTACAAATATTTACAAATATATAAGCCCATTTTATTTTATTTTTAGAGGAAAATATTTTTATTATATTTACAGGTATATTTACACACATGAGCTCCCTATCTCTCTCTACTTTGGCTTTTATGCGGTCAGGCCCATGCTGAGCCCTCCCTTGGGATTAGGTTGCTCAATATTTATTCTAAATATTTCCCTCTTTTTCTTTTGTTTCTTTATTCTTTTATTTTTGCACAAAAACATGCTGATTATTAGTTTTTACACTATGCATGCTTTTTGGTAATTATTTGTATTTACACAGATATACATGTATTTGCAAAGGTTTTTGTAGCTAAAATATAAGAATAAAGAGTGATGAATGAGTATTCATCACCCCCCTATACTTAACTTTGCTAGTCCCTTAGCAAACACTTATTTGAAAAAGAAGTGAAAAAGAGAAAGAAAAAGAGGAGAATGTACATGGATCAAGGTTGATTATTAAACTTGCCTTCATTAAATTGAGATATGGAGCTCGATCAGATCTTTGGATTATTAATGTGTCGGAACCTTATTTGGACTTAAGTTTAAAACTCAACAGCCTCTAAGTTCCACTATTCTATAACCAAGACTCCTCAACAATCCAGATCAGAACAAGTCACCAAACACAAACCCTAAAGACCATGAATCTTTCCTTGTACTGTGAATGTGAAGTATAAGCTCTCCACCTCAGAAATGGAAACTTGACAACCCTCCCCAACAAGGTAACTCTATGACCCCAATCTGGCCACTCTTTCCTCGAGGAGCAGGGTATTCCCTTCTAAGTTCAAGTTCAACCGGCTCAAGAAGAGGGGGAAGAAGAGAATGGACCATGGCCAGTGTAGCCATGTATCCTTGGGAGCTCGACCAGTGTAGCCAAGTCTCCCTGCTGCAAGCTACAAAAGGTGGGACATGAATCTCAAGCTTTGCTTATTTGCATTATATACATACTCCGGTGGGATTATCATTTTCTATCAGACCCACCACTTTTTTGGAGTTATTTTCTTTTTGCATTTTTTTCAAGTGCATCTATACATCATATACATGTGCAGCATATATACAAGGAGTTTTTCCTCTTGAGCCAGTAGACTATCCCACTTTTGAAGCATTATTGCAACCCACAACTCTCGTCGTTAGACCTCATGGCAACCAGACCAAGTTGAGACGCACTTCCTTCACTAAAAGAAGAAGAGAGGTTCTGCCTAGAAGTACTACCCTCATATGCTACCCCAAGTCAAGGAAGACTGCCTCCTCACCACCTCATCCGTAGAGAGCTCGGTGCTAAGTGCGGTGTCCAAGTAAAGCCATTGTCTATATGAGTCATGTGTGTGTTGTTAAGTGCTCTACTTAGGCTCATTGAGATGACATGTGATCATAGCCAAGTGGACTCAAAGAATTAAGTCACCATGGACCTGAAAAGCCTTAATCCTAAGCCCTATAAGGTTCCTCTTAGAATTAGGTGGATTAAGATCTTAATCAAGCTCTATTTCCCAATTTAATTCCAGGCTAGTTTAAATGTCAACTATAATCCGGAAAAACTATATACATATACACAAAGATGCTATTTACACAATATTTACAAACATGCAAAAATTTTTGAAAAATGTTTTGAAATCATGAATGGATGAATGCAAGTTCTGCAAAAGTATTTACACACATTTACACAAGATTTTTGCGAACTTTTGATTTTCAAAACATTTTGGAAAAATTTTGTATTATATACATAATTTTGTTATGAAAATATTTACACAAACTTTACATAAAAAGATTTTGAAAAAATTTTTACAAAAATAATTTGTACACTAGCTATGTATGTGCAATAAAATAATGTTTATGTACAGGAAAAATTTTAATTTTTGTGGTTTTTGGTTTTTAGCCATTTTTATTTCTTAACACACACACAAAGTACGAGTTATGGCTAAAGTATATATGAAATATATACACACCCCCTATACTTAGCTCGAACAATGTCCTCAGAGTCAAGAGCGATGGAGAAGACATAACTCGTGCTATGCATAGGGAAGTGAAAAGGAAGGCTATATACAAAGACGAATAAATGAATAGAAAATCAAGAGGACCTCGGCTTCTCCCCCTATACTTAGGATCAAATAATCCTAAGTATAGCAGGCTGTACACAAAGGGAAAACCGAGTGGCGAATGTACAAGGTCTACCCCCCCATACTTAGGGTAAAATATCCCTAAGTATAGGCAGCAAAGATAGGGGTAAAATGAATCAAAAGAAATACCCAAAGGTCCTACATCCCCCCTATACTTAGGGTAAAGTACACCCTAAGTGTAGCATACTCAAAAGATGAAGAAAGAGATGTTGGACTAAAGAATGTAATGATATGGACATCTGAATCTATACAGGTCGGGAGAACAATGATAATTAGACGTGAGATGCAATTGATGTGAGTCAAAAGACCACATCTCACGTAAAATGAATAGGGGCAACATCAACGACCCACGGCTCATGATCTAGAAATGGCTTGAGCCGCTGTCCGTTCACTCGAAAGGTACCCTCAGAAGAAAACTCGGATATGTCAATGCTACCTTTGTCGTGTACCTTTCTCACCAGATAAGGTCCCTTCCATTTGCTTTGTAGCTTCCCTGGAAATAGGCGAAGCCTAGCATCAAACATCCATACTCTCTGTCCAGGCTCAAAATGCTTGTGGCTGATGTGAGAATCATTCCACTCCTTCACTCTCTCCTTGTACTGGAGGCTGTTTGAGAAGGCGGTATCTCTAAGCTCCTTCAAGGCTGCTAACTCTGCCCTCCTCTGGTCTCCTACACTAGCTGGATCAACAAGTATCTCAGTGACTGCCCAAAGTGACCTGTGTCTCAACTCAACAGGTAAATGGCACGGCTTGCCATATACGAGGCGAAAGGGAGATGTGCCCAAAGGTGTCTTGAAAGACGTCCTATATGCCCACAAGACTGAGTCCAAAAGCTGTGACCAATCCTTTCGGTCAGGGCGGACAACTTTATGCAAAATAGTCTTGATCTCCCTATTCGACACCTCGGCTAGACCATCGTCTGTGGATGGTATGGAGTGGCAACTCGATGGTCTATACCGAACTCGCTAGCAAGGGCCTTCACCTGGTCGTTGATGAAATGAGACCCCCCATCAGAAATCAACACTCGAGGGACCCCGAACCGCGTAATGATGTTCTTCCCCAGAAATCTACAAACTGTCCTGGCATCAGCAGTTCGGGCGGGGATGGCCTCAACCCAACGACTCACATAATCAACGGCCAACAGAATGTACTAAAATCCTTGACTCTTAGGGAATGGACCCATGAAATCGATGCCCCATGCGTCAAAAACCTCACAGAAGTGAATGGGCTGCATCGGCATCATATCACGCTGTCCACAAGTGCCCATCCTCTGACAGTCAGTACACCTCTTCACGAACTCATCAGAGTCCTTGAAGAGGGTAGGCCACCACAAGCCGGATTGGAGCACTTTCTGTGCCGTTCTCCTCCCAGAGTGATGTCCTCTTGCCTCAAGCTTGTGGCAGTAAGTGAGGACGCTATGGTTCTCCTCCTGAGGAATGCACCTACGCCAGGCGCTATCCCCTCCTTCGTGGTAAAGGATGGGATCCTCCCAGTGGTAGGACTTGGACTTCGCGAGGAAGGTCTCAAGCCTCTGCCTGGGCCAATCTTGTGGGACTTTCTTAGCAACAAGAAAGTTCACAATATCGGCATACCACGGGAGAGAGGCGATAGCAAGGATCGCCTCATCTGGGAAGGTCTCACAAATAGGGTCAATCTGCTCAGAATCCTCAAGATGCTCTAATCGGGAGAGATGATCCGCCACCACATTCTTGACTCCAGGCTTATCCTTGATCTCAATGTCAAACTCCTGGAGTAGAAGGATCCATCTAGTCAGTCTGGCCTTGGCATCCTTCTTTGCCATGAGGTACCTGATGGCGGTATGATCAGTAAATAGGGTCACTCTAGATCCAATAATGTATGATCTGAACTTATCTAGGGCGAACACTATGGCTAGCATCTCCTTCTTTGTGATTGTGTAGTTCCGCTGCGCGGAATCCAATGTGCGGCTAGCGTAGTGGATAGCAAATGGGACTCCATCCCTCCTCTGTCCCAGCACGGCCCCCACGGCAAAATCGGAGGCATCCGTCATGATCTCGAATGGGAGAGACCAATCAGGCAGCTGAAGAACAGGAGCCTCTACAACACAATGCTTGAGAGTCTCGAACGACGAAAGACACTTGTCATCGACAAGGAACTCGGTGTCTTTCGTCAGCAGGTCAGTCAACGGCCGGGCAATCCTACTGAAATCATGAATGAATTGTCGGTAGAAATCGACGTGCCCCAGGAGTGACCGTAACTGCCACAAATTGGACGACGGTGCGAGTTTTCTAATGACATCTATCTTGGCCGGATCAACCTCCATGCCCCTGTTGGAGATGATATGGCCAAGCACAGTCTACATGCAATATGATCCGTGCAGAATTGAAAGACAAAAATAAAACTTCCTATATGGTGCAAGCGGACAATCGAGTCCCTAAATAGCAACTTCTACTTGAAAGAACCCTCTAGCTGGTCACTAGCCTCCGATCCAAAGGGTCTGGTCTCGATCTACCACTCCTCCTCCCGACAAATCAGGTTCAGGAGCAACGCTTGGCAGGGCAGGCTGCGGCACGTAGGCTCGAAGGAAGCAAGTCAGCTATTTTTATTAACTTTTTATTTGTAGGTCTAATTATCGAACTATAGGCACAAGCAGATAATTAGGTGCTTGGATCCTACTAGTTACGTCACAATCAGCAGAAATTACTAAGGCTAGGGGCTCGATAAAAACCGCGTGAAACCGGAAAAGGCAGCGAAAAACTAAAAGCCGCGTAAAAAGCCGCGAAGAAAACCAACTAGCTACTGGGTCCCCCGAGCACACAGGTGCTCGGCGAAACAGACCTGAGAAAAGTGCCTAAGTCCTGCTGAGCTGTCCCTGTATTATTACAACAAATCAAATAGCAGAAATAAAGTCTAATCTACTCCTCTCCCACTCAGCTACTCTCTCACGCTCTCCTACGGCTCCGTGCAGAAGGGAGCCGCCTCCGAATCCCGCGGTTGCGTCGGCTACTCGAGAGTCGCCGCCTCGGTCCTCGGGCCCTCGCAAGAAAGCAACAAAGTGTCAAATACCCAATAAAATAATCAAATAAAGGCAGGAAAAGTAAATGAAATGAAACAAGGGTATATGTGCAAAAATGGCAATGAAAAGTAACAAGCCAAAATAAACAAAAATAAACAAAAATAAAAGAAAAGAAAAGAAAAGAAAATAAAATAAAATAAAACAAAAACAAAAGAAGAATAAAAAGCCGCGGACTCAAAAAGAGCCGCAGAAAGCTGCGAAAAAGAAAATGAAATAAAAAGGAACTCAAAATAGACTACTAAGCCGTGCTCCCCGGCAACGACGCTAGTGGATGCATGGGAATATGAGCCAATGTCTTGACTATTCTTCTTTCTCTTCTGGGATGGGCCCTTTAGAGAACCATGCTTCCGACCGTGCTTTCCTTTGACTTGTGCAACCATTGCACTATCAGAGGGGCTATCCTTCTTCATTACATCTTCTGTGAACTTTAATGTAGCCAATAGCCCAATGTTAGTATAATCAACTTTGCTCATGTGGTACGTGACCACAAAGTTGTTGAAAGACTCAAGTAGCGAGATCAGAATGAAGTCAACCTGTATATCTGCATTTATGTCAGCTCCTAGGGTTTCCAGCTCAGAAAGGTACCCAAACATTTTGAGTACACGTTCTCTGATAGAGGTCCCCTCTTACATCTTGCAGTGAATAAGTTCTTTTATAATATTGTAATGCTGTGTGCGGTTTACATCACTGAATATTTCTTTCAGATTCACCATAATATCATGGCAAGTGTTCATCTCCACGTGTTACTTCTGAAGCACATTGGAAAAATGAAGCAAGAATGTAACATCTTGCCAAATTATGATATTCATCATATTTTTCATTAAAATTAATTTCTTTTGAAATCTTTGGGTTTGTGTACTTGTCCTTTGACAACACATAAGAGATATGCTCGACAGATAGGCAAGATCCAAATTTCGAATCCAATCCAAATAATTTGGTCAGGTCAACTGATTGACCTCCAGGAGCCTGCTAAGAGGGTTTATGGATTCTGAAATTAAGAATGCACTATATTAGAACATATAAATAATTATATAATCAATTGTATTTCTTTGATTAAGGAATTTCTAATGAAATTGGTCTTGCCTTTTTAACTTTAAAAGTTCATTCCCTTAATCACTTTCAAAGCAAGAGATATACTTACCTCTATATCTCTAGCAAGAACTGGGATCTCCTCTTTATTTTTGTCACATCCCAATAATATGAGAACCTCTAACTCGGATAAAAAGAAGCGGGAACACATTCCGCCTTGCAAGTCCAACTTGCATCTCCCAATTCGATCTTTAACACCCAGACCCCCACCCCTAAGGTGATGTTGACCCGTCGTTAATTGAACCAACCACCAACATGATTAGAACTCGCTATACACAATCCAATATCTCTTCAATAATATGAGGAACCGATGTTGGGGTCACTACGCATACGGTCTTATTCTTTCGAGAAGCAAAGAGCCCAATCTAGATGCGCTTGTATGCAGGAGCTGTCACCTCAGACATGCATCTCCTACATACAATCCCTGACGACGGAACCCTTCACCTTGACGGGAGACCATGGATGTCACTTATGTGATCCTACACATCATTCTCAAATTCTAATTACCTATCATGAATCCCATTCAGATAATTCATTATTAGAAGGGAAATACATATCTATTTATAATAGAGTGTTTTAATTGGATATAATTAATTTAATCACATTAAATCAATTATCAATCCAATTCAATCAACCGACAAACTTGGTTGTTACTTGAAAGGATGGTATTATCTCAAAAATACATATTATTCAAATTTTAATAATTAGAAAAATACATCATGATCCCATAAGAATTATCCCTTCTCTACCCGCTATCATGGTCAATACCGATGTGAGTGGGACAGACCGCTCACGGAGCAACCTGCTATCCCAACACTCCCTGACTAGACACCATATCCACCTCTGGTTAGGATAATGCCAATTGATCACTTTGTACTTGAGATGATAATCGGTTTTTCAATGAAGTTATACCATATAATAATAATAATCAAAACTATTTTGATTTATAATATAAGGAAATTTGCTAAACAAATTCCCAATCCTATTCAAGCAAGTTTGTTTATTAGAAAGAAGATTGAGTAACTAATTTGTGATCTAGATCATATCTAATCAATTATTGGTTAAGGCAATACCATATAAGGAATAATTATCATCAAATATTTCTCAAATATTTATCCATAATTATTCCAAGAAATTAACCATTAATTTTACTAATTTATTAAATGACAACCACAATGTTCTTGATTAGGAATGCAATTTCCAACAGTGACCCTCACCTACTAAAATTCGCATATCTCAATCAATTTAAACCCAATTCATGCAAAATAACTTTCTAAAATTTGATAATTTGATTTATAACAGAATATAAGTGATCTGCAAGCATTTTTAGGTGTTTCAAAACAACAACTAACTCTTTAATGATGTCAAGATTCGCCATCCCCAAAAAAGTAGATATATGTTCATTAAAATGACCATAACTTGAGCAATCAGTATCCAAATCACACAAATTCAAATCCCACCATTTCCTTATTTAATGGAAAACATAATTCAAGTGATAATTTCATGTTTAAATAATTTAAACAGGGCCTAAAAAACTCATAAAATAGGGTTGCGTGAATGAAATACGATAACATTTTCACAAATCCTAATGAGCCCAAGTCTTCCTAAGTTTATGGATCGTATCCAAAACCTACAACCTAAGGCTCTAATACCACCTGAAGGATATGAGAGAATCCTTAAGTGCATCACAGAAGCATGAGGATCACATCATATGCAATCAAGAGCGATTAGTCGCAATAGTTGCTCGGTGCAATGGAATTTTAAAAAATTAATCAATTAAACCGCATGATCCAAAAACACTTCTTGGATTATTTCATATAAAACACATACTAGATAAATGAGTACTTCATGTAGCATGATTGTGATCGAGTCTCTAAGCAAAGAGACCTCTTGTCTCAAGTCTGATCTGTCGGAGGAGACACTTGCGAGCGCGGAGATGAATCGCTTACTTCTCGCAATCCAAGTAATTGAACCATGCAATGAATCTACTTATCTCATCTCACGAGATTAGACGTCTTGTTCACGAGCGAGGCGCACTAAAGGTGACGTAGATTCTCAAGTAGTCAAAGCACAACTGCGATGCGACGACAGAGGCGACCTTCTCTCTAAAGTAAGGTGGATGGCTTCCCAATGAGAGAGAGAGAGGAGGCACATGCCTTGAGAATGAGAGAGAGAAGAACAATTGTTGTTGTTCTTGTTGTGTGATGAAGATCAAGGGGTGCCTCTTATTATATAATATTTTGGGAGTCCAAATCAATTGATGAGATTGATCTATGATCCTTTCAATGGCCATGATTTTCTTGTCAAAAATCAATAACAATCAATCAAATTAATTATCCTTGGGATAATTGGAAAGGGATTGACAACAACGATCCAAAGGGGGGACGACCACCCATTCCCAATTGGACATGGTGGCCGTCCACCACCTTTTGGAGGATGACAATATTTTTCCTATGAGGTTATATTATCTCATTTCCAATATAATTAACTTACAATGATAATTCACAATTAACTTGGGAAGATTTCAATCATGCCATTGGAAATTTGTGAATCACATTCACAACCCAAAATAAAAAGTGAATTATATTTTCAATTAATCATCCAATGTGAATCCAATTCTCGTCAATAATTAATCAATAAATATAAATCACAAAAGGCTCTCTCTTAATATATTATAAATCACATTTACAATATATGAGAATAACTTGGATAAATCTATCCATATTATTCCTATCCATAGTAATTAAATCACATTTAATTATATTGGATCATCATTCTCAATAATGTGAATCAAATTCACATTCTTCATGATAATTAAATCACATTTATTTATCCATTTCTCAATGCTTGGATATAAATCAACAATGGAATTATTCTTGAACTCTTTCAAGAATAATGCGCTTTCTCCGCAAATACTTGGACATAAGGACATGGAGATTATACGTTCCACATATAGTGACTTGGATATTGAGATCACATATCAAATCTAGATCTCATGGACCTCTCATAGATGCTTGATTAAATTAAGGTCATAAATCTAATCTTCTCATTGCATCTGTATCTCATTCAGATCAATGTCCAACATTTGGACCAAGATCAGATTACTACTCTACTGAGAGGAGTAACTAAAATCCATACCTGTTTCATCACTCCCTCGGAATGGAAGCGTCATGGTTATAAAATTGTTTATGATCACATCACCCTCAGGTATTCCTTATACATGTTCGTCTTGCATACTGGAAGACCTATGATAAACCCGAATATATAGATCAATTTTACACTATCATCTTAGGGTTTTATCATCAAGTTTCTCATTATTGGTCATTGGGAGTTGGCATCGATCATATTCTTTCCAAATGCATATATCATACCTACAAATTCTTGTCATGCTTCCAAAGCACGACGAACATGCATGGAATTTGATCGATCCCAATACCTCATGAGCGAGCTCATGTCTTCTGGTTCACAAGTGAACCTGTATGATCCCTTTGAGAGATCGTATTACTCATATGCCCTTATATGCACACCAGCTCACTGGTGTATAGACCTTGATTAGGCCATCAATGGTCTTCCTAATGTACATACTTAGACATATAGTAACACATCTGTCTTCGATCATAGGATGTGTGCCTATATCGAGACAGTATACGACATAGGATTTTGTTTATCTCGATCTCGTTAAGTCAACTCTTTGACCTAACTAATCTAACACCTCAGAATCTCTATTCCCATGCAGAGGACCTGCATCAAGAGGTCAGTCAGATATCAGCCTATTATGAAAGGATTGCCATCTCCTACTCAGGTTGGAGACCATCTCTTAACAATCATTTGGCGGTACTTGATGAATCCGCAATCTAACTCCTAGATGTTCATCCAAGCACCAACCTCTATTATTAAATTATTGGATCAACATCTGTATGATCATTAAGATGGCCATGGTACATAACCCTAATTGTACATAGAGACCTTATAGTGCATTCATTCATTTAATCTCATAAAGGGAGTGAAAAAATTCAATAACGTTTATTGATAAATCAGATATTACAATTACATTTATTGTAGGAATGGTTCACCTCGGGCTCACATGGCTAGCAATTGTGTGTTTTGGTATGGGGTCCCTTATATAGGAGATCCATATTTACAATCCATCAATCATAAAGAATATGCTAGCAGCTATGATATAGTCTTTTGTGTGTGTTATCTTTAAAATCACATAGAAACATAGAACTAACCGATACTAGATTGTGAGTATATTTTATAAATGCTATCAGTTTAAAGGATTAAGTGGAATGTAGTCAACATTAGTCTCCTTTTCTTGTTTTTGATTTTGTGATTTTTATTTGGGATTTAATCTTAAGATAATTATGTGATTTTTATATTATTCATTTTTATGTGTTTTTGATGGAAAGAAGGAATAAGTGAAGGTTGTACTATATAGTAGGTAATGTATATTACACTCTAATATTTTCAGGAGGTTGTTTCATATGTTTTTTAATTTTAAAAACAAAGAAAAGAAGTAATATTTTTCAAAGCGATTTACTATATTGTAGTATATGGTATATACGTGTATATATGATACTATATAGTGACGTGAGTTAAATGTGAAAAGATGATAAATGTATGGATTTTAAATAAGAAACAACTAACGAAAAACCAAACAAGAAAACACAATATTTGGAGAGTCAAAAGAAATCATGACAGCGATGAAATCTTGTGAAGTCAGTCTTAAAACCTCGCTAGGGTAATTGATAGCTACTTTAGAAAAAAATGAAGAAAAATGACTTCATTAGAGTGTCCAAATTTGCCTCAAAGTATATGGGCGCAAGTGAAAAGATAAGAAAATAAGAACTATTAGTTCAACCACCATATATAAGGATTGAAATGTAAATCTCTAAAAGTTCTTATTCTTTTGCTAACTATTTGAGAAAATTGGGTTCAACTGCAATTTATCAAAAGACTATGTGTTATTACAACCGCCTCACATGCAGCTTTAAAGAATGGTGTTTGTTGCAACCCTCATGGGTATGATCACACACCCTCCACCATTTTTACGACAAATCTCCCTCGAAGAACTTTCATTAAACCATTATAGGAGCTTACATGACTTTAAGAGCTATACATAATGGGAAGTACAAAAAGATGGGAAAGTAGGAAGAAGCAACAAGCAAAGAACAATATAGAAGGACAAGGAAAGACCACACCGACCGCTACACGGACTAATCACCTCAGCTAACAGTGAAAATTCCTCAAGAGCATACTCTCGAGGAACAAGCCGATTATAGACAATAAAAAAAGAAAAAGAGATAACCATCTATGTCCTAAAGTTCTAAACGTATAAGTTCAGCTCCGAGGCCTGATGGGTCAGATCTATGCGCACTAAGCGTTAGATCTCATAACATAGACGGATCGATGGGTGGGTGGGGTTGGAGGTGATCCACCAATCTCATAGCTAAGATGGATATGGGAGGATCCATAGGAAGGAAAGCATGAGAACTTGAGGCAGAAGTCATCCTTGAACTACATGAAATCGTCATAACAAGAGATGGTGTGACTGATGAATCTCCATTTCACCACCTTTATTCTTTCATTTTGGCCTTAATACCCAAGCTAAATGCATATATATATATACACACACATATATATCATTAATTGGTAATAATCCTAAATAATTAACGTAAAATACTGTATTTAATTCCAAAATAAAAGAATAAAGGAAGAAAAGAAAAATAATGAAGTGTCAAAGACACTAAGTGACCCTAGACCCCGAGACCCAATCATCATGATGACTTGATCAGCAAGGAATAAAGAAGGGGGAGATAGGGCGAATCAATTGTATAGAAAACCACACAAAAACCCTAATTTTTATAGCACAATAATTGCATTTTGGGACCTAGTTTATTTTCCTATTTTTATACCTCAAATCAATAGACCTTCTACATGAATGTTGTACAAAAAATACAAAAAAATACAAAATTGACTTTACTCAACAATAATGCACAATGTGCCCGAGACACACGGAATAAAAAGTCGTAAAGAAAACTTTACAGACCTGTATCTTCTCCATACATACTCAAAATTCATCAAACTCACTTTTATTATTCATAAAATTTAATTATCTATTTAATGAGTGGTTTCATTCAATTTGGAGATAAGATGTAAAATTTGATTTTTGGTCCCTAATTGTGCAATATATTTGTATATAATATTCAATATATTTATTCTTTATATTTTTCACTTTCCTATATTTTTAAATATTTGTGAATATTATTAAAAATACATTTAATCAATAACAATAAAATAAAACCATAAAAATACATTACAATAAATAATATACTTTAATATATAAGTAAAATATAGCTATAGTATACTTATATAATATACGTACTCAATAATTTAAGTGAATAAATAAATACAGGAAAAAAGAAAAAATATAAATATGTAATTAAATAAATTATAAATATATAAATTATGTATATAAAATAATAAAATATACACCACAAAATAAAAATAAAATAGACTAAATACATGTATATATACTTATATGCATACATGTAAGTATTAACCTATAATAAAACAACTTGTAAAAATAAATAAAAAATACATTAAAAATACTACATAAAATTACAAGCACATTTTTGTTCTAACCCAAAAATAATAAAATCATTTAATATTTTTAAATGATTAAATATATGATTTTTGAATCCCCTTTTTCTGGTTGGTCCACGTGGATCAACCAGGACCCGTCATTAGTTGACCGCCTGATCAACTGTACGCCCCTGCGCCTCCTTCTTATTAGACCTCGTGACTGTCCATTCTTCTCCAATTTTTGGTCCGCCTCCATGCCGCCTTCCTCCTCGAGACCTTCACCCTTCTGATCCCATATCATCCATTACCCTCGCCCACACCCTGGCTCTCACCAACCACCATCCTTGCTCTCGCCATCTTCTCCACCCTTTTCTGCATTGCTAGCCTATAAATATCCCAGGCTGATGACCTTTCCCATTTTGATCCCTCTCTCGCTATTGTAACGCCATTACGAATCCTCTGTAGAGCCTTAGCGGTGACAACACAATGCTCCGGATCTCTTTAGTGTGGATGTAGCAATGAAGGTGGTGATCCAGGTGCTGTTGGAGCTCCTCCGGCGATGCCTCATCTGCTCCAGGTATGAACACCTGTTGAGCTGCTAGGTGGCATTTACCTATCATATTTTCTTTCCTGCAAGTCGTGTAGCTTTTAATTTCCTCAGTTAATCAATAGTTAGGTTTAATTTTAGGATTTAAAATTGCTGGAGCACTAGGCTCCAGCTCGATTTCACAGTTCCTTGACCCGTTTTGACTTACCCATTCACCTCCTTTCAAATCCTTAATAATTCTCCATCGATTCCCCATCTTTTCCCCTTGATCTTGCACGGATCGAGCGGGACCGAAGCTTACTCCTTCGTCTTCACCGGAGCTCCACCAATCCGCTACCCCCTTATGTACCCAGTTTCAAGAGAGGGTGGAGAAGAACCCCCTCGATGTCTCCTATTATTTTGTTCAGAACTTGGGTCAAAACGAGCCACATGGAGGGAGGATCAAGCCCAAGTTAGGAGCTCTAGGTGTTTCTAGCCCCAGGGTCCCTCCGACGGACCCTAGACTCTTTTTAACCATCATGCATGCACAGAAGACCACTAAGAAGAGAAGGAGACCTTCAGCAAGGCAGTCAGAGGTCAGAGACGTACAAAATTCAAGATCAAGTCTCATGTCAGTCGAGTTCTTGAGGAGTTCTTCGTGAACCCTCAAGAATTGTTAGATCAAGCCTTCAACCCAGATCTAATTTAGGCCATAGATTAAAGACAAAGTGGTACGCATCCTCGACCGTTGATAGCACCACATGGAAGCTCCTATACCCTCTGATCGAGTGCACTTAAGTGGGTAAATTTCAAGAGCCCCCTCATGCCTTTTTGTATTTATTTTTCAGTCTTGTAAATATTAAATTAAGTACAAACTTTTGTGTATTGCACGGACCCCATGGAACCTTTAAACATTGCACATAGGTCTAGTGCCAGCTCACCTCATGTGGCATCCCACGTGAGGTGGGAAAACTGTAACCATGCCCCACTAGCTTTGTTTATTTCCTTTTAATACTTAAAAATTATATAATAATGTTAAACTTTTGGTATTTTTACACATAGCCTGTCTAACTTTATTTTAATTGTAATAATGCCCTTGTTAGGCCTGTAAATTATTTTGTATCTCTTTTACTTTTATTAGATAGCTCATGTGCTCTATAAATCTTGGAAAAATTGTTGGATGTGCCTTAAATGATGCTGATACACGCCTGATGAATCCATGATTCATTAACTTTTCTGTCGCATTTTGTCTTAAAAACCCTTAACAAATACATGTAAATATTCATTAATTTCCATCTTTTAACAAAACCTCATTCATGAATAAATATTCACTTTTAAGCTTCAAAATCATGTAAATAAATAAAGAACAAAGAAAAAGAAAAGAAGGCAGATTGGATATATGTTTATATGTACAATATGACTTATAAATATAAATATAACTGCAAGGTATATTTATAGCCTAACCCCCGAGACCAAGTCAGCATGGATTGGTCGACAAACCAATAAGTAGGGGGAGATAAGGAAAGAAAACCCTAAAAATAAATTAAGACTCACCTCATGTACCTCTCACTAATTATCAAATAAATACAAAACTTCATTGATTTTTAATTAATTCATATGTACATATTTTTCACCAAACTCTTTTCTTAATTATTTCTAAAAATGTATATATAAATATAAAAATAAGATATTTTAATATTATCCTGTATATATGCCAAGAAATCCAGCCTGTAAAATTGTCAAAATCTCAACTTCGGAACATCATCACTTCTTCGTATGAACTCCAATTTCACTCTACTCACTTTAAAGTTCATAAAATAATATTCTCCAATTAATAAAGGTGGTTTCATTGAATTCGGAGTCCGTTTGCAAAAAGTCTGTTTTGGAACCAAATGACAACGGGGTTTCTAGGCTATTTATTTTATGTAGAACACCTTATTTATAGTTTTATTAATTTTATAATTTCTAATTATTTTCATGATCTTGTAATTTAACCCTAATTTATTTCAGAATTTTTGGAGCTTATTTATTCTTTTAATAAAAAAACCTTAAATTATAGGTAAAAATGAACTGGCTAACTAATACTTATATTTATTAATATATGTAAATAATTTATTAAAATCCCTAAAAATTCACACAACTCTTATTTATTATTCTAATAATTAAGAAAATATAAAATTAATAATTAATTAATTATTTATTAAATTAAAAATTCAAAACCTATTTATCAAAACATATTTATTAATATAATATTTATAATTCGAATAATATTTATTATTTATAAAAAGTATTTATTCCATAAATTAGATAAATAAATTATTTACATTTCTTGTTTTTATACCTATTTAAAATAACACTATTTAAAATTTAATATCGAATTTACAAGGAATTAATTCATCTGGCCAACCAAGTGCTGACACGTGTCAGCACCTGGTTCATCTTCTTCACGAAGGCTGTTAGCCTTTCTGTTCTGAACGACCTTCTTCACCAAATTATCCCGCGCACCTCCTAACCCATTCCGACGATCCAATCCATTGATTCGACTCCCCTAACAACCTTGTATTGCCCACCATTAGATCTTAGCTTGGGGAGCACGAAAACTCTCTATATAAGCCTCCAAACTTCGCAAATTATAATTAACTCTCCTGCAACCACCTGAAGCTCCAACAACCAGTGGCCGACTCCCAACTTCTCCACCTCGCTCCGCCTCACTCCGGTGGTGACAACACCTGATTTCCAACTCACATGGAAGAAGGTTGATCAGAGGAGACGTTCCAAGGCTTCGCTGCCTTGCATCGCCGCCAGCGCGCGCGTCCAGCTCCGGCGAAGATCGGCCGTCGCAACATCCATTAGAGGTAAATACACCTCATTTTCACAGATCTATTCCTCCAATTTTATCAAATTTCTCCTCGAGTTTCGTGCCACGATTAGCATGGCTAAGCCCATCATTTGAAACTCTAATCATTCATCTTAGACGCTCAAGCAAAATCAACTCTTAAATTGTTTCAACTCAACTCGAATCGCGTTCCTTTTCTTTGGAATTTTGCACGCACTCTTCACTAACTCTGGAAACCACATTTTTTTAGCTTGCAAAACCATAAACCTTGAGCCGATTCTTGAGAGAATCGAGCATATAAATCTTCTTTGCAGGTTAATCTCGTGACTGAAGCAATTTCACATCATATGGGGCTCTCATTTTCCCACAAATCTTCGTCAAAGAAGGTGCAATAATCTGGTAGACGGCTCCCGAGCAAACGAAACGTCAACTTAGTCGACCTTTCGCCGCCGGAGATCCAAAGTTGTCACCAGCCGCTCGTGAAAAATCGGAGAAGAAGCCATCAGCGCCACCTGTGCCAGCCGCCTAAGAACAGTTCAAGAACAGGCGTAGTACAGCCTTGCAACACGTGGCCATCAACGGACGGACCTGATTGCGTTTCACATTATAATCTCAACCATTGGATATGAACTGGTAGAACTTTTGTAATAAGAGCCTAGAGGACTCCCAGATTTACTGAAAGCTCCAAAGATTTCCAGAAATTACATTTAGGTCCCTGCGTAGGGACTTAACTGTAAACTTTTATATTTTCTTCACAAAACAGTCCCTGTCGAGGACCAATTTGTAGTATTTTTGATTTTTTTCTTGCACTTATACCACTGGCCTGTAGGGAAGTTTTAGACCTATTTTTGACACATTGTTTCGTAGTTCTTTTTAGGGTAGTTACGCAACTACCCCAGCAAGTTATATTAATTTTTTGTGTATTTTTCTCGTATTTTTATCGTGTTTTGATTCATCGCAAATTGACTCCATCTTGGTTTGTTTTCTTGTGTTGTTCGAGCCCGTTGCTCGCCCGTTTTCACCTACTATATAATATCATCCATATTTCACATATATTTCACGTAAATAAATTGTGTGAAAAATATCACTTTGAAAAATAAATAAAAATTGGAAAAGAATAAAATCAAATAAAAATTAAAAAATAAAAAATCCCATAAAAATCAGCGCTTTTCCTTGATCATTTTAAGAAGAGATAAAAATAATCACAAAAATATTTTCCTCTTAAAAAATCAAAATACCCTATTCTGCTTCCTTGTGTTCGACTTAGGAACACTTCCCTGGTTAAATAATTAGTGTAAGGTTTTTTTCCTAAAACCGATCTTTGTTTGATCGACTAGGATCCTTTTGCGGCTTTTTCTACACCGACAACCTCTTCTTTTAAAAAGTCGTAAACCGATTTTTAGCTCGCATCAAAATGGCACCATTATCGAGGAGGCGTTAGTGTATTTTGATTTTTTTACATATTTGTGTGATTTTATTTTCTCTCTTCTTTTTGTTTTGTTTTTCGTAGCTTTTCTTCGATTTTTCGTAGGGCTTTTCCCGACTCGTCTCTCGATTTTGTTTAGCCGCTAACAAATTTTGCAGGGCCTGCAGGATTAGCCGGTTTCTTTGGAAGCTGAGTCAGTTGAAAGAGCAGAGGCCGATTCCTTCTTTATGAGTCGGCTGCAAAGGTCAGAAATTAATTAGTGTAACTTTGTAAAAGAGAGAGAAAGAGAGAGAGAAGTTGTATTGAACTCTAGTAGAAGGGGTCCACTAAGGACATCCCGACTTGTATCCCCCCCCATTTTTTTCGGGGTCTGATTCTCTGGATACCGTGTGTTCGGAGGATCAGGGCACCCATCGCAGTTTTCTCGCCTTATCAATTTTTTCACGGCTTTTTCGATAGATGCTTGCTTAGGTTTTTTTATTCTATCTGAATGTGCTTACGTAGCTAGTTTTAGGACCTGCAACCTAGGTGCATGATTTTAGGATTCTTATAAAAAGAAAATAAAAAAGTAGACATTTGTTTGAAAAACTCAAAAAAATTATTTAACCCCAAAATAAAATCGGGACTGCTAAAGATATCTGACTTAAAAACGTAAAGATTCATCTGATTTGGGAGAGTAATCCCCGCACATCTTCTCAGAGCACACGAGCGAGAGACGACCCATAAGGCTAGAGCCAAAACTCCGCATTTCTCGCGAAATACTACTTAGTCTACACTAATCACTGGAAATGGTCCGGGGTTACTTAGTAGATTGGGAGGTTTAGAGGACACTGCGCAAGGCTCCGTCCTCAAGTAACACGGGTAGCCGGAAACGATCCGTACTTACTCCCATACTGGCTCAGTGCGAGTGATTTTCTGTAAAGACTCGGGCCAGTGTTACGGAGAAACTATCGGGCACCTATCAGCTCGCATCAGCTTGCGATAAACGATTAGACTTGTTTGCTTATTAAAACCCTAAAAGCGACAAGATAAAAGACCGAACTCTTACGGTCTTCATCGGGTTGTGTTGGTGAAAGCGGGGTTTTCTTTGTGTTTTCTTACGGGGTGTGAGTTACCCCGCAGCTTTACGCATTTTCCCTCTCCTTTGAATTGCAAATTGTGCTCTCCCGATCATTCTCTTGATATCAAAGATGATGTCTCGACGGCTTTTCTGCTCAGACTCCGTGAGCTTTCGATCGTCCACTGTCGATCTTACATCTTCACAAGCTTAAGATGGCTCTTTTCCCAAGATGGTCCCATCTGATCTCGAGGAGAGTCAGACCCAGACTCCCTCGCCTCCTGGCCAGACTATTGAGGTAGGCCTTTGCCTCAATACATCATTAAGATCTCCAACCAATTTTTCGCTGAGTTCTTACGAGAGCTTTTCTTTCACAGACGATTTGAATCAGATGGCTCGCGGGAAAGGACCGACAGGAGACGAGAGGCCACCAGCTGAGAAGCATCATGAAGGAAGACCAGACTCCGTAGATATTACGACTGGGATTCTCGATACGCTCCAACAAATGAACATCCAGTTTCGAGAACAATTCAGAACTCAGAATGAGTTGCGGGCTGAGATAGTCGCGCTGCGAGCTGGGGCCGGGAGCCAGTTACCGCCTGTAGTGGTTCCCACTATTTTACGGGATGAGTATGACCCGGGCACGAGAACGCTCCATCATTTGATTCGGCTACCACCGAATCAAGGGTCATACGAGTTGAGACCGTCCTTCATATCACTGCTTCCCAAGTTCTATGGGCATGCCACAAAGGAGTTGTTTACCTTTCTACAGCAATTCGAGATGATTTGCGGTACGACTAGTTATCCAGGAGTTACGTAGGAGGCTGTACGCCTCAAGGCCTTTCCCTTTGCCTTAGCCGATATGGCACTTTACTGGCTGAGTCACATGGGAAGGGAACTTTCTACATGGGATGACCTGAAGTCCACATTCCTGCGTAAATATTTTCCTCTGGGGAGGACGAACATGATGAGGAGTCAGATCTCCAATTTCACGCAGCTTCCGTATGGGTCTTTCCATGAGGCATGGGATAGATTCAAAGACCTTACAGAGAGATGCCCGCATCATGAAATACCAATGAAGGTGCTAGTTCAAAATTTTTTTGGAGGACTCCAGCCAGACATCCAGGGGCTAGTAAGTGCCGCATGTGGCGGCAGCTATTTGAACATGGATGCTGAGTCAGTTTGGGCCATCTTCGAAGGGATGTCTGAGAACTCGAGAGTCATTGACTCTACTCAGGTATTTTAGAAAGCCCCACAGCCACCACATCACCGAGAGCATCAAAAGATGGCTAACATTTCAGAATCTGAATCAAACACCAACATGGGGTTCATTAGCGAAAAGTTAACGTTGGTGGATGTGATTCAAAAACAAGTTCAGGACTTACAGCCGCCACTGCGAGAGTTGGAGAAACTCTTATCTCTACCTCTGCAATTGAGTGATCTTTTGAAGAAGGTTTCTGAGCTTCAGCTTCAGTACCGGCAGAGCCAATCTTCTTCGACTGCACAACCAGCACGGAGGATCGCACCCACTCCACCCACCCGTCAGATTCACTACGTACAAAGCGAGCCAGAGACTCCGCAGATTGATTGGCATGAGGATCAGTCTCATGCCAATCCTGGCCAGATCACCAGTGCTGTAGAGATGGAGGTTGAGCCGCAAGCCACTCTTGAGATTAACGGGATTTGGTATACTCCAATTCAACAACCGAGTATACCGCATCATCAGCAGTAGCCATATGGTCATCCGCAACATGGACGTCTACATTTCCAGCACCGCTAGAATTTCACGTAGCAGCAGTCTCACCAGAATGTTTATCAGAGACCACAATCACACCAGTATCCTTCTCATTATTCACAGACTTATTCTTATCAGCATCCGCAACAATCTTCCTCTACACTGTAGAGATTCTCTCAGCCTTCCACCTCTCAGTAATACACGCCAAGGCAGGAGAGGAGACCAAGCAAGGGCCACCACACCGAACCTGAGATGTCTTCACAGGCCCAGGCACTTAATCAGATCATGGATATGCTGAGTACGCTCCAGATTACGCATAAAATCGAAATAGAGCAGGTTAACCGTCGTCTGGACGAGTTAACCGCACCGAAGACCACTCTTCCAGCCCAACCTCAGATGAACAAGAACAACAAGAGGAGGCATCCAGATCAGGTAGATACTACAGGTAAGATCTCATTTCCTGAATTTTTATCTAACTTCATTCGTCTCAGGAGCGGTAGATCACCACGAGCACCTGCTGGAGTAGAGGAGAGGGCACTAGAGGAGCAGGAGCAAATCCATTAACAACAAGATTCTGAGACCGAGGAGGAGTACCAGCACGCTGATGAGGATCACTTTACAGATCCAAGAGAAGGGAGCGATGCCGATACAGTTGACATGGACACTGGCAAATCAGAAAATGACATCACGCCAGACCATGCAGATACTCCCGAGAAAAACATTTCTTCCCCTATTTTAGAGAGTTTTGTACATAATTCTGAAACTCTAGATGTACAAGCTGATTCCAATATGAATAAAAATTCTGATTTTCTGACTCCTGACATTGTTCCTTTTCCCGATGCTCTGTATGGAAAAGGAAATAAAAATAAAAAAGAATGATGTGACTCCAGAGACCGAGCGATTACTGAAAGATCACATCTTTTTGAAGATTCCACTTCATGATGCCTTGGATCATTTTCCTACAATCAAGAATCAGTTGAGGAACAAATGCACTACACGTAGGAAAAAGAGATCAAGAGTTGATAAGCATATATTGACCAAGGCAACTTCATGTGCAATTAGGAACAAGGTACCCAAGAAGAAGAAAGATTCTGGAGCCCATTATGTCACTTATCAAATTGAAGACACTACATTTCATCGTACTCTTTTAGATAATGGTTCCTCGATCAATTTACTTCCATCTTCTTTGCTTGATACGCTCAAGCTAGGCCCTCTCTACAAATCATGAGCGATACTTCAGTTTGCAGATCGATCTGTGAAGAGACCTAGAGGTGTGCTGAGGAACATTATCGTGACCGTTCAGAGCTTGCAGTTTCCAGTGGACTTTACTGTCCTAGACATGACGTGCCCTACACAGTTACACCTTGCTCCAATCATTCTCGGGAGGCCCTTTTTGCAGACAACAAGAGCACTCTTTGATTATGATGCTGGGAGAGTATCATTCCGCACAGATAATGGAGATATACACATTGAGATGGAGAGAGGATGTAGCAGTCCTAGATCAGTATTGTCATTCACTTCAGAGGACACCAGTCTTGCAGAAGATTGTCAATACATAGATGGGACACAATTTCCTGATCTTGAGAGCGTTTATTTTGATACCCACGATATCCTACACGAGGATAGGGTAAATCACATGGTACCTAGTTCTTCATATGATTGTTCACATACAAAGACATATTTCATATTAGATTCAGATGAGCAGTCACTTGCAGTAGACATCTCAGTGCCGCAGATTGAGAGTACACATATTACAACACGAGAGTCAATTGATTACATTTCACAGATTATACAGTCTATTCAGCGTAGAGAGTCGGATGGTGTGATGCTTACACATATAGACACCTTCTGTAGTCCGACTCCAGAGACGCGTATTTCAGAAAAGAGAGCTATGCCACGTACAGAGTTCACTTATAGAGGAGGCTCTATTTTTTCAGCCAAGGATCAGTACACACATAAAAAGCAGAAAATTCAGTATGACCCTGGTTGAAGTGATCTACTTTCACTTCATATCATCCTGTACAAATTCTTTTGAGCCATTCGATTTCTGGAGATCCGCAACACTTGTATATTCTTCGTAAACCACAATCGTCCCCATTTTACTCGTCTTTTATGCTTAAGATACTATATCTTAAGTATAGGGGGGACCGATTGTTCGCTGATTCACATTTTATATTTTGTTCTGATTCTTTTGTATATCCTTTCTTTTTCACAAATCACTGGTCTCCGATTTTTGGCTACATTCTTTTCTATACTTAGGATAACTTATCCTAAGTATAAGGAGGAACCGAGTGATTTCAATGATTTCGTATTCTTTATTCCTTTTGATATTTCATTGTATATTCTTTTTACTCAGTCACCTCGTTTTTGCTCTTCCGTTATACTTACGATGACCTGATTGTAAGTATAGGGGGGGGGGGTTGACTGACTTGTACTCTCTATTTTTTTCACCCACTTTTACTTAGCACGAGTTATGTCCTCCTTTTTCTCTTTTGACGCTATGAGGACACATCACAAGCTAAGTATAGGGGGGTGTGTATATGGTATATATATACTTTTGTCCACAACTCGTACTTTTATGTATTTTCTATATCTATAAAATCCATAAAAAGTGGGTAAGGGTTATTTTAAAATCCATTTATTTATTACTTATAAAATCCTTGTATATAAGTAAAATATGTTTAAAACTTATATTTAAAATCTGTAATTAAAATATGTATTTAAAATATGTATTTAAAATTCGTATAATACTTATTTAAAATCCTATTTATTAAAACATGTGTAAAAATCATTTAATCCTTGTAAAATCCCTTGTAGATAAAATCTGTAAAATACATTAGATACTTAACCCAAATAAAATATATCTAAGAAAATTCATGTACAAGAAAACTTGTTTATAAAAGTCAGGAAATCCATAAAAAATACAAAGACCTAAAAGTCATAAAAATTACAAAATCCTTAAAATCTATAAAAATGAGTAAAATTTAGAAAATATACTTCACAAAAACATGGTTGCAATGGCATTCGCATTTTTCAGAATAAGTTTGATTTTTGGAACTAAGGATTGAGTCTAGTCTAAAGGATGGAGCTTGATTACGGCCTTTAACTTTTGTTGTAAGGAGCCTAGTTAGAATACGGAATTTAGACTCTTCAGGTCTTGTGACTTAAAATCTTTAGGTTCCGTAAGACCATATTCGGGAAATCAAGTCATATGTGCTTAAGTAGATCATTTGTTGTCATCCGTACAACTCTACACCAGTGAACCAATCTTGAACACATGCACTCTGCACTTATCTCAACTCGCATGGAGTTACGAAGGGTAGTACATCTTGGTAGTGCGTTTCTATCCTTATCTTTGTGCCTTATCTTTGTGGCATTGACGTCTAAAGATGGGAGAGATTGGGGTTGCGATAGTTGCTTCGGATGAGGGAAGGATCTGCTGACACAATTTTTCTAAGACCTTAAAAAAGAGACGGAATAAAAAGATGCTATATCCGTCGAGGCACAAAAAGATGAATGTAGTGCAAGCAAATTACAAAGTCAAATCAAAGAAGAAGCCACCAAATACGACCACAATGGTCCAAGCTTCCACCAAAAATGCGTGCACATCTTAGTGGAGACTTAGCTACACCGGTTGAGCTTCACAAGGAGATGCGTCTACACTGGTCGCACTCCACTTCTTTTCTCATTCTTCTAATTTCTCTCTATACTCAATTGTGGACATAGCACGAACTGACCTCAGAAGGGAATACCTCCCTCCCCGAGGAAAGAGTAGCTGGATGAGGAAGCCATAGAAGTGTATAGCCGGGATGGACGGTTTCTTCGTTTATCTAAGTAGGAAGAGATAAATCAATTCACACACTGTACAAATTGGCTTCAAGGATGATAGAATTTGCGATATGAATAAGTGAGTCTGAACTAGCTGATGAAGTGATATTGAATAAGGATTTGTGGAACTTGAGGACTGTTGAGGATAAAATCCTAATCCTAGTTAAGGCTCTGACAAAATGCTTGTTTCAAGCCCGATTGAGCTCTGTCCTTTGTCTGTTCTCTTGAATTGGTTTAGGAAAACAAATTCATTCTAACTTTCTGTCTTTTTCACTTATTTTTTCAAATAAGTGTTTGCTAAGGGACTAGAAAAGTTTAAGTATAGGGGGTTGATGAATCCATGATTCATTAACTTTTCTGTCGCATTTTGTCTTAAAACCCTTAACAAATACATGTAAATATTCATTAATTTTCATCTTTTAACAAAACCTCATTCATGAATAAATATTCACTTTTAAGCATCAAAATCATGTAAATAAATAAAGAACAAAGAAAAAGAAAAGAAGTCAGATTGGATATATGTATATATGTACAATATGACTTATAAATATAAATATAACTGTAAGGTATATTTATAGCCTAACCCCTGAGACCAAGTCAGCATGGATTGGTCGACAATCCAATAAGTAGGGGGAGATAAGGAAAGAAAACCCTAAAAATAAATTAAGACTCACCTCATGTACCTCTCACTATTTATCAAATAAATACAAAACTTCAATGATTTTTAATTAATTCATATGTATATATTTTTCACCAAACTCATTTTCTAATTATTTCTAAAAATGTATATAAAAATATAAAAATAAGATAAAAGTATTATCTTGTATATATGCCAAGAAATCCAGCCTGTAAAATTGTCAAAATCTCAACATCCGAACATCATAACTTCTTCATACGAACTCCAATTTCACTCTACTCACCTTTAAAGTTCATAAAATAATATTCTCTAATTAATAAAGATGGTTTCATCGAATTCGGAGTCCGTTTGCAAAAAGTCGGTTCTGGGACCAAATTACAACGGGGATTCTGGGCTATTTATTTTTTGTAGAACACCTTATTTATAGTTTTATTAATTTTATAATTTCTAATTAGTTTCATGATCTTGTAATTTAACCCTAATTTATTTCAGAATTTTTGGAGCTTATTTATTATTTTAATAAAAAACCCCTAAATTATAGGTAAAAATGAACTGGCTAACTAATACTTATATTTATTAATATATGTAAATTAATTTATTAAAATCCCTAAAAATTCACACAACTCGTATTTATTATTCTAATAATTAAGAAAATATAAAATTAATATTTAATTATTTATTTAATAAATTAAAAATTCAAAACCTATTTATCTATACATATTTATTAATATAATATTTATAATTCGAATACTATTTATTATTTATAAAAAATATTTATTCCATAAATTAGATAAATAAATTATTTACATTTCTTATTTTTATACCTATTTAAAATAACACTATTTATTACTTAATATCAAATTTACAAGGAATTGATTCATCTGGCCAACCAGGTGCTGACACGTGTCAGCACCTGGTTCATCTTCTTCAAGAAGGCTGTTAGCCTTCCTGTTCTGAATGGCCTTCTTCACCAAATTATCCCGCGCACCTCCTAACCCATTCCGGCGATCCAATCCATTGATTCGACTCCCCTAACAACCTTCTTCATCGCCCACCATTAGATCTAGCTTGGGGAGCACAAAAACTCTCTATATAAACCTCCAAACTTCGCAATTTATAACTAACTCTCCTGCAACCACCTGAAGCTCCAACAACCAGTGGCTGACTCCCAACTTCTCCACCTCGCTCCGCCTCACTCTGGTGGTGACAGCACTTGAAGTCCAGCTAGTGTGGAAGAAGGTTGATCGGAGGATACGTTCCAAGGCTTCGCTGCCTTGCATCGCTGCCAGCGCGCGCGTCCAGCTCTGACGAAGATCGGTCGTCGCAGCATCCATTAGAGGTAAATACACCTCTTCTTCACAGATCTATTCCTTCACTTTTATCAAATTTCTCCTCAAGTTTCGTGCCACGATTAACATGGCTAAGGCCATCATTAGAAACTCTAATCATTCATCTTAGACGCTCAAGCAAAATCAAATCTTAAATCATTTCAACTCAACTCGAATCACGTTCCTTTTCTTAAGAATTTTGCACGTACTCTTCACTAAGTCTGGAAACCACATTTTTTTAGCTTGCAAAACCATAATCCTTGAGCTGATTCTTGAGAGAATCGAACATATAAATCTTCTTTGCAGGTTAATCTCGTGGCTGGAGCAATTTCACATCATCTGGGGCTCTCATTTTCCCATAAATCTTCGTCAAAGAAGGTGCAATAATCTGGTAGACGACTCCAGAGCAAACGAGACGTCAACTTAGTCGACCTTTCGTCGCCGGAGATCCAAAGTCGTCACCAGCCGCTCGTGAAAAATCAGAGAAGAAGCCATCGACGCCACTTGTGCCAACCGCCCAAGAACAGTTCAAGAACAGGCGCAGTACAACCTTGCGACACGTGGCCATCAACGGACGGACCTGATTGTGTTTCACGTTATAATCTCAACCGTTGGATCTGAACCGGTAGAACTTTTGCAATAAGAGCCCAAAAGACTTCCAGATTTACTGAAAGCTCCAAAGATTTCCAGAAATTACATTTAGGTCCCCGCGCAGGGATCTAAATGTAAACTTTCATATTTTCTTTACAAACAGTCCCTATCGAGGACCAATTTGCAGTATTTTTGATTCTTTTTCTTGCACTTATACCCTTGGCCTGTAGGGAAGTTTTGGACCTATTTTGACACATTTTTCATAGTTCTTTTTAGGGTAGTTACGCAACTACCCCAGCAAGTATGTTATTAATTTTTGTGTATTTTTCTCATGTTTTTATCGTGTTTTGATTCGTCACAAATCGACTCCATCTTGGATTGTTTTTGTGTGTTGTTCGAGCCCGTTGCTCGCTCGTTTTCACCTACTATATATTATCATCAATATTTCACATATATTTCACCTATTATATAGTAAATAAATTGTGTGAAAAATATCACTTTGAAAAATAAATAAAAATTGGAAAAGAATAAAATAAAAAATCTCATAAAAATCATCACTTTTCCTTGATCCTTTTAAGAAGAGATAAAAATAATCACAAAAATATTTTCCTGTTAAAAAAATCAAAATACCCTATTCTGCCTTCTTGTGTTCAACCCAGGAACACTTCCCTGGTTAAATAATTAGTGTAAGGTTTTTTTTCCTAAAACCGATCTTTGTTTGATCGATTAGGATCCTTTTGCGGCTTTTTCTACACCGACAACCTCTTCTTTTAAAAAGCCATAAACCGATTTTTAGCTCGCATCAACGCCCATACTTTTATTTCTCATTTTTTACATTTCCTAATTATTAAAAATAGAATAGGAGCTATTTATTCTCATTTAACTTTAAAAATAAAAAAATTATAAAATCACTTTTGAAAATTCCAAAAAATGTGAGTATATTTATTACTATATTTTATAACTTCAGACCAAAAATCACAGTAATAATTGTAAGAAATTAATAAAAACAGATAAAAACTAAAAAAATCAAAAAAATAATTTTTGAATATATATAGCTATATTTATAAATCTAAAACCCTACATAGCTTATATGTATTATCATTAAATATTACTTACAATTATAATTATTTTTAATTCTAAATACCTATAATTATTTAAAAACCCTTAAAAATTAAAAAAGACTGTACTTGTTTGCATTTTCTAGATTTTTAGGTATTTATTATATATATCATATATAGTATTTATATTAGGAAAAAATGGGCTTGCCTCCAGGCTGCCCCCACCCCATTTTTCCGTAATTTTTTTTATTTTTTTGAAAAATATCGCCATGTATATTCATCTATATATCCTTCCAATTTGGCATTCAAATCTCATCAGGAACGGAGGCTCTTATGCCCTCTATCTAGAACATGTAATTTTAACTGTCTAAACATTGTTGTAGTTGTCCTGTTCTAGATGGAGGGCATATGAGTCTCCGTTTCTGACAAATTTTGAATGACATATTGGAAGGATATATAGATGAATATACATTGTGATATTTTTCCAAAATAAAAAAATTTATGGAAAATGGGGCATGGGCAACCCCATATAACCCTTGATATTATACACGATATTATATAGGAAAAAATGGGGCTTCCCCCGCCCCTATCTTTGTGGATTTTTTTTGAAAAATATCACTTTATATATTGATCTATATATCCCTCCAATATGCCCTTCGAATTTTGTCGGAAACATAGACTCCTATGCCCTCCATCTAGAACATGTAATTTTAACGGTCTAAACATTACTGTAATCGACCCGTTCTAGATGGAGGGTATAAGAGTTTCTGTTTCTGTCGAAATTCGAATGACATATAATAGGGATAAATAAATGAATATACGTGGTGATATTTTTGGAAAAAATAAACAAAAAATGCTGAAAATGAGGCGGAGGCATCCATGTTGGCTGCCCCAAGGGGACAACCTCATTGAACCCTATTATATATATACTTATTATACCTTTAAAAATAAAAAGAAATTAAAAACCAGGAAAACATAAAATAAAATAAAAAGTATAAAACATCAAAAATCAATAAAAATGCATATATTTAAAAACCAACAAAAATTAAAAAAAAGTACAAAAAATATTTATTGTTTAATTTTCCTTAATTGACAATAAATACCTATCCCAGTAGCTCTCAGTGGTCCGACCCCTGCACTTGCTTGCTATACATATTTATTTGCAGGGTATAATAAATTTCACCCTGCACAATTTTCATTGATTATTCATATATTGTGGGTTGATTGTTGTCTTAATCAGTTGATTGGGATTCGAGAGCCGAGAGAGGTGCTGATACAATTATTGCCTGATCTAACTTGTTGGATACGCATGCCCTCCAAGACCAGATGCTAGGATCTCCATTCGACCAATTAAATAAATGGTGTCATTGTCCATTTTATTATCTAGTCTTTTTTCCTTTTTAAAAACAATTGTTTATCTGTTTATGACCATCTCTTTTGTTGAATTTCTTGCAAGGGGTCACATGGCGAAAGCGGCCTTTTTGGAAGCCGATGCACCCATGCTATGGGGAGAACAACCTCTTCTTTTTAGGTTGATTGGAGAAAGAAAGGAAGACACACACACAGAGAGAGAGAGAGAGATGTTTAGCATAGATTTTCCTTTTGATTTTGTGAGAGAGAAACCATTTTATTTTTGCAATAATTTATTGTAATAATATATGTACCCCAAGGACATTTGAACTTTGTCATTCTCCAAGGTCCATTGCTTGAGTGATTGTTCACATGGGGACCTCATCAGATTTTTCGTATTTTCTCATATTCTACACTTTTATTCTCCTTATTTTCCCTTTGTTTTTATTTGTTCTCCGTATTTTGAGTTTTCAGCCTTATTTTTCTTTACTTCATGTGAATGGGCCCTTAGATTTTTAGGACTTGCTTGATCGTGTAAAATAGGTTAAAACACTTACTATATTCATGCACCTATATTCTCTATGTTTGGACTTAGCTCAAATTAAACTGGTTCTTTACGATAATAGCAATTCCTGCTTAGGGCGATTTCACTAATTTGCATTTGCATATAGTGTAATTTAAATTTCTTTCTTGTATCCGGCATGGAGAGAGTTGTGAAGCATTGTAAGTCCTCTTACTTTGCATGCATCATTAGATACTAAGGTGAGATTCTCATTTTAGTGTCAACTTGCACATCTTTTCTGTATTCTCTCCCAGTTTTGTATCATTTAGAAATTTAAATAAAATTCAAAAAAATGGTTAGACATAATATTTGAAAAATATTATACTAAAAAAAGTGAACATCAAAAATTAAAATAAGGGGACAATTTACTAACTTCGACCAGAAATTAAAATTCGTAACGAACCATCATTGTTGGGGGTGCACAAAGCCCACATTGTTGTCAAGTACTATCCAGACTAAGTGAGGCACGACCCATAAGGATTAGAACCCAAAACCCATCCTGAATATTGCCTTGTTATTGACTGGATTCACAAAGTATTGGCGCTTCTATCGAACGCATGCGAGTAGGACCTTGTCAACAACGGTGTTCTCTCCTTTTGTAGATCATCTGACCTGGTCTAAAGTATTGAGCTTAGGCCACACCTTCATGGGTGTGTCTGTCTCATCGTCTTGCATCCAAGTAAGTCATTTTTAGGGAAGTAGTGGTTTTCTCCTATCGGCTTCCTCTTCTATTCTTTGGCTAAGTAGTGGATCCAGACCTAATAACAAGGATTCTCTTGAAAAAGTGTTGGCTACATGTTACAAAGGAAGTGAAAATTACGTGATACTTTTCTTGTAGTACTTACTCTGCTATAGGGTTCACCTCTAAGGACTTGTTATAAGATTGCCTGAAAATAATAATAAAATTGAAAAGATAAAAATAGCCAAGCTTTCACGACTTCACTTGTGTTGGGTTGGTGAATCCATTTTGTATTGTGTTTGTTTAAATTAGAATTTAGGTCAAAGATCCAGTCTTGTGCACTTGAAACCTTTTTCATTTATTTGTTTTTATTTCTTCTTGCTCTGCTCATTTTGAACCTTCCACTGCTTTCCTCTTTATCTATTATTCATCACCATATTCCATTCCTCATCTAATCCGCTTCTATCCAAGATATCGACTCATGGATGGTTTAGCCAGGACCCCGTAGGCACCTACATCGATTCCATGATCTCTACATCTTCAATAATTCAAGGCAATTCCTGAGAACCTGATTTGGATCTTGCGAACCGATCTCCAAGCTCATCGACTTCTCCCTCTATTAAAATAAATCGGGATCACTCTTGTCCCGCCACTCGCCCCTTATGGATGGAGATCGATTTCATTTCATACCAAATACTCCTTTCACACACATCTGGAATTAACCTTAGTTCCAGATCATCCATTCCATATGGTGCCACAACTTGCCAGATTGATCAGGGAACCTTTCCATGTACAGATCAAGAGACAACACTGAAAGTCGTTTTGATCAATTCCTCTGAGTATGAATCAGGTATGACTCCTTAAGGGAAAGGAAAGGGACTGAGCCAGCTAGATCAGGGACAACCAGATCATAACATCATGAATGCACAATTGTTCTTGTCGATTTAGTCTATCTATCAGCATGTGACGGTTCAGGTACTTGCCGGGGTCGCTTTCCAAGGAATATTGAATGATATAAGGAGAGACATAGAACATATGAGGAGGAGGAGGAAAAGATGATGAACAGAAAGATGGACATCGTGGAGGGCTCGCATATGAGCCTAGAAAAGAGGCTCATAAGCCTACTCTCACAGAAACCTACAATCCTGGTACTGACCAGATGACAGAGTGGATACAGATCCTTGTAGTCTGCGGACATTTCGAACTGAAGCCACAGTTTCCGGCTCTTCTTTCCTCCTTCCACACGAATACCAATGAAGAGCCCTACATACATCTTCAATAATTCTCTCGCATCTGCCACACCACTCACTACCTTAACATCTTGTCAGGAGTAGTCAAGATGACCACATTCCCCTTCAACCTTCAAGACAAATGCTCTATACTAGATTAATCATCCAGGGAACGACGTGATGACTTGGGAGAAACTGAAGTCTGCATTCCTTCCGAAATACTATCCCTTATGTCATCTCAATCAGATGCGGGCACAGATCAATGACTTCTCCCAAAGACCACAAGAGTCCATCCATGAAGATTGGGAGAGATTTAGAGTCTATAGGAGAAATGCCCCCACCATGAAATCCCTCGGACCAGCCTGGTCCAACACTTCTTTGGGGGCCTCACTCCAAAAAGACGGAGGCTAGTAGATGCCTCCTGTGGTGGCTCCTATTTCAACAAAGACTAAGATGTTGTCTGGAAGATTTTTGAAGAGATGGTCGAAGGAGAGGCCGCATTGTCTTCATCCTGCGCTTATCAGAGACAACCGCATATCCACCATAAGCTCGTAAATATGACATCATCCAGTAAAGTGGATAGGGACGAGAGCTCCAACCTCAGTATCATAGGGAGCTACCTGTCTAAGGTAGACATCATCGAGAAATGATCACAGGACCTCGATAAGTTGTCTTTGATCAAGCAAAGGACCCAACATCTGGACAAACTGGATTGAATTTCCAAGCTGCTGGAGCTACTAGTCAACATCATCAATGCCGTGCAATCTGCAAGTCTGGCATCCATAACTCCTAATGAGTCGAAGGAGCTACCATCACCGCATCAACCTTAGCTGAGTTCAGGTCAACCTGAGGTCCAACATATATATTACGTGCAGGCACCTGACCAGTCACCTCCACAACCGTCGTAACAGATTGTTCTATACCAGCCTGAGCTCCAGCTCCCATCATATACAGATCCATATTTCCCACCACCACTCCAAATCCAAGAGGTGAATGAAATCTGGAACAATGATGCCCAATTGGCATGTCAAAGCGGAAAACAACATGGCCAATCAACCGCTATTCTGCTATATCACCAGCCCTCCGGTGGGAGGTTTGTCCAGAGACATCAGCTCTATAGCATCGGTCTCTGTCCTATTAGAACAATTGAAGACAAAATTAGTCTTACCAGCAGTCCGTGTACCGCCAATGCCAACAGCATCATCAGTATGCGACTTCTTCTCAAAATAAGTATTCTCCTTCCCCATAATTTCATCAGCAACAACTCTCTCCTCGCCATAATTCTCACTTTTCACAGCCTCCACAATATCACTCACAGCGTAGTCAACACACTGAATCATCTGAAGCAGCTCTTGGTGAACCCTGCTCTTGACTGCTTGGCCCAACTTATCAAAGGCTTAGTAGAGATGTCCCAGAAGTGTGACGACCACACCACCACCAAAACTCCTATTTTTTGCGTAGGTTGAGGCGAACCGCAATAATTTCATAAGGAAAGAGCAAGTAATTTGTGATATCCGGTCCGATCTATAAAAGTTCGATATTTCAGATTATGTTTTGTCTCATGTAGTGACTTTTAGGAGCGATGGGACATTGCAACCATCTACAACCGCCAAGGGGAAGAATAAATTAACTTCTAGCAAGTCATTTTCTGCATAAGTCGGTCCAGCAACATAGTTGGGTAAGGAAAAAGATGATGGAGCAGTAGCACCCGCACCATCACCACACCACCACCACAATCAAGAGAAAATAAAAAAAGCCAACAATATAAAAATTTCCAAAAATAAAATAAAAGATGAAGCCTAGATGGGCCATCCCAGGAGGAGCCAACAACATCAGCACTTCCAGCCCAGTCTGACGAAGCCCAAGCTTGTATAGATATTTTTTGCCTATTTTGCATGGTGGGCCCTCTTCTAGCCAGCCATATTTACATAATGATGTAATTAAGAACAATGCATTTTCTTATGTGTATATTCTTGAATCTATGAAAAATACGAAAATACTAAAAGTTTAAAAAATGCATTGTCCGACCATGACATTGTTAAAATTATAAAAAATCATGTGTTGAAAATGTCGTTAATGAAGGCCATGGAATACACACCAGCTCTTAAGAAAGGACTGAAACAAACATGCACCTTAATGTGCAGGAAAATTGTGGTTTTTTATTTAATGCAAATATTGTGATCACTATGAAGTGAATATCGTTGCAACCTACAACTTCCCGAATCAAACAAATTTCATTTTAATCTAAATAAAAGAAAATAAAATGGATTGTGCATTTTACTAACCTGGTATAGCTCCCATAGTTGAATACAAGGAGACAACAATTATTAAGCGAAGGGATATTAAAATCATCGAAGAGTCAATGAACTAAAGAAAGAGTTATGTTTATGCAAATTCTTAGTTTTATGGATTTTTTAGCTTTTTAAAAATTTTATTGATTTTTTATATTTATATGTTATCTGATTTTCAATTTTTTTAGCAATTTTTAATTTTTGTAAATTTATATATATTTTCTTTGAAAAAAATAAACGATGTTTTGTATTTTTGATAAATTTTTGTTTATATAAATTTTCAAAATTCTTAGTTTTTTTAGGATTTTCAAATCAACTAAAAATAGAAAATAATGCAAACAGTGAAATCTAGTCATTGTTTTGGATTTTTAAAATATAAAATAAAGTAAAAATACTGGAAATATAAACAAAAGAAAGATGATTTTTCGAGCTTTTAAATAAGCTTATGTAATTTTGGATTTGTTGTGATTTTATATTAATATTTTAAGATTTTATGTGTTTTGTGATTTTTTGGTCTTTATGAAGAATTTCAAATAAATTTTGCATAGAAATTAAAATAAGTTAAAATAGACCAACCATTTTTAGAATATTAAAACCATTTTCAAATTTTTATAGTTTTTATAAAGCAAATAGGGATTTTTTAAGAGTTTTTAAATTATTAAAAATAAGAAAATAAATTAATTTTACAAACCAAAAAGGGATTTTTACCCGGCAGACCCTATAATCTTTCCCAATTACCTCTACGACCTTTAAAACATCGTAATTCTTCCCTGAACCCCGTAAACTTGCTAACTCTTACCCTATAAACCCTGTAGTTAACCTCCATCCATTTACCCGTTAAAACTAACCAGATTCTGTTACATTCTTTTATATTATACCTATTTTATTTATCGAATTTACATCAATTGCCACTCCCTCTCACCCTCTTCCTTTTCCCCACCACCCAGCACCCACCACCTCCACCGCCCTCGCCCTCCTCTCCGACGACCGACCTTCACCCTCGAGCTCCTCCTTCCCGACCTCCGGCCTCGCCCTTCACCTCCAGGTCCTCCCGTCGCTCGAGGCCCCTCTGACCCCTGCTCAACGAAGCCTTGGCGAAGAAAAACGGAGAGCCAGAATATGCCAATGGTGTGTTGCCTTCTATGAACTCTCATCGGAAAGGAAGTCTGCCACCTCTCATCAATTGAGAGCAAGGAATTATTGGTATGGTAGGTCAGGCCAGACAACCAAAGGAAGATGGAGTAAACATTGAGGTCTGGCATCAATATGCATTACAAAGGTGAACTGTGTACTAGCTTATATGCACTAGTATAACTTGTCATCGTTCTTTGCAGTCGTGTTCCAGTTCATCAATAAAGCAAAAGAATCCAACACAAGATGTTAATCTTTGGAGTGGATGCAGTTCAAATGATGGTGAAAACACTGACGAGGAAGCATCTCTTCACGAGTGGGTCGATAAGGTTGTTGTCAGTAACAAAGAGGAGATTAGAGATGATGATGATTCCTTGAGGGGTTGGCAGGTGGATAGTCTCCAGCTGCCAGACTTCTACCAGAGGTTTCTCATAATGACCTGAGATCTTATACAGAGCATCTAATTCAACAAAGCCTCAAACTTGATCTCTGTTTGCAGAAAATATAATGTGGACTTTGACGCGTACAAGACACGATCTGGATCAGCAACTGCAACAACTGATGAATCGGATGACTTCGACCTGGTGACAAGTGATTCTTCGGAGACCGAGATGCTATGGCATATCAGCCAACTTGAGCCTAAAGCTGCTTCTGTGGACAGTGGTAGCCCATTGAAGGTGAAGAAGCCTCAGGCAAGATCTCCCGGCCCACCCACCGCTCTAATCCCCCGCCTCCCCCCGGCACCCCTCGAAGCCCCCCGCCGCGGACCTCCCTTCGAAGCTCCCCCGGCCCGCCCTCCAACAAGCACGATGACTGGAAGGAATTCGAGAACTACGAGGAGTTCAGGTCTGCCTCCGTTGTGCTTTTGGAAACTACTGCCGATTCGATTGCGATGCGTATCTGCGATGGATCAATTGGGTTTTGATTTGATCGCAGGTATGTGGTGGCCATAGGGTTCTTAGCATTCCGGTACTCAGGAGGATTTTTTTCTTCTTAATTCTAGCCGTCCGTTAGTGGATTGGTTAGATTAACTCCTTTTTAACTCAAGGAAGTTAACTCTAGATGTATCAATTTAACGGTAGGATTTGTAGGGTAAAACGGAGCAAGTTTACGGGGTTCAGGGAGGAATTACGATGTTTCAATGATCGTACAGGTAATTGGCAAATATTATAGGGTCTGCCAGGTAAAAATCCCAATCAAAAATTAGAGATGATAGAACAACTTTGCAGGAACTCACATTAATTTCTATAAAAATTTTGAAGCCTTGCAACTAATTAAAACAAGCAATAAAAGACAAGAAAATTGATGCAGCAATATAAGGACTACGCTGAAGTTACTGTAAAGTTATCAAGTAGAGATTAACATAGAAATAAACTAGTTGTACGCATCCAATTTTCACATAAACACACGTGTAGATCATGTGCTATCAAGCAGTTCAGAATCTTTTCGGAATTATTACAGACTTGGGGTGTGAGAATGTAATTTATCCAAAATAATCACGTGCGCATGAGGCGTACGTGACATCTTAACCGATGGGCAACAAGCTCTATAGAGGCGACGCATGGCTGAATTTGGGTCGTGCGATCAGATCTGATCGTACGACTCCTGCAGATTCTGGACAAAAAGGGTTGTTCTTCCCTCCTTTGATTTGTAGGCGACGGGTTCTCAGACTTGAAGGGGCTCAAATCTCCGGCCGATTCTGATCGCTAGAGCTCTGAATCTTCCATGTGCAGGTGGTTCTACTTAGGTAGCTTCGATGTAGATCTCTCTCAAGTACCGCCAGATAAGGTTGTAATACGAGATTTCGACTGGTGGTTGGTTGTTTCCTTCTCAGACTTTAGGTGCGATGCGCAATATCAATGCTATAAGAACAGAAGTGATCCGCTAAGATCTGGAGCTGCTGATGCTCATACCTAGAACTGATATGGCTTCTAAGTGCTGCAGCAAAATTAATGATTGATCCTGCAGGTTCTTGCCGATGTATTTTTAGATATGATGAAATCGTCTGCATGCCGTAAACCTATATCTCCAGCATCAAATGCTTCTCCTTAGGGCAATAGTTCAGATGTTTGATCTATCGCAGGTCTATGCTATTCGCTCAAATGTGATTGCCTCGAGTCCAGACGTGATGACATGTACGGGATGAATTCTCGAGGAATGGGCCTTGATCCAAAATACAAACAATGAATCAGTGGAATGAGTGAGTGCTCATGCGACGATGGAAGATAGAGTAGATGCTCCCACCACCGTGTGTCGTTGGAGATGGTCAGATTGCAAAGGAAAGGCCGAGAAACGTAAAATCGAAGATGGATGATGATCGGAATGGAATCGGATTTAAATCAGATGAAACTACTTCTACACAGATCTGAAAATCAACACAAATAGAACGAAGAATTAAAGTCCTAAATCCGGTGCGGGGGTAGAGGGTATTGCCTGGGCTTGAAGATTAGAGATCTTAGGGGACATTTCCTCAACTCGCCGACAATGCGAGGAGGCTCGAGCTTGCCAGAGGCTGAGCATGACAGAGGAACGCCGGATCAGAGGCAACTTGATCCTTCCTCACTGCAACGAGGAGACACGCTGTCACTTGTAGACCCTTGGAGTTCACTAGAGAGGAGAATAGTGCCAAATATGGGAAGTGGGTGCAACTCCATGGTTTGTATAGAATGAGAAAAACTCAAATTTCAAACGGAATTTGGTCACATAAAGTGAGGTGGGATGAGGCGAAAATTATATGGGCGAAAATGAGGCTTGTATGGACTTTATTCGGGTGAAAAAATGGATCGAACGGAGGTCGGAGCGGATCAGGAAAAATCCACAAATTTGATAGATTTGTGTAGTTATTCAGGTATGAGAGGGATTAGAGAAGTTGATCGTGGTCAACAAATTTATTTGGACCAATAGGAGAGAAAGAAGATGAAACGTACTACAAGACAAAAGAGTAGAATTAAACAGAATAAATAGGAATAAATTAGAAAAGGTTTTAAATTAAAAAATTAAAATCAATAATGTTTAAAAATTAATAAAATAATTAATTATGATTTTAGTTAATTAATTAATTAATTAGGGTGAATTAAATAAAAACCGGTATTAATAGGTATAAAATACCTATATGTACAACAATCTAATTTTTAGTAAATTTATTTTTACAAATAATTACATATTTAAATACTTTATTTCATTACAAAATAATTTAAGGATTTTAACTATATTTTTATTTTATTTTTAAAAGTTATTTTAATGGTAAAAATAAATAGGAGTATGTATATAATAGGTACATTTACCTATATACTAAATACCTTTTTGATTATTTTTTATTTTATTATTTTTTATTACATTTTATATAATTAAAATAAATATATAGAAAACATTTAAAAATACAATATGTGCAAATCTATACAATGAAATAAATAAATAAAAATATACAATCTATACATGTAAACAAGTATACTAATAGGGTCCCTAAACCTACTTTTTGCGTATTAAATCTGATTTCAGTGAAAGCACTTTTATTTGATAGATAATTTTACAAAATGAACTTTAAAGAGAGTATACTCAAATCGGACTTCATATGGCTGAGTTATGAGGTTCAGAAGTTAGGCTTTACAGCTTTTAGATTTTGATATTTATTGGTATTTATTCACAATTATTTTAAGTTATATTTTTGTATTTTTGTACTGATTTCTATAAATAATTTAGAATAATAAATAAGTTAGTTGGAGTTAGGAATAATTAAACAGAAAATAAAGAAGTTTTATATACATATAGTACACATATACAAAGGGGTCCAAACGTCAAAACCCACATGATTTATTCCACGATTTTATGTATTCTTAGTATTAGTTACAAAAAAGTTTAAAAGTGAGTTTGGTCAATTTGGAGTTTTCGATAAATAGTTATGAACCTGAAAATTTAGCTTTTGTGGCCTTTTAAGTTCATTGTATTTATTTAGGATTTAATGGGGCTGCCCCACCCCCTTATTTCGGCATTTTATTTTTTTTTTCAAAAAATATCATCATGTATATTCATCCCTATATCCCTCCTATATGTCATTCGAATTTCGTCAGAAACAGAGACTCCTACGGCCTCCATCGAGATGGTGTCGATTTAAAAAATCCTGTTAATGTTAAAAAATGATTGTCTAGATGGATGCCATAAGAGTGTCTGTTTCCGACGAAATTCGAATGACATATAGGAGGGATATATAGATGAATATACATGGCGATTTTTTTTGAAAAAAATAAAAAATGCTGAAAATGGTGCGGGGGCAACCTCATTAACCTCATTTATTTATTAGTTAAATATTTTTTCTGATATTTTTATAAATTAATAAATATTATTACAAACAACTTTCAAGAAGGAAATAGTTTATTTTAGGTTGTTTTATTGATTAATAAAATAACACAAGATATCTACAAAGATAAATAATGAAGAATATGTACAAGTGAGAATTTGTTTTGTTGATTTTTATAAGTTATGGACCCTATCTCGTCCTACTTTATTATTGGTCGAACACTCCAATGCTTCGCCTAGTCTCGGGGTTCGAGTTAGTATATATTGATTTCATATATACAACCTTCTCTTTCTTTTATTTTTCTTTTCTTCTTTATTCTTTTATTTTGATGTAAATAAGTGATAAATATATAATACTATCAAATAGAGGCTAAATTATAAATAATGAGAATTATTGTTATTTAAAGGTGCTTTGCCAAGGATTTTAACCTAGAATAAAAGAATAAGGGTGTTGAATCATGGATTCATCACACCTCGAAGTGTTAGAGCCGTAAAAACAGATGCAACTGAGGAGAAAAGCACATATTAACCATAGCCACTGTGAATGCTATCAGTGAACTCCCACATAAAAAGAAAGACAAGGTAGCACCCTTAATCAGATGTTGGATATTTGATCAATCATTCGAGCGAACTCTAATTGATAACGGGTCTTCCATCAACCTCATGCCCTCATCACTTCTGAAAGAATTCCGGCTTGGACCGCTCAAACCCACTCATATGATTATGCAATTTGCACATCGATCTATTAAGAGACCGATGAGTTTATTTGAGGATGTTATTGTGACTGTGCAGAACATGCTCTTTCCAGTGGACTTTGCAGTCCTAGACATGGACTCTCCCTCATCGTTACTACAAACTCCCATCATTCTTGGGCGACCATTCATTCAAAATATAGAAGCGGTCGTTGGGTCTGGAAAGATCACATTTCACTCTTGCAGTGACCGAGTCACCATGGACATGATCGCTGAGCAGAAAACCACATCTGATGCACGAAACCAGAAAAAATCGACGACAATGATATTGTTGACATCAACGATCAACAAACTTCTTTGAGTGATATTTTCATACAAGAAATCCTCTCTTCAGAGGACCTGGAAAGCACATGCGATCCATACTCCTTTTTCGATTGGGAGACAACATCTGAATCACTAATCAACATGTTTGAAGAAGATTCATCAAAGATCGAACATGAAGAATGTTAGCCATGCGAACAAGAGACGAATCATTCCTACAATAAATGTTATTGTAGTATTTGATTTATAAATAAATGTTATTGGTTATTTCACTCCCAATCTGAAATTAAATGAATGAATGCACTATAAGGTCCCTCTGTACAATTAGGGTTATGTACCAGGCCATCTTAATAACCATACACATGTTGATTCGATAGTTGAATCATAGAGGCTGGTGCTTCGTTATGAATCTCATATTCATCATGCTAAAATTGATCAATTAGTCTCTGTTCCTCATAATTCATTTGCATTTAATAATTAATAGAGCATCATTAGCATTCATACATGTGTAAATAATATTTGCATTTCATCATGCATAATTGCATTAAAAATCCCAAGTGTAAATTGTCCCAAAAAGCAGCTAAATTCCTTAGTTTTTAATTAATTCATCTTAATTCCAATTAATACCAAACCACCTATATTGTGTAGATATTACTAATAAGAATAAATAAAAAATACAAAAAATACTAACTCAAATAAGTGGCAAATAATCCCAAAGTTTAATTTCACATCTGACGGACTAAAACATGCATATCTTCGTCATACAACATCTGATTTTGGTCTACTCATTTTAAAGTACTCTATTTTCAAATACTTTCAAAACAAGACCAATTTCGTAAAATTCAGAGCTCATATGTGAAATTTGGGTTTTGTGCCTCTTTTGCGCATTTTAACATTTTGCTATTTTTGACCTGAGTTTTTATGTACATAGTTAACCCTTTTAATTTTATTCCTTCTTCATTTGTGTTCTTTGATGAATGTTTTATTGAACGGCATAAAAATCCAAATCTAGATTAAAACTGAAATTAAAGAAACTGACCGTGTCCAAGAGTCCGTTGTGAGTGTGTACAAAAGTTGCATGTTTCGTACTTCTATTTTATTTCCCTATCTTCTTATTTATTTAAAATTAAAAAAATTAGATTAGTGTGTTAATTTCTTTGTATTTTATCGTATTTTTTTAGAATTTTATCCTCTTTAAAAACCAAAAATTACAAAACTCCAAAAAATCGGTTTTCTATACAATTGGAGACCACCAAAAATACCACTTCGCACAAATGACCTCTTTTGCTGCTGGATCCTTCATGAAAATTTTAGATCTCGTCGAGACAAATAACTTTCGTGAAGGAAATTTTTTGATCTGAGATTTCCTTCTATTTCTTTTCCAAATTTCTCCTTTTAATTTCTGAATTTTTTTGGTGACACGTGGCAGCCCTTGGGTGTGCCACATATCACCCCACCTATTCTCTCCCCAGCATCTGGTCACATGCCTCACACGTGACCTCAGCCTCCTCCCAGGTCATGTGTGCCACATGACCTCTTCTCCTCCCCCTTCCAGCTATTTCCTATCTACCCCCCTACATAACGCCCACTGCCTTCACATCGCCCGCTCCTCCCGCAAACGACTGCCTTCACTACACCACCGCTGCTCCTCGTAATGGCCGCGAGTGTATGACCGTTGTTCTTCCCCTCTCATTCTATAAAGCTCGACCTCCAACAATACAACCATCCGACATTTTGAGAAAGTAAGGTCCCAGCTCCTCCTCTTTTACCGATGACAGAGGCGAGAAGAGTAAGCTTCGAGCCATAATGAGCCCTTCTTACTTCGACGAGATCCGTGGGACCATCTTCCACATCGTAGCTCCACCTCCCGTGAGTTGCAGAGCCTTTCTACATCCGTTGGTAGCATGAGGCGAAGACCTGAGCCTCCTTGTGCAGCTCTATCCCCAGGCGAACTCCCTCCTCCCTCGATCCATACCATCGCCCGTGTTCAACCTTCGCTCATCTCCTCCGAGTGTCTTCCATCTCTGGCGTACATTCAGGTAAAGCCCTTAAAACCCTTTCAATTTTGACCTTAATCACCTCACCCTTCTTCTTCTCCATTTCCTCTTCTACCGTATCACACCTCCCCCACCTTCAGCCAACCTCGTGGCCGAAGCACAAGCTCCGTCTCCAGCGCTACCCTCGGAGCTCCTCCCATTTATCCATATTCACTAATCCAAATTAACCAAGCTATTTGCTCAAGCGTTTGCTCCTTAGTACAATTATCAGGAGAAACCCTTTGCTCAGTAGAAGATTTACACGGATCTCCACGAGACCTGATACGAGCTTTGCTGAGCACAGAGCTCCAGTTCCATCACACACCAGAGGTAACTTTTCAGAACCCATCTGGTTCCACCTTCTTTGTCCCTTATGTTACCTTTGTCCACTCCTATCTCCCAATCCTCCATGTTAGTATATTCCCACGTCTTCCCCCTTAAATCCATCAAGTCACACCTATAGATTCCACGCCAATCCGTCAATTTTTCTTCACACCCTTTTCCTTGGTCTTTTATCTTTGTTTAAATAACAAACCAGAGAGCCATCCCTTGTTTCCATCCACCTATGCTTAATGGGCATCATCTCACCACCATTCAATTTGTTCAATTCCCTGAAATCATGATTTTTGCAGTAGTATAATCACGTATGTTGACTTTGATTTGTGTTAAAACATTACACGTTATCTTGAGATTGGTTCTGTTTGGACACATGCAGTGTTTATATATATGATTATTGAAAATATGTGGGGTTGTCTGGAGAGAAAGTATAGAATTTCTGCACTTAAATTTTTCACAAGATGGAATAATAATGACAATCTTCGAAGTTAGTCTCAGGAGACTTGTAACATTTAAATGCTTAAATTAGATAACTCTTGGTAATGAAATCACACTCATAACGAAGATCTGTTGTGAATGCATTATTAATCCATGAAGTACTACTGATTCAGAACCCGTGAAGGATACTGTTAATCTTAAACCGAACCAGGTGGACGATTACTTTCAACATCTTTTCCCTCTGAATATACTTTGATTATATTTGTTGGAAGGAATATTTGCATAATTTGCATAGATATTTGACTAGCACTCGATTCAAGAATTGAGGTTAGATTTTTAAATGCAGTTTCATAAATGTGGATTTGTGTGAACATCATAGAACACAGAGGGGAAATCAGAATCCACAGTCCAAACGAAGAAAACAATGTCTTACATCAACTGCAGATCATCCTCAATCCCTTACACGAATCATTGGACGCATATTGGGTGGCCACGTTGTGTTCTCTATGACACACGATCTAAACTACAAGGAGTCTTCCAGATCAGAGAGTTCACGCCCCTCCACCTTCCAACAAAAACACACGTGCTTCGGGGGCTAATTGTGCCCTCACCCTCAGCATTCCAACAATTTGTGAAAGTGCCTCCCACTTCAGTAGGGCACGTGAGGCGTACATGCCCTTTGGCAAAATTGCAGAACAGTCTCTGCCTCCTCCAGCATTGTAGAAGTGCCCCCGCATGTGGCCACCCTAGGAAAATTTCATCAGAGCCCAAGCGATTTCCACAATTACAGATAAGTCCTTCCAGGGACCCAATTGAGAAGAAAACTTTATCTTTTATTACATTTCAGTTTGAAATTTGTTTATTATGTAACTTTCTCATACGAACACAGTTTTTAATGCACAATATGTCGTTTTGAATCTTACTCTGTGCTCTATCTTATAATATATTTTGTTGACAGATCTGAGGCTATTAATCGAGGTTTATTAATTAAGGATCTACATTGACAAATGCATGCTTATCATTGACATTTTGTGCTATATTTTCATTGAAAAATTAACGATTTATTGCATGGATTCTATTGAGGGTTAAATTGAATTAATCTGCCTCTAATTGTTGTGGATCATTAATCGAGGATTCGATATATACAGGGGATCGTTTGGAGATATTGTTATCTATTCCTCACGTAATTATTTATAATACAAATTGAGGAATTAATTCTTTTAAGGGTGTGATCATGAAGGATTTAATTTGATCTCTCATTATTTTACATGATTAAATTCCATTTAAGTGAGGATTAAATTAGAGAGATGATGGAGATTTAATATCAATAAAATCATTTTTTTGATCTTCGTAATTTGCAGGATTATTAATAGAAATCACTACCCTCTTCCCTGCATAAATACTTTTGGATTGATGTCTTTTGATCTGTGATTTCACTTAGAGAATGGATATTGATCAATATTTTATTGGATTAAAAATTCATAATTCACAGATCCAGTACTTCATTCTTACTGTTTAAATTTCCTTCACGTTGCATCTTTTCACCATTACATTGTATTTTATTTCCTATCTATTTTTGCGACATTGAAATTAACCTAAAAATTATTTAATTATTTAAATAAATTTAAAACATCGCAACTAAAAATCACTATTCTCTGTGTTCGACCTTGGTACACTTATCAAGTTAAAAGTACTCCACAACATTCAAAGATTGTGGTTTTTGATCGACTGATTTTCACCTCCTGTACTATAATTTCTAATTATTAAAGAGGCGGATTTCACATTCATCACTTTAATGAATATCTAAGGAGTTAGATTGAGGACTCATCAACAATTGTCAAATAATTACTGAGTGTTGATTTCCAGCCTGATCATGAGTTCAAATCATTTTCTCATTAGGCTGATATCTGACCGACCTCTTGATGCAGGTACCTACATGGGAATAGAGACTCAGAGGTATCTGATTATTTAGGTCAAAGAGTTGACTTAATGAGATCGAGATAACCAAAGTCCTATGCTGTATATTGTCATGATATAGGCACTCATCCTCTTACTAGAGACAGATGTGTTACTATATGTCTAAGTATATACATTTGGCAGACCAATAGGTTGATGACCTAACCAAGGTCTATACACCGACGAGCTGGTGTGTATATAAGGGCATATGAGTAATACGATATCTCAAAGGGATCAAACATGTTCACTTGTGAACCAGAAGACATGATCTCATTCATAGGTATTGGGACCGATCAAATTCCATGCATGGTCATCGTGCTTTGGAAGCATGATAAGAATTTGAAGGTATGATATATGCTTTTGGAAAGCATATGATCGATACCAACTCCCAATGACCAAGAATGAGAAACTTGATGATGAAACCCTAAAGATGACAGTGTAAATCGATCTATATCTTTGGGTTTATCATAGGTCTTCCAGTATGCATGATATACATGTATTAGGAATACCTGAGGGTGATGTGATCATAAACAATTGTATAACCATGATGCTTCAATTCCAAGGGAGTGACGAAACATGTCTGGATTTTAGTTACTCCTCTCAGTAATCTAATCTTGGTCCAAGTGTTGAACATGATCTGAATGAGATTCAGATGCAATGAGAAAATTAGATTTACGACCTTGATTTAATCAAGCATCTATGAGAGGTCCAAGAGATCTGGATTTGAGATGTGATCTCAATATCCAAGTCACTATATGTGGAACGTAGAATCGCCCTATCCTTATCTCCAAGTATCTGCGAAGAAAGCACATTATTATTAAAAGAGTTCAAGAATAATTCCATTGTTGAATTATATCTAAGCATTGAGAAATGGATTATTAAATGTGATTTAATTATCATGTATAATGTGAATTTTATTCTTATTATTTAAATGCATTAGAATGATGACCCAATATAATTAAATGTTATTTAATTATTATGGATAAGAATAATGTGGTAGTACTATCCAATATTATTCATATATATATATATATGTTATAAATGCGATTTATAATGTATTAGAGAGATCCTATTATGATTTATATTTATTGATTAATTATTGACGTGAATTGGATTCACATTGGATAGTTAATTGAAAATATAATTTACATTTTGTTTTAGGTTGTGAATGTGATTCACTCATTTCCAATGGCATGATTGCAATATTCATAAGATAATTATGAATTAATTTTGTGAGATAATTTACAACAAGTGTTGTTGTAAATCTTGAAGATTTCATGAGATAATGTAATCTCATGAATTGGAAGAAGATTGCCTCCTTCCAATTCAAGGAGGTGGATGTCCACCAAGTCCTATGGGGATCAGGTGGTCGTCCCCTCCCCCCTTTTAGGCATGAGGGAAATCTCCTCCTCATGATCTTCAAGATTAGTTGATTTAATTTGGAATTAATTTATCTTGATTTATAAATATATAGTTATTTAAACTAAATTAATTGTTGTTGTGTTTTACAACAAAATCATGACCATTGAAAGAAACACAAATCAGTCAGATCCATTGATTTTGTGTTATCCATGTATTGAGATCCATGGAGTCCCAAAACCCTATATAAGAAAAGGCATCCCTTGATCTTCAAGTTACAACAACAAGATCATTAGCTCTCTCTCTCTCTCTCATTCTCACATCACCTCTCTCTCTCTCTCTCCATTGAGTGGTCGTCCGCTCCCACCCTAGAGAGAAGGTCGCTGTTGTCGTCGCATCGCTGTTGTGCCATCGCTTTGACAAATCTTGGATTTCCATCTATTCTGGTGTACCTCACTCGTGAAGAAGATGTTTGATCTCTTGAGAAGAGATCAGGAGATCCATCTCTTGGATCAACTACTCGAATTGCGAGAAGCACACGATTCATCTCCGTGCACGCAAGCGTCGCCTCCGACGGATCGGACATGAGACATGAGGTCTTTTTTCTTAGAGACTCGATCAAAACCACGCTACAAGAGGTATTCCTTTATCTCGTATGTGGTTTATATGGAATGATCCAATAAGTGTTCTTGGATCATGTGGTTTCATCGATTAAAATTTGTAAATTCCACCGCATCGAGAACCTAGTGCGACTAGTCACTCTCGATCATATATGATGTGATCCTCATGCTTCCGTGATGTGCTTAAGAATTCTCTCATATCCTTCAAGTGGTATCAGATCTTTAGCTAGGTCTTGGATGTGATCCAAAATCCTAGGCGATCATGGTTCATGTTTTGGTTGCGCGGGAATCAATTTTTTGCATTGAATGCAAGAATTGAATTGTTTTTGATGAAATAAAAACCAACTGTTTGTGCACTGTTTGGGCATGTTTTCTGGTTGATAAAATATATCTAGAATTTTAAATATGTCCCAAAAATAGTAACCTTTGATTGATACTAAAAGTGCATGAAATTGATTCGAATAGTTCCCGCTATGAAAATTGTTTTGCATGTATTCACGGATCTGTAACAAAATGATTTTTTCTTACTGTTTTCCTGTCATGGAGAATGAAATAAACACTTTATTTAATTAGATAATCAAACCATAAAATCACTATTTTATTTCGCACGATTCCGACTCTGTTTGCCATAAATATTCCATATTTAGTAGAGATGGTTTGGATGATGATTGGATCTTCTAGATCTCTTTTTTAATTTATTTATCATTAAATGTCAATCAAGGAAATTGAGAATTTACCATGATTAATTATAATTAATATTTATTTGTGTAAATAATTGATTAAACATCAATCATCATTGAATGAGTATTTCATGAAAAGCCTAGGATATCCTACAATAGTTGTAGGACAATCTCTACATGCAAAACTTAGTTACTTGAATAGAATTGGGGATTTGTTTAGCAAATCACCTTATAATATTAATAAAAATGATTTTGATTATTATATGGTATAACTTTGGTTGAAAGACCGATTATCACCTCAAGTACAAACTGATCAATTGGCATTATCCTGACCTGAGGAGGATATGGTGTCTAGTCGGGGAGCGTTGGGATAGCAGGTTGCTCCGTGGCAGTCTGCCCCACTCCGGTCGGTACTAGCCATGACAACGGGTAAGGAAGGGATAATATTTGAAAAGATCATGATGTATTTTTTTCTAATTATTAAAATTTAAATAATACATATTTTTCGAGATAATACCATCCTTCAATAACAATCAAGTTTGTTGGTTGAATGATTTGGATTGAGAATTGATTTAATATGATTAAATTAATTATATCAAATTAAAACACTCTATTATGAATAGATGTGTATTTCCCTGGGAAGAATTAATTATATGAATACGATCCATGATAATTAATTAGAATTTGAATATGAGGTGGAGGATCACATAAGTGACATCTATGGTCTTCCATCGAGGTGAAGGGTTCCGTCGCTACGGATTGTATGTAGGAGATGCATGTCCGAAGTGACAGCTCCTGTATACAAGCGCATCTGGATCGGGCTCTTTGGTTCTCAAAAGAGTAAGGTCGTATGCGTAATGACCCTAATATCTGGTCCTCATATTATTGGGGCAATATTGGATTACACATAGCAAGTTCTAATCCTGTTGATAGTTGGTTCAATTAAAGACGGGTCAACATCACCTTAGGGGTGGTGGGCTCGGGTGTTAAAGAGTGAATTGGAAAATACAAGTTGAACTTGCAAGGCGGAATGTGTTCCCGCTTCTTTTTATCTGAGTTACATGTTGTCATAATATTAGGATGTAACAAAGGTAATGAGGAGATCACAGTTCTTTCTAGAGATATATCGGTAGGTATATCTCTTGGTTTGAAAGTGATTAAGGGAATCAACTTTCAAAGTTGAAAAGGCAAGATTAATTTAATTGAAAATTCCTTATTCAAAGAACAATTGAATATATATTTATTTATATGTTCTAATATAGTGCATTCGTAATCTCTGAAAACGAAATCCATGAACCCACATAGCAGGCTCCTAGAGGTCAATCAGTTGGCCAGACTAAATTATTCGGATTGGATCCGAAATTTGGATCTTGTCCTTTTGCATAACGCATCACCCATGTGTTGTCCAAGGAGAAGTACACCGACCCGTAGACTCTGAAAGAAATTAATTTTAATGAAAAATATGATGAAGATCATAATTTGGCAAGGTGTTAATTTTGGGTTCATTGTCCAATGTACTTCAGAAGAAACATGTGGAGATGGACACTTTATTATGGTGAATCTGAGAGAAATGTTTGGTGATGTAAACCACCCACATAGTTATAATATCATGAAAGAACTTATTCACTGCAAGATGCAGGAGGGGACCTCTGTCAGAGAACATGTACTCAAAATGTTTGGGTACCTTTCTGAGCTAGAAACCATGGGGGCTGACATGGACACAGAAATGCAAGCTGACTTAATTCTGTTGTCACTCCCTAAGTCTTTCAACAACTTTGTGGTCACGTACCATATGAGTAAAGTTGATTATACTAGCGCTGAGCTATTGGCTGCATTAAAGTCTGCAAAAGACATAATGAAAAAGGATGGTCTCTCTAGCAGTGCAATGGTTGCACAAGTCAAAGGAATGCACGATATGAAGCATGGTTCTCGAAAGAGCCCGACCCAGAAGATAGAAGAAGAGCCATGGTGTTGGCTCATCTTCCAATTCATCCACTTTGATAGCATCAAAGAAAACCGATGTTTGTCATCACTACAAGAAGATGGGGCACTGGAGGCGTAATTGTTCGGATTACCTAAAGTCGGTTGATAAAGGTAAAGCCTCAGCAGGTATGAAAACTACTTTCAACATTGAAACTATATTTCTCATTGTACGAGAAGGAAGTTGGGTTATAGATTGTGGTGCTTCTGTTCATGTATGCAATTTGTTGCATCTATTTTAGGAAACTAAGAGTTTTGGTGAAGGGAAGATGGTCAACCAGATGCGATCTTATGCAAGTGTGCAGCAATCGTCGTCAGAACCTGCTGACTATCATTATCTAGTGGAAGAGTCCTAGTACTTAAAGAGCGTCTTTATGTATTGGAATTCTGAAGGAACCTTATATCAGTATCTAAGCTTGTTAGAAGCGGATATTCATTATTTTTTTGTAATAAACTAGTCATAAATCGTTATGATAAGCATATTGCAGATGCTGTTTTGATTTCTGGTGTACTCTGAATTGTGCATTAATGAAAGTGTCATGAATGTTACTACCACTAATAAAAACCCTAAAAGATCCAGGGAGGATGGAAATCATTCAAACATGATTTGGCATCAAAGGCTTTGTCATTTATCTGTTGACAAGATCAATAGATTGATAAAGGACGGACCCTTAGATTTTCTACAGGTTCAATCATTGCTTACCTACGAACATTGCATTCGAGGTAAAATGACTAGGACTCCTTTTCATAACAAGGTTACAATATGCGAGGGTATTCTTGACCTAATACTTACCGATGTATGTGGTCCCTTCAGTATCACGACCCAAAATGGATATCGATATTACTTGACATTTATTGATGACCATTCATGATATGGGTTTATCTTCCTACTATGTCATAAGTATGAAACCTTTGAAAAGTTCAAAGAGTTTAAGGCTTTGGTTGAGAACCAAACCAATAGGAATATTAAATGGATTCGATCTGATCGAGGTGGCGAGTACCTCTCAGATGAATGCAAGGAATACCTTAAAGAGAATGGAATTGTCTCCAATCTCACTCCTCCTGAAACCCCCAACTTAATGGTGTTGCTGGAAGACTCTACATGACCATTATGGATTGGTCCATTCAATGATGAGTAAAGCACATTTACCACTTAGTTTCTGGTGATATGCAGTAGAGACTGTAATATATATCCTGAACAACATTCCTAGCAAGTCTATACCTAAGACTCCTCATGAGCTCTGGTATGAAATCAAACCTAGTGTTAATCACTTGAGAGTTTGGGGTTTCTTGGTCCATGTGAAGAACATGGATGCAAGAAAGCTAGAATCTCGAACTCGAGAGTGCTACTTCATTGGGTATGTTAAGGATGGTATTGGATACCAGCTTTATGATCCTGAGACCCAAAAGGTTTTCATCTCTAAAGATGTGAAATTTTTGAAGGATGACTTCCTTAAAGGTCAAGAAAAAAGGAAGTAGTGGAACTCATTGAGTCCCTTGAGGATTCTGAGCTTCCTGAACCAAAAATTGAAGAGATAAATAAAGATGACCCGTACCTCTTCGAAGGAGTTCAAGGGTGGTTGCACCACCTGAAAGGTATGGTTTCATGCGTTAGGTGAAACAGACAATGATCCAGCATCAATTGATGAAGCGCTCACAAATCATGACATGGATAGATGGATGCTAGCAATGAAGTTAGATATTGACTCAATGCATAAGAATGATGTATGGACCCTAGAGGATCCACTTAAAGGGGTAAAAACCATTGGGTGCAAATGGATCTTCAAAAGAAAGAGGGGAACTGATGGTAAAGTTGAGACTTTCAAGGTACAACTCATAGCCAAGGGCTACACACAGAGAGAAGGCATCAACTACGATGAGACGTTCTCTTCTATGGCTATGCTTAAATCCATCAGGGCACTACTATCTATAGCTGCATCTCTTGACTACGACATCTGGCAGATGGACATCAATACAGTTTTCCTCAATCGATATATCGAGGACGATATCTATATGGAGAAGCCCTAGGGCTTCATAACTGAGGAAGGTAAAATATGCAAGCTGAAGAAATCCATCTATGGGCTCAAAAAAGCTTCTCGTACATGGAGCATCAGATTTGACGAAAGCATAAAGAATTATGATTTTATGCAAAATCCTGATGAACCTTGTGTGTACAAGAAGCTTAGCGGGAGCGCCATTGCGTTCATCGTGATGTACGTAGATGAAATCCTTATCATTGGGAATGATATAGGGATGATGATCAGTGTTAAGATTTGGCTATCCCATACCTTCTAGATGAAAGATCTTGGAGAAGCCTCTTACAGCTTAGGTCTAAAGCTATTCAGAAACCGAGAAAAGAGGATATTGGGACTATCACAAATGGGTACATTAAGAAAATTTTGGAACATTTCCATATAGAGAGTTCCAAGAAAGTTTTCCCTCCCTTAAGACATGGTATCCACCTATCTAAAGGGATGGCTCCTCAAAGTGTTGAGGAAAAGAAAGCCATGACTGAATGCCCCTATGCATCAGCTGTAGGAAGCTTAATATACGCCATGATGTGTACAAGGCCAAATATTTGCCATGCAGTGGGAGTGGTAAGTCGTTACCAATCCTGCTATGGAGAACAACATTAGAACGCAATGAGGAACATTTTCAAGTATCTGAGATGGACGCAAGATTACATCTTGGTCTATGGAGATGGTGATCTCCAAGTCTTGGGATAAACAGATTCAGACTTCCAATCTGATATTGATGATCGAAAGTCAACATCAGGGTTTGTGTTCCTATTAAACGGTGGTGCTGTGAGCTGGAGAAGCAAGAAGCAACACACTATAACAGATTCAACAATAGAAGCCGAATACATTGCTGCATCGGATGCTGCAAATGAGGCGGTGTGGTTGCGCAAGTTCATCCTGGAACTTGGAGTAGTTTCCTCTGATTCTCCCATCCTGCTACTCTGCGATAACATAGGAGCCATTGCCCAGGCGAAGGAACCCAGATGACATCAAAAGAGCAGGCACGCGGTAAGGAAATGCCACATCATTCGGGAGATTCAAAAGCGTGGTGACATCATCATCACCAAGGTGGCCTCTGCCGACAATGTTGCTGATCTTCTTACCAAACCTTTGACACAGAAGGTTTTCGACCACCATGTAATGAGTATGGGTTTAAGGATTGTACCTGAATGATTCTGAGGGTTAGTGTGAGATTGTTAGCCATGTGAGTCCGAGGAAAACTATTCTTACAATAAATGTTATTGTAATATTGATTTATCAATAAATGTTATTGGTTATTTTACTCCCTATCTGAAATTAAATGAATGCATGCACTATAAGGTCCCTCTATAAAATTAGGGTTATATACCATGTCCATCTTAATAATCATACAATTGTTGATTCAATAGTTGAATCATAGAGGTTGGTGCTTGGATGAATATCTAAGGAGTTAGATAGAGGACTCATCAAGCACCATCAAATAATTATTAAGAGATGATCTCCAGCCTAAGTAGAAGATGACAATCCTTTATCATTAGACTGATATATGACCGACCTCTTGATACATGCCATCTGCATAGGAATAGAGATTCAAAGGTGTCAAATTAGTTAGGTCAAAGAGTTGACTTAACAAGATCGAGATAACCAAAGTCCTATGTCATATACTGTCATGATATGGGCACTCATCCTATGACCAGAGACAAATGTGTTAATCTATGTCTAAGTATGTACACTTGACAAACCAGTAGGTTGATGACCTAACTAAGATCTATACACCGACGAGCTGGTGTGCATATGAGGGCATATGAGTAATATAATCTCTCAAAAAGATCAGATATGTTCACTTGTGAACCGGAAGACATGAGCTCACTCATGAGGTATTGGAACGATAAAATTCCATGCATGGTTGTCATGCTTTGGAAGCATGACAAGAATTCCTAGGTATGATATATGGTTTTAGAAAGCTTATGATCGATACCAACTCCAAGTGACTAAGAATGAGAAACTTGATGATGAAACCCTAAAGATGACAATGTAAATTGGTCTATATCTTCGGGTTTATCATAGGTCTTCCAGTATGCAGGATGTACATGTATTAGGAATACCTAAGGGATATGTGATCATAAACAATTGTATAACCATGACGCTTCCATTCCAAGGGAGTGATGAAACATGTACGGATTTTAGTGACTCCTCTCAGTAGAGAAGTAATCTGATCTTGGTCCAAATGTTGGACATTAATCTGAATGAGATTTAGATGCAATGAGAAGATTAGATTTACGACCTTTATTTAATCAAGCATCTATGAGAGGTCTGTGCGATATGGATTTGAGATGTGATCTCAATATCCAAGTCACTATACGTGGAACTTTCAATCACCATGTCCTTATCTCCAAGTATCTGCGGAGAAAGCACATTATTATTAAAAGTGTTCAAGAATAATTCCATTGTTGAATTATATTTAAGAATTGAGAAGGGTGATTTAATTATCATGAATAATGTGAATTTGATTCATATTATTTAAATACATGAGAATGATGATCCAATATAATTAAATGTGATTTAGTTATTATGGATAAGAATAATATGGATATCACTATCAAATTATTCATATGTATATTATAAATATGATTTATAATGTATTATAGAGAGCTTATTGTGATTTATATTTGTTAATTAATTATTGATGTGAATTGGATTCACATTACAGAATTAATTGAAAATATAATTTACATTTTATTTTGGGTTGTGATTGTGATTCACATATTTCCAATGGCATGATTGCAATATTGATAAGATAATTATGAATTATTTTTGTGAGATAATTTAAAACAATTTTTGTTGTAAATCTTGGAGATTTCATGAGAAATGTAATATCATAAATAGGAAGAAGATTGCCTCCTTCCAATTCAAGGAGGTGGATGACCACCAAGTCCTAAGGGGATTAGGTGGCTGTCCCCCCCTTTTTGGGGATGAGACCAATCTCCTCCTCATGATCTCCATGATTAGCTGATTTAATTTGCAATTAATTTATATTTATTTATCAATATATATTAATTTAAATTAATTGTTGTTGTGTTTTTACAACAAAATCATGGCTATTGAAAGAAAACAAAACAATCTCATCCATTGATTTTGTGTTGTCTATGGAATGAGATCCATGGAGTCCCAAAACCCTATATAAGAAGAGGCATCCCTTGATCTTCAAGTTACAGCAAAAATATCATAAGCTCTCTCTCTCTCTCTCTCATTCTCACGCCACCTCTCTCTCTCTCCATTGAGTGGACGTCCACTCCAACCCTAGAGAGAAGGTCACCGTCGTCGTCGCATCGTCGTTGTGCTGCTGCTTCAACAATTCTTGGATCTCCGTCTTCTTTGGTGCATCTTGCTCGTGAAGAAGACGTTTGATCTTGTGAGGACGATATCAGAAGATCCATCGCTTCGATAAACTACTTGTATTGCGAGAAGCACATGACTTATCTTTGAGCTCCCAAGCGTCTCCTTCGATGAACCGGGCTTGAGACAGGGGGTCTCTTCTCTTAGAGACTCGATTACAACCATGATACAAGAGGTATTCCTTTATTTATTATGTGGTTTAGATGAAACGATCAAAGAAGTGTTCTTGGATCATGTGGTTTCATCGATTATTTTTTTTAAATTTCGTTGCACCGAGCATTTAGTGCGACTAGTCACTCTCGATCATATATGATGCGATCTCACGCTTATGCTTAAGGATTCTCTCATATCCTTCAAAGAATTCATTGCAGATATGTTCAACACATTTATATCATAGCCAGTAGTGATAGAGGTGGGCAACACCTCAGTGAATCCAGTTGAATAACCATCTACCATCATAGTTTTTGAAGTGTCCACGGAGCAGACTCCACAATTACCTGAACTCAAATAGCTCCCGACATGTATGAAATATGCATTCATTGTAGGTGAAGAGAATATGTATCCGATCATCGTCAACAATAGGCTGACTCCGGATCAAGAATCTCGACTTCTCGAGGCTCTAGAAAAGAACCACAAAGCACTTGGTAGGAAAGTCTCGAATCTCCGAGAGATAAATATGGCCTTGTGTTCACACCACATATATGTTGAAGATGTCTGTAAACCATCCCGAGAATTTCAGAGAAGATTAAACCCTAATCTTTGGGATGTAGTTATGAAAGAAATCATGAAGTGGTGTGAAGCAGGATTCATTTATCTTATCTCCGACTCAAAATGGATGAGACCCTTGCATGCCGTTCCCAAGAAATCAAGGCTCATTGTGATTAAGAATGACTAAGGAGAGGAGATCTCTACTCGAGTACTGACATCTTGGCGGGTGTGTGTTGACTACCACCGCTTCAATACAACAACGAAGAAGGACCATTTCCATCTACCATTCACTGATCAAGTTCTTGAGAGATTAACTGGGAAAAAATCTCCTGCTTTCTAGATGGATACTCAAGTTACAACCAGGTGGCGATCGCTCTGACAAACAAAAGAAAACAACATTCCAAACAATGCCCTTTGGATTGTGCAATGCTCCTACCACATTCCAAAGATGCAAGCTTGCAGCCTTCGTCGATATAGTCGGGAGTTTTCTCAAAGTTTTCATGGATGATTTCTCAGTATACGATGATTGTTTCGATTCTTGTTTTTAGCACCTAGACCAAGTACTACAGAAATGCCATGAAATGAATTTGATTTTATCATGGGAAAAGAGTCACATCATGGTCACAGAAGGAATTGTGTTGGGCCGCGTCATTTCTAAGCGAGCCATGGAAGTCAACCAGATAAAGATGAATGTTATTGCCAAACTTAATCCACCTCAAAATGCCAAAAATGTGAGGTCATTTCTGGGGCATGTCAGATTCTACAAAAGATTCATTAAGGACTTCAACAGACTTGCCCAACCTCTCACAAAGCTTCTTTGGTAGGACACTGAGTTTATTGTTAATCAAAAGGTTCTTCAATCATTTTGTCACTTAAAAGAGCTCGTCACTCAGGCTCTCGTTCTACAGCCACTGGATTAGTCTCTACCATTTGAGATCATGATGGATGTGTCTGATTTTGTAGTTGTGGTTGTCTTAGGACAAAGAGAAAAGTTGCCCTATGCCATTCACTATGCCAACAAAACACTTGATGAAGCACAAAGAAATTATACAGTAACAGAGAAAGAATTACTGGTAGTAGTCTTTGCTTTAGAGAAGTTCAGATCTTATCATCTAGGATCAAAATCCATTATTTTCACTGACCACTCTACTATATGATACCTCTACTAGAAGTAGGACGCCAAGTCACATCTACTTAGATGGATCCTTCTCCTCAAATAATTTGTCCTAGAAATCAGAGACAAACCTGGAGTTCAAAATATGGTAGTAGATCACCTATCCAGAATAGAATTCCAAGATACTCAGCTGAGCAGTGCACCGATCACAAAAATTTTCCCTAATGAATCCATCCTTAACAATTAATGTCTTCCATGGTATGTCAATATTGTAAACTACCTCATCTTTGGGGTAGTTCCACAAGATTGGATGAGAATCAAGAAGGACAAGTTCATGTCCGATATCCATTTCTACAACTGGGAAGACCTATACTTGTTTAGGGAAGAAGCAGATTGCATTTGGTGTCGGTGTATTACTTCGGAGGAGTACACAAATGTCCTCGAGCATTATCATAAGCTCGAATATGGTAGACACTATTCTGTAAGTCGAACGATAACAAAGATTTTGTATGTGGCATCCGGTGACCCACACTATTCAAGGATATCAATGAATATGTCAAAGCATGTATTAATTGTCAGAAAATGGGAAAACCTTTAGTGTTAAAGATTCTATGCCCTTCAAATTCATTCAGATATCTGATGTGTTCGATGCATGGGGCATTGACTTCATGGCTTCATTTCCTAACAGTCAGGGCTATGAATACATCTTGCTTGTAATAGACTATGTGAGTCGTTGGGTTGAAGATATCCCTACTCGAGCCACCAACAACAGAACAATCTATATATTCTTAAAAGATAACATCATTTCACATATCGGGATTTTGAAGATTTTGATATCAGATGGGGGTAGCCACTTCATCAATAAAGAGGTTAAGAAATTAACGAAGGAGTACGCCATTGATCACCGAGTCACAACTCCTTATCATCCTCAATCAAGTGGCCTTGCTAAATTATCCATCAGATAAATCAAGACGATCCTACAAAAACTTGTGAGGCTAGACCAAAAGAACCGGTCACAACTTCTGGACTTAGTTCTCTGGGCATACAGAATTGCCTACAAATATCCCTTGGGCTTGTCACCCTATCATCTTGTGTATGTAAATCCATGCCATCTGCTCGTGGAGATAATTCACAAATCACTTTGGGAAGTTAATATTTGTAACCTGTACTCACAAAAAGGTGAGCAGTAAGAAAATTAGATCTAATATGCGTATGGCAACAACCTAATGTACAAGGAGAACGTCAAACACTTGCATGATAAGCACATCATAAGAAAGAACTTTGAACCTAGACCGCGCAAAGTTGAAGATTTTTCCAGGTAAAATGAAGAGCAAATGGACATGGTCTTATAGAGTCAGAACTGTGCATGACAATGGAAGTGTTTTGATATCATAATTTTCAACTAACTCATAACCCTTCATTGTCCATAGCTAGTTGCTGAAGCCATATTTAGAGCATGATACATTCATGGTCATTGTCGACTTTGTTCAAGTAATTTTTGATGAAGAATTCCTAGTTTCAATAGTACTAGTGGAGCCGGGAAATGCTCTCAAAAATATCTTTGATTGATTTTCTTATTTTCTACTTTTCATTTAAATTTTCCAATTTGTTCATTCTTCTGTATCACACTCATTCCATTCATCTGTGCTATACCCAGGACATGCTTCATCCTAAGTATAGGGGGATGAGTTCGGGATATTCATTATTCTTTCTATCGCTTGACTCTCAATTTTTGATACTCTTTCCATACTTAGGGATATTTTCCCTAAGTTTAGGGGGAACAAGCCAAGATAAATAATTTCATAAATTCTAGATCCTCGATCATCCCCATTTTGCATATAGTCTCCTATACTTAGGATTATTTGATCTAAGTATAGGGAGGATGACTAACTTCTTATTCTTTATTTAGTCATTGTAGTATAGACTTTCCTATACTTAGCACAAGTTATATCTTCTTTTTTCTCTCTGACCTATGAGGACATATCTCAAGCTAAGTATAGTGGGTCATATATACACCGCATATACTTTAGCCATAACTCGTAGTTTTGTATTTTTGAAAAATGGCTAATATACCATATAGGTAAGGATATACAATTAATTAATTGTAAAGAATACTGTCTAAACATGTATAATTTTTTTCAAAAATTCTTTGTAAATGTGATTAATAAATCAGTTTAAAAATATTTTGCAAAATGGTTGGAAAACTACTTGAAAAATCTAGTGAAAATCATTTGGAAAATTTTTGTAAATGTTTTCAATCTCTTGTAAAAAGCTTTAAAAATATTTGCAAAATTTTGTTTCCTTATTGAATACATTTTTTTGAAAATTGGTTTGCAAAGGATTTGGAAAATGGTTGTATAAATACTTTGAAAAATCGATACATATTGTTTGACAAATCTTTACAAAATGATTTTTAAATGTTGTAGATGATTGAAATTATTTGTAAAAAATATTTGAAAAATAAGTTTTCAAAATTCCTGTCAAAAATTTTCAAACTATTTTGAGAGCCTTATACACTATTATAGAAAATAAAATTCTATATATATGACCTATATATATATATATATTAAAAAACTTGTAGATAATAATGAACTTTATCGGTAAATTCCCTTTGTAAATTCCTCAACCCATTCTTGTAAATATTGATGCACTCCTACGTAAATACCCTTATACATTTCTTCCACTAACTTTTATAAAAAATCCAAAAAATTCAAAATTTTCAAAACGCATAAAATTTGCAATTGCATAAAAATTATCAGAACTTATAAAAAATCTCACAAAAATTTCAAAATCAGAAAATTGCTTCGCAAAAAGACTTTCTTGCATTGTACATAACATTTGCATTTTTTGGGTTGATCTAAACAATTGAACTAATCTAAAATAAAATCTAAAGATAGGAGCTTGGTATAGACCTTAATCCACTTAATTTCAGAGGAACCCATTAAGGATTGGAATTGAGATGCTTCAGGTCACCCTAACTTAATTCTTTAGGTTCCATGAGACTATGTTCATGAGTCGATTCGTTGTGTCTAACTAGAATACTTCATGTCATCTGTACGACTATTGAGATAGTGGCTTGACTAGAATCCTCGTACTTAACCCTTAGATCAAACCAGATGGATTGTTGAATGATTTTAGAGTCTAAGTCGGGACGACACTAAGCCGCTTTGTCAAGGGTGGCTCAGGAACCATTCTTGGGGACTACCGAAACTAGCACTTCGACCCGCTTCTTCTGGTAACAATGACATCTAACAACTAGAGACTAGATTGAAACAATGCTTTGGATGAGGAATGGTCTGCAAGCGCAACTTTTCCAAGACCCCAAAACATGGGAGGACTAAAAGATTTTCTATCTGTCGAGGAAAAATGAGAATTTAGAGTAGTGCAAAGCAAAGAAATATCCAATAAGAAGCATACACCAAACATTCCACAAAAATATGGAGCTTCCAGAAAAAGCCTGCTTCTTGGTGAAGACTCGGTTATACTGATCGAGCTTCACAAGGAAATGAGACTACATTGGTCCAAACCCACTTCTTTTCCCATTCTTCTACCTTCTCCCCTTTTCGTTTATGAACTAGCACACATATGACCTTATAAGGAAATATCTGTCTCTCAAGGATGAGCTGCTAGAGGAGTAGACTCCTTGTTACTTTAGTAGTTTGTCTAGGAAGAGCAAGCAAATTCACACACATGGTTCATGACATTTCAAGGTTTCGAGAGTATGCGACTGAGAGGATGGTTCTGACCAGATTATGGATTGAGCTAAACAATGGATTATAAAACCTAAGGGATGTTGTGTCATACTTCCTAACCATGACGCGGTTCAAACAAACCAAGAATCCAAAGGTCTTAACTGAGCTCCAAACTTTGACTTTATTAAGTCACGTTTAAAAGTAAAAATTATTCCAAGTTCTTTCATTTCTTTTCTTTATTTTCTTTTTCTGCACTTATTAACATAAGTATTTCGTAGGGACTAGCAAAGGCAAGTATGGGGGGGTGATGAATCTCCATTTCATCACTTTTATTCTTTCATTTTGGCCTTAAATCCCTAGCAAAATGCATGTATATAGCATTAATTTGTACAAAATAACACTCAATAATTCACATAAAATATTGTATAAAATACAATATTTAATTCCAAAATAAAAGAATAAAAGAAGAAAAGAAAAAGAATGAAGTCTCAAAAACACTGAGTAAACCTAGACTCTGAGACCCACTCATCATGATGACTTGGTGGACAAGGAATAAAGTAGGGGGAGATAGGGCATATCAATTGTACATAAAACCACACAAAAATTCTAATTTTTATAACCCAATAATTATATTTTGAGACCTATTTTATTTTTCTATTTTTATAACTCAAATCAATAAACCCTCTACATGAATGTTGTACATAATAATACACAGAAAAATAAAAAAATTACTTCACTCAAAATAATTTACAATGTGTCTCGACAATGTGCCCGAGACACACAAGATAAAAAGCTGTAAAGAAAACTTTACAGACCTGTATCTTCTCCATACAAACTTAAAGTTCACTAAATCACCTTTATTGTTCATAGAATTTAATTATCTATTTAATGAATGTGGTTTCGTTCAATTTGGAGTTAAGATGCAAACGTTGGCTTTTGGGCCTTTATTATGCAATATACATGTATATAATATTCAATATATTTATTTTTTATAAGTTCACTTTCTTATATTTTTAAATATTCATGAATACTATTTAAAATAAATGTAAATAATAAAAATAAAATAAAACCATGAAAAATACATTAAAATAAATAAGGTACTTCAATATATAGGCATAAGTACTTAATTATTTAAATGAATAAATAAATTTAGAAAAATAAGATAAATATATGTAAATGTGTAATTAAATAAATTATAAATAGAGAAATTATGTAATACAATAATAAAATATATAAAAAAAATAAAAAAAGGCTAAATACATGTTTATATACCTATATACATATATGTAAATATTAACCTATGATAAATCAACTTGTTAAAATAAATAAAAATGACTTAGAAATACTGCATAAAATTACAAACATATTTCATGTTTTAAACAAAAAATAATAAAATCATTTAATACTTTTAAATGATTTAATAAGGGATTTTTGAATCTCCTTTTTTGGTTGGTCCACGTAGACCAATTAGGACCTGACGTTAGTTGACCGCCTGGTCAACTTTACACACCCCACGCCTCCTTCTTATCAGACCTCATGACTCCTCATCCTTCTCCAATTTTTGCTCCACGTCCATACCACCTTTCTCCTCAAGAACTTCACCCTTACGCTCCCCTATCATCCATCACCCTCGCCCATATCTTATCTCTCACCAACCACCGTCCTTGCTCTCACCATCTTCTCTGCCCTTTTGCCCCTTTCCATCCTATAGATATCACTGGCCGACGACCTTTCCCATTTTGATCCCTCTCTCGCTACTATAACCCTATTAGGACTCCTTGGTAGAGCCTCTGCGATCACAACACGATGCTTGATGACAAGGATTTTGCAAGGGTCTAAAATGATATCCTCACGGAAGCGAAGATATCTTGTCGTTGAGGTCCTTCAACAAAATCCGAGGTCAATCAATAATTAACCCTCACAATGAATAAATCAAGCAAGTCAAGCAAGTGTGCATCAAATTTTATTATACCCCACTAAAGTTGTATAGTGACAAATATGTAGGAGTCGAACACAAGAAACAAGGGTGTAGAGAAAATGAGATAAAAAATCAACATAAGGAATTTGTCTTTTCAAATACTTAGCCAAGTTATGATTTTTGTGGTTTTAAATTTTTTTTATGGATTTTAGTTTTATTTTTTATTTGATTTTTATTTTGATTTTATATTTTCTTTTTTCTATATATAGTCTGATATTTATTTTCTTTTCTTAAATAAGTAATATATAAAGATATAAAGAAATATATAATGTAAGGAAAAGTAATTATAAAAACTACTAAAAATAAACAAAAAATGCAAAATAATTTGTTTTTAAATTTTAAATAATTTTTTTAATGTTTTTGTGTTTTTTAGATAATTTTGCTTAATTTTATATATTTTCAAAGTTAAAATATCCCAAGAGGAGATTAAATAAATAGGCCGAATTGTTTTGGAATTTAAGAATAGAAAATAAAGTTAAAATTTTCCAAAACTAATTGTAATTGATAATATATAATAAAAAGGAAAAAACAGAAAAGAAAATGTTAATTTCCGAATTTTTGAGAATTTTTTAGATTTTATAAAGGATTTTGGGGATTTTAAAATTTTATGAGTTTTCTTTTTCTATTTTTGATTTTTTATCCATAGTCAGGAAATATGAATATAAACAATATATATATGTATGGGAATTTTTCAAATTATATTTTTTGGGTATTCAAACATGGACTTTTGTGTTCTTTTTTTATTTTTATAAAATATGAAAAAGCCCCAAATTGGAAATCTAATAATATAGCATGAAGAGTGTGAAAGCAAGAACGTAACCCTATTTTTGTGGATTTTTTGGAGCACGGATATTATTTTAATTAATATAAATGATACTCAAAAATTAATGAATTGGTAGAAGCATAAATGCAAATAAAATTAAAGTTAGGGGCTCAATTGCAAATATCCCAAAGTTTTTAAACTACAGTTCAAATTTGAAGTACTAAAAATTAATTACAAATGGTGCGAGGGCCTCGATGCAAAATCACCATGTCACATGGGATGACGTGTGAGGTAACATAAATTGGATCCTTTTGCAAATAAAATAAAGGTAGGGGGATTCTTGCAAAAATACACAAAAGTTTTAAACTGAATAAAAATATTACAGAACCAACTATTAAAGTGACAAAAATTGAGGGCCAAGTATACAATTTACCCCCTAAGGGCTTGATCTGACGGTTGAGGGCGCTCCACTCATCCATGTATCGCTCCTAGGCGGCATGATGATGCTTTGTGGACAGAGGGATAGGATTAGATTCCATGCGAGGATCGTGCGGTGTTGATCTCCTTCATCTGACGACAGTTGTGCAACCTAGGCAAGGTCCTTGATCGTATGACGGAGGAGGCCCCTAGAAGAACAGGGAAGAACATAGGCTTGGACCTCCTTCAATCATCCAGATCTCGAGGTGGTCGACTTCTCTCCGGCTCCTGTTGGCTTCAAAAGCTTCATGGGGTCCTTTCGCATCGGTGGGGGACTTTAAAATGGCATGAGAAGGTCTGTTATCATCCAACGGAGCACCTCGACTTGGGGGCTTCTTCCTAGTTTGATGAGCATCGAAAAGGCTCAATCTTTGGTTTTTTTCTGCAGGAGCTTGTTAAGAGGCACAAAACGAAGCTCATGCGAGCTTTAGAAGGGGGAATGGGCGAAGGAGTGAAGCGGGCGGAGCCCTCCGACGGACAACGGAGATAGGATGGATGATTTCTAATTATGTGCAAGAACGAGGTGATTGGAGGTGGGCGAAATGATTAGATGGCGACGAGGAATAAACTGGAAGAGTTGTGCAATGCGGAGCGGTGCGAGGTCGGTTAAAATCAGGCGGCAGAGCTGGAGCTCCGCCGTACGTATGAATTGAGGACAAACTCATCATCTTTGGAAGAAGTGTAATCGGAGTCGTCCTGCGAGGGATCGTCCAGGTCAAAATCAAAAGGAACGAAGTCATCAGTGGAAGTATACGAACTCTGTTCGTCCTCAAGACTCTCACCTGAGTCCTTGTCTTCAACAAGATGCCTAAATTTATCAAAATAAATGGCAGCATCATAACCGAACTCAATCATCTTTACTTGTGAGTGACCAGGAACAGACTTATCAGTGGAAGTAGTCAAACGAGGTCCGTCTTGTCTAGTCTTGGTATCTGCCCTCCGCTCAATGGGATCAATCACGTAAATACTTTGGATTTCATCAACACATCGCCACACACCAGGAGGAGGAACTGTGAGGTCTATGCTTTCCGATTTCCTCCCCTTTCGGGGGATTCGTCGGGTTTCATCAGGGGTTGCTAAGCAAACATCTCTAATATCATCAGATCGGTCACAGGCCTCAGAGTCAGCTACAATCAGTGAAGGTGCATCAGGTGCAGGTCTCTGGTCATCTGTGGGTGCGGTGATCGCTACTTCGCTCTCGTCAACAGGACAGAAGTGAATCTCTCCTGATCCATAGTCGATAACGACCCTCGCAGAGGCGAGGAATGGTCGTCCCATGATGATTGGAGACGGCTCCCCTGTGGAGGTCTCCATGGGCAACACGACAAAGTCAACATGATGGCTCGTACCCTGAATAGAAATGACGGCATTTTCAAGGATACCCTTTGGCCTCTTGATAGATCCATCAACAAATTGAACGATCATCCTGGTTTTCTTGAGAGGCCCTAAGTGAAGAGTCTGTACCAGCGAGAAGGGTAGTATGCTAATAGACGCACCGCCGTCTAGGAGATTGTGATCATATGTATAGTCAGAGATGGTGCAAGTTATGAAAGGGGTAGATGTGTTCTTCTTTCTGGGAATGGGGCGGTGTGTGATGGCGTGGGCAGTGGCCATGGTCAGAATGTGACGCTCAGATCTGCTCCTTCGCTTTCTCTTCTTGGGAAGAGGAGCAGATAATTGGGTCATGGCCTGCTGAAGTGGGGCACGGATAATCTCATGAATAGTAGCCACCACTTCGGGTTCAAATAACATTTTTTTGAATTTTTGGACTTCCTCCATACAAGGGAGGAAGTCGGAATCAGCATATACACGAGGTGTGCCAAGAGCAGTCTGTACAGCAACATCCTCGGGGTCAAAGGTGGGACTAGGTGTGAGAGGTTGTGTGGTCAAAGGATCTGGCAAGTGGACACTCTTATCACAGTATGAATCAACCAAAGGTCTCCCGAATTCTTTTTGGATTTTTAAATTTTTCTCATTTTTTTGTATTTTTGGCGATTGCAATATCCCATGATTCTCCACAAGCAAAGCCGTATCCTCGACGAAAAGAGCACTATTCCGATATTCTCTCAAAGTGGTAAGATTCTCCTTCATAAAATTGATATGCTCTAGCATTAGGTTCATGACAATACTCATGGAAGTCGCGGGAGGTGACTCCAACCGGTCAGACTCGGGTGGATGTGAAGGTGGAGGTGGATGATATACAGGCGGAGGTGGAGGTGGGTAGAAGTCCGAGGTCTGATACTGTGGCTGAGGCGGGTATGTACAAAAATCAGAAAAAGTAAGAGGAGGGTCCTCCTGATAAAGGGGAGGTGGACCGACTGGAGCGAGCGAGGGATCCGCAAAGTCCGAATAAAATGTGCTCTAGGGGTCCATCTCGAAAACAAAAGAAAATGATTCGGGGGAGCACGAAGGTCAAGTCAAGAGAGCAAAGAAGAAGGCGCAAATGCGCAGAGGCGATTTAGGACACACACAAAACAATCACAGACAAAAATGAAAAGAATACAAACCCTCAATTCACCTACTTAACTCAGTAGAGACCGAAGATTCGGTCTTTTTATCTTGTTTGTTTTAGAGTTAGGTGAGAAGTCAAAGATTGCACACACACTTAGGGGGCTTAAATGGGATTTGGGCACTAATCCTTAGCGTGTGTGCGAGCAATGTAAAATGAAGACAATGAGGGGATTACTCACCCCAATACAAGATTTTTCTTTTTGATCGGTTTTAGGGTCAAGTAATATTAGCAGTCCCAATTTTATTGATTATCTCTTTTTTTGGATTTTTAATGAAAATGCACGATCCTATCGGGGATTCAATTCCTTTGAGCACCTAGGTTGGAAAATTAGAGGGAGAGTCGGAAAAGCAATGCAAGCGTCAAATCAATGATGTATGCTAAAGAGAAATGCTCACCTTGCCTCCAGCACTCTACATGCAAGGATGCTCAACAGAATTGAAACCTATCTATATGCAAATGCAAAGCCGATGAAATCGCCCTAAGTTCAGAAATTGCTATTAGCGGGAAGAACCACAAGTCGGTCACCGGTCCTCAAGCCAAGAGTCTGGTCTAAGGCTCACCCCTCCTCCTCTCGACAAATCGAGTTCAGGAGAAGTGCTTGGCAGGGAGAGCTCACGGTGCGACGGCTCGAAGATGGTGATGAACTATTTTATGATTTGACTAAGTCCAAACGATACTATAGGCACAAGCAAAGATATTAGGTGTTTGGCCTTAATCTATCGCAAGCAACTCCTAAAACTAAGGGCTCAATCACACAAAAGAAATAAAATCAAAACCGAGAAAACAAAACAAAAAATGTGAAGAATGCTCCGATGAGGATGGGCGAGGGTGATCTGGGGGCTCTTCACGCACGTAAAGACCTGCAAGGGATTGCTCTGACTCGGAGGCACACTCCGATCTAGGTTATTAGGGATAAACACCAAAGAAGCGATGGAGAATGGGTGTTGGTCTCTGGCGAAAATGGTAGATGAGACCTCGAGCCTAATCTCGACTCTGGAGATGATGATTAGGATGATCAGATTGCATAGGGATATGTAGGGTGAGCGTGCAGAGGGATCTGAATGGATGGGTGAGGGTGACGGAGCTCCGACCGACTGGTCGGAGCTGGCGGAGTACAAGCGGCAAAAATGGAAAGATTGGATAAACTACGGAGCTAGGAAAAGCTAAGAGGGTACCTGGAGGTTTGAACACAATCCTAAGCTCCATGCGGAGATGATAGGTGGTGTTGGGTCCTCAACCAAGCTACGGCAAGCGATGGAGGCCTCTCGCGGCGGTTCTCCGGCCACGAAGGGTGAGCTTCAGCTACATTGCACCAAATCGACCACCGAAGGTCGCCTCAGACTGTTGTCACCTTGCTGAAGGATTCTATGGTATCGAGAAGGGGTGAGACACGAGCTACTCAGCTGGGGAGGCGAGTGAATGAATTTATAAGGCTTCGCAGTTAGCGGGAGAAACTGGGCCAGGGCACGCAATCCGAGAAGGATCCGTGCTTCCCTAAGGATCCACGAGAATCATGGATCCACGGGGAAGGCACGGGTAGAAATTCAGGGCAAACGGGTGCATGATCCGACCAGGGTAAACAGGAAAAGGCGATCCGGCAGGTCAGTCGGGTCAGGTCAAGCCCTGGAAGAGGGGGTTGACTCGAGTCAACGATCCACTTTGGACCAATTGGAAAATAGGATTTACAAAAAAATATTTACAAATTCAATAAGAAATAGTAAATGATTTTAAATTAAAGAGTGTATAAAATGAAAAATGTTTGTGATTTTTCAAACTATTTTTCTGTGTTTTTTATTTATTTTTATGAAAAACAATTATTGTATATATAGTATAATGTATTATATACATGTATAAAATACCTATGTATTTTGTACAATTTATTTTAAATTTTCTACAAAAATACCCCAATTTTATATTTATTTATTTACAACATAATTTTTGAAGTATAAAATAATTTTTGTTTTTTTATTATTTATTTACAAGTATAAAATAAATAGGGAATGAAACAAATATACATGTATTATGTACAAGTGAGAGAGAGAGAGAATTTTATTCTATTTTTATTTTATTTTATTGATTTTTATTTTTTTTAGAAATATATACAAGGAAGTAAAAACATATTTTTATATTTATTTTTGGCAAAAATAAATTATGTGCACATATGATACATATATATAAACTAGAGTGGCCTTATCTCTCTCTACTTATTTTATTTGGTGATTAGGCCAATGCTTGGCCCTCTCTTGGGTTTGGGTCACTTAGTATTTATTCTAAATACTTCCTTCTTTTCCTTTCTATTCTTTATTCTTTTATTTTTGCACAAATACATGCTAATTATGGGATATTAACACATGCATGCATAAGGCTAAGTTATTGTATTTACACTTATTTACATGATTCTTTGCCAGGATAATTAGCTAAAATAAAAGAATAAAGAGTGATGAATGGGGATTCATCACCTCCCTATACTTTACCTTTGCTAGTCCCTTACAAAACACTTATTTAAAAAAGAAGTGAAAAGAAAAAGAAAAAGGAAAAGAAAGAGAATCAAGATTGAGTATTAAACTTGTCTTCATTAAATTGAAGTATAGAGCTCAGTCAGACCTTTGGATTATTAGTTTGTCGGAACCTTATTTGGACTTAGGTTTAAAACTCAACAACCTCTAATTTCCACCCATCTATGGTCAAGACTCCTCAATAATCCAGATCAGAACAGGTCGGCATACACAAATTCTAATGACCATGAATCTTTCCTTGTACTGTGTAAGTGATATGTAGCTCCCCACCTCAGAAATGGCAAAGTAATAGCCCTCCTCAACAAGGTAACTCTAATGCCCTAGTCTGGTAGCTCTTTCCTCGAGGAGCGGGGTATTCCCTTCTAAGTTCAAGTGCAACCGGCTCAAGAAGAGGAGGAAGAAGAGAATGGACCATGACCAGTGTAGTCATGTATCCTTGGGAGCCCAATCAATGTAGTTAAGTCTCCCTGCTGCAAGCTTCATGAGATGAGAATGGATAACATAAGCTTTTCTTTATTTAACTATATACACTCCGATGGTATTTCATCTTCTATCAGACCCACCACTTTTTTGGAGTTTTTTTCTGTCTTTTGCATTTTTTTGATGTGCATATGTACAACATATCTACATGGTGCAACATATATATATGGAATTTTTCCTCTTGAGACAGTAGACTATCCCTCTTTTGAAGCATTATTGCAACCCACAACTCCTGTCTTTAGACCTCAATGCTGCCAGACCAAGTTGAGACGCACTTTCTTTCACTAAAAGAAGATGAGAGGTTCCGCCTAGAAGTACTACCCTCGTATGCTACCCCAAGCCAAAGAAGATTGCCTCCTCACCACCTCATCCGTAGAGAGCTATGTGTAGGGTGCTGGTGCAAGTAAAGCATTGTCTGTGAGAGTCATGTGTGCGTTGTTAAGTGTTCTACTTAGTCTCATCAAGATGACATGTGATCAAGTCACTAATGGACCTGAAAAGTCTTAACCCTAAGCCCTATAAGGTTTGTCTGAGAATTAGGCGGATTAAGGTCTTAACCAAGCTCCATTTCCAATTTAATTCCAGGCTAGTTTAAATGTCAACTATAATTCAGAAAAACTGTACAAGTATATACAAAAATCTTTTTATGCAAATTTTTGAAAATGTGCAAAATTTTTGCAAAATGTTTGAATGAACGAATGCATGAATGCAGAAGTTTTGCAAACTATTTACGCACATTTACACAAGGGTTTTTGCAAACTTTTTATTTTTCAAACATTTACAAAAATTTTGTACTATATACATAATTTTGATACCAAAAATATTTACAAACTTTTTACACACAAAACATTTTTACAAACATTTGTACAAAAATAATTTTTATAAATAGCTATGTATATGCAAGAAAGAATTTTATATACAAGAAAAAAATTTAAATTTTTATGGTTTTTAGATAAAGGATTTCAGCCATTTTATTTATTCACACACTCACACAAAGTATGAGTTATAGCTAAAGTATATATGAAATATATACGACACCCCCCTATACTTAGCTCGAACGATGTCCTCAGAGTGGTACAAGAGAGATGAAGAAGATATAACTCGTGCTCAGCATAGGAAAGTGAAGAAAATCTATACTACAACGACGAAACAAAGAATAGAATGAAAAATACTCGGTGTTTCCCCCTATACTTAGGATCAGGTAATCCTAAGTATAACAGACTGTATATAAAGGGAAATCTGGGTGGGAGAATGTACAGAGTATACCTCCCCTATACTTAGGGTAAAATATCCCTAAGTATAGGCAGTAAAACAGAGGTAAAAAGAATCAAAAGAGAAATCAAAACTCGGACACCCCCCGTACTTAGGGTAAAGTACACCCTAAGTATAACATAATCATAATATGCAACTGGGTGTTGAACTGAACAATAATATGATGTGGACATCTGGATCTATACAAGGCGGAAGGCAGTGATAATCAGGCGTGAGATGCAATAGATGTGAGTCAAAGACCACATCTCATGCAAAATGAATAGCGGCGACGTCAACGGCCAGTGGCTCATGATCTAGATATGGTTCGAGGCGATGTCCGTTAACACGGAAGGTAGAATCAGATGACATTTTGGATATGTCAATGCTCCCATTGTCATGTACCTTTCGGACCAGGTATGGTCCCTTCCACTTTCTCTGCAACTTCCCTTGAAATAATCTAAGCCTAGCATCGAACAACCATACTCTCTGATCTGGCTCAAACTGTTTGTGGCTGATATGAGAATCATGCCACTCCTTCACTCTCTCCTCGTATTGTAGGCGGCTCAAAAAGGCTGAATCTCTAAGCTCCTCCAGGATTTCCAATTCTTCCCTCCTCTGATCTCCTACACTCATTGGATCCAATAATTTGTCTGTGACAGCCCAAAGTGACTTATGCCTAAGCTCAACTAGTAAATGATAGGGCTTGCCATAAACGAGGCGAAAGGGAGACGTACCCAAAGGAGTCTTGAATGAGGTTTGATATGCCCACAAGATCGAGTCCAAAAGCAGTGACTAATCCTTTCGCTCGGAGCGGACTACCTTCTGCAATATATTCTTGATCTCCATGTTCGACACTTCAGCAAGACCATTGGCCTGAGGATGGTATGGAGTGGCTACTCGATGGTCAATGCTGAACTCGCTAGCAAGGGACTTTACCTTGTCATTGACAAAATGAGACCCCCCATCAGATATCAAAACTCTAGGCACCCTGAACCGTAAAATGATATTCTTCCTCAAAAATCTGCAAACGGTCTTAGCATCTGCGGTTCGGGCGTGGATGACCTCAACCCAATGACTAACATAATCAATGGCCAACAGAATGTACTCAAATCCCTGACTCTTAGGGAATGGACCCATGAAATCGATGCCCCATGCGTCAAAAACCTCTCAGAAGTGAATGGGCTGCATCAGCATCATATCACGTTGTCCACAAGTGCCCATCCTCTGACAGTCAGTACACCTCTTCACGAATTCATCAGAATCCTTGAAGAGAGTAGGCCACCATAGGCCGGATTGGAGCACTTTCTGTGTCGTTCTCCTCCCAGAGTGATGTCCTATGCCTCAAGCTTGTGGCAGTATGTGAGGACGCTATGGTGCTCCTCATGAGGAATGCATCGATGCCAGACACTATCCCATCTTTCATGATAAAGGATGGGATCCTCCCAATGGTAGAACTTGGTCTTCGCAAGGAAGGTCTCAAGTCGCTGCATAGGATAACCTTGTGGAACTTTCTTGGCAACAAGATAGTTCACAATGTCGGCGCACCATGAGAGCGAGGCGATAGCAAGGATTGCCTCATCTGGGAAGGTCTCACAAATAGGATCAGTCTGCTCAGATTCCTTAAGATGCTCTAATCGGGAGAGATGATCCACCGCTACATTTTTGACTCCAGACTTATCATTAATCTCAAAATCAAACTCCCGGAGTAGAAGGATCCATCTAGCCAGTCTCGCTTTGGAGTCCTTCTTTGCCATGAGGTATCTGATGGCGGTGTGATCTGTAAAGATAGTCACCTTTAATCCAATGATGTATGATCTGAACTTATCTAAGGCAAAAACTTCAGCTAGCATCTCCTTCTCAGTAACGGTATAGTTGCGATGCGTGGCATCCAATGTACGTCTAGCATAGTGAATGGCAAATGTCACTCCATCCTTCCTCTGTCCCAGCACGACCCCTACGACAAAATCAGAGGTATCTGTCTTGATCTCGAATGGGAGAGACCAATCGGGCGGCTGAAGGAAAGGAGCCTCAACAACTAGACTCTTGATAGTCTCAAGTGATGCAAGACACTTATTATATACAATGAACTCGGTGTCTTTCGTCAGCAAATCAGTCAACGGTCGGGCAATCCTGCTGAAATCATGAATGAATCGCGAGTAGAAACCGACATGCCCTAGAAAAGACCGTAATTGTCACAAGTTGGACGGTGGATTGAGTTTCCTGATGATATCCACCTTGGCCGGATCAACCTCCATGCCCCTATTGGAGATGATATGACCAAGCACCATCCCTTGAGTCACCATGAAGTGACTCTTATCCCAGGATAATACAAGTTGGACCTCGATGCATCGCTGAAGGACGTGGTCAAGGCTGTCAAGACAAGCATCAAACCCATCGCCATAGAATGAAAAATCGTCCATGAAGACCTCCAAGCACTCACCCACCATATCCGAGATGATGGACAACATGTACCTTTGGAATGTCGCCAGGGCGTTAGATAGACCAAAGGTCATCCATCTGAAAGCATATGTCCCAAAGGGACAGGTGAACGTAGTCTTGTCCTAGTCTTCTGGCGCAATGGCCACCTAGTCATAACCGGAGTATTCGCCAAGGAAACAGTAGTGACTCTTCCCAACTAGCCTCTCTATAATCTGATCAATAGAAGGCAGTGGGAAATGATCCTTCTTGGTGGCCTGGTTCAATCGTCTGTAGTCCATACAGACCCTCTAAGAAGTGGGTACTCGGGTAGCCATCTCCTCTCCAGACTCACTCACAACTGTAGTGATGCCCGTCTTCTTGGTCACCACATGTAATGGACTAACCCACTTGGAGTCAAAGATGGTATAGATAAAATCGATGCTCCACCATTTTGAGATTTACTTCATGATAACCTCTCGAAGGTTAGGGTTCAGCCGTCGCTGGAACTCACGAGATGTCTTAGCATCCTCTTTGAGATAGATATGGTGAGAGCATAGGGCCGGACTTATCCCCTGGAGATCGGCTACACTCCATCCTATCACCTTGCGGTTCTTTTCAAGAACCTACATCAAACAAGATTCTTGCTCTCCAGTCAAATCTGCTGAGATAATGACTAGGTGCATCTCATGCTCGCTCGCAAGGAATCTATACTTCAGCGACTGCGGCAAGGGGTTTAGCTTTGGGCAACTGGGAGCTGGCAGATCTGGCCTCTGAAACGTCTGAGTGAAAGCAACCACATTTACATGGGAGAACTCTTGTTGATCATGAGAATCCGGTGAAGACTACTCTGCTGATATATCTGCACTCTGTATCGGGTCAGTCTCGACCCTAGCTGCTGGCTCTTTAGGAATCAGATACGGTATCAACTCATCAAACTCGGCTCAATCTATGTCTGAATCCGAGGGATCTGAATTTGAATCAAAAGAAACATCAACTGCCTCGCTATCCTGAACACGGTCTGCTGCCTCGAATGTGTTATCTGCCAAGAGTGTGCTCTCCAAGCTCTCCTCTGCAGGAATATGGGAATCTGTGGTGTCTGAGTGTAAGAGGATGGCTTGTGAAACAGGATCTAACCAAGCGGCTTCATTGTCTGTAATCACAAAATCGCATTCCTGGTGGACGTCTCGCTATGCCCCTGTCATTTGCTCTAAATCTCTGAGCTGCTCTGAGCAGGTTGAATCTCACGCAATGGTCTCTTCGATCGTCTCTATTTGTATACTCTCTCCCTTGACGCGAAAGGATACCTTCCCACTATCATGATCGGACACTGCCTTGGCTATGGCCAAGAACGGGGATCAGTCACAGACTCAAGGATCTCCATGTCCAACACAACGAAGTCTACTGGGAATTCCAGGCCCTAAATTGCGACGACCACGTCCTTCAACAACCCCTTGGACCTCTTGACATATCTATTAGCAAACTGAAGGGCTGTTCTGCTCTGTCGAAGAGGGCCAAACTCAAATCGGTCGAGTAAGGCTGTCGGAAGTAGGTTGATGGAAGTGTCGCTATCTAATAGAGTCCGATCGAACCTCTGCTCATGTATATGACATCTGACATAGGGAGCTCCTGCATCTGGTCTCTTGGCTGGCAGACGGTTCTGAATGTCGAAGCAGGTGGCACGAGTGAGCACATGGATCTCTGCATGATGGTTCCTCTTCTTCCTGCGAATGGTGTTCTTCTCTCTAAGGTTCATATGGAAGAGAGGGATGTGCTCGAGGGCCTCTTGTAGAGTCAGCTGAATCTGAAATCTGTCTATCGTTTGCTGAACTCTAACTACTGGGATTTTTTGGATTTTCCTTTTTATTCCGCTTAGCCAAGCTGAGTACCTGAGGGAAGGGGATGGATGGGCCCTCCTTAGATGGAGGACTAGGAATGGGTCCCTGCGGTTGAGACAACACGAAATCCATACACATATCTCCAGGCATCGTAGATGGACTCACAAGTAAAGAACCATTTCCTTTATTGATTTTTGAATAGTCCCGAGATACAAGAACAGAAGGAAATGCAACAGGAATAGAATGGGTGGCCTCAGTACTACCCGCGGTATCTAGACTTGCTGCATCAGCACCATACTCTGGCTCAGCATCATCATATCTGGTGGCATCAGCACCACCTCCTGCATTTGGTGAAGCGATGACCTCTGTACCGTAAGCTGGATCTACATCCTTGGTGGCATTAGCACCACCGTCATCATTATCATCGCGAGCGGCATCAGCACTGCTCTCCTCCTCGTCTGGTGCTCCTGAGTACTCTTAGTGTAGTCTCTCAAACGAGGTGCCACCTGCTAGCATCCTACCGCTCCTAAGTGTAATAAAATCAGCATCAAAAGTATATGCAGTAATATCACCAAGCGAGTCACTAGGAGTGGTAACCTCTGTAAACTCTACCTGCTCAGACTTCCTCTTCAGTTTGTTCGAATTCAGCTCGATCTGAGCGGGTATGGCGGCATTGCCCTTCACGATCTCCCTCATCTCATGACAGAACTCGTCCATCTTCCTCATGAAAGTGGCCTACTGCTCAGAGATAAGGTGGGCTAAATCATCAAGTGTTGGGTTCTCATAGGTTGGCCCATGAGAACCGGACGGGTTGCCTCTTTGGAAGTGAGGTTGCTGCTGCTGGCAATGATGAGGGGGATAGTGGTGAGAATACTGCTGAGGATGCTGCTGCTGCCTCCATGGTTGTCTCTGCTAATTGGGACGAGGACCTTGTTGGTAGTGTAGTTGTGGCTGTGGGAACTGGGGCTGTTGCTGGCTGTACTGGCCACCCTGAACTGGAGGCTGCTGCTGGGAAGAGGCACCTTCGATCGACCAACGGAATCCGGGATGGTATCGGCGGATCACAGGCTGAAGTCAGTCGGACCAATCCTGTTGACTTCCATCAACGGCTCCTGCTCGTAAGTGGGTGGGGGAAGGACTACCAGGGGCTGATCCAGCTGGTAGACCACCATCGGAGTGCCCAGAGATGGAGGTAGCTGGACATACTGTTGCTGGAATGGCTCTGCCTGGATGTGGTGCACTTGTCTATAGTGGGCGGAGGGCTGGGTCGAGTTGCTGCTGCTGGGGTCATCCCGTGACCTGAGACGGGGTTGAGAAGCCGTCTTTGCCTCCTGGAGACACATGATCTGAGTCTTCAGGTCACTCAGCGTCCGTGCCATCTGATCTATCTGAGACATGCCTTGGCACTGCTTCTCCTCAATGATCTCGATGCGGTCCAGCTTCTCAGGATGATGCCCATATCAGCTGCTGACGACTCAGCATGTGCTGCGGCTGCTGAAGATGTGGAAGGACCTGCATCGGCTCGTGCTATCCTCTGATAGGACACAGCCTGTGGTGTGGGCTTCCTTTGTGTGTAAAGACGGGTCTGGGACATGACTGTATAATTATCTGTCATCTCCTCGTAGATGGCCCAGACCTGATCCTCATCCTTGGTGAAATAAGAACCCCACAAGATGCGTTCACTAGACCCTGTAACTCCGGTGTCAACTCATAAAAGAAGCTCTAAACAAGGTTGGGCTTGGATATATCGTGATGAGACACCGGACAATGAGATCTCTGAATCTGTCCCATGCCTCATGGAATTGCTCATTGGGAAGCATGGAGAAGTTGTTGATGAGGACTCGTGCTGCATTGGTCCGGCCAAGTGGATAATACTTATTCAAGTACTCGTTCCGGAGTTGTTCCCATGATGTGACGTATTTCCGTAGGTGCTTCAGCCAATAGGTTGCTCTATCGACGAGGGAAAACAAAAAAGCCATCATCTTGATGGTATCATCGTCCACGAGTCAATCGTGGACCATGCTGCAGATCATCTCAAATTCTTGGAGATGGAGGTGCGGCTCCTCGGTGGCAAGCCCATGAATACTGGGCAGTAGCTGGATGATCTGAGGTGGGAGCTTGAAATCTCCCAAAATGGCTGGCAGCTGAATCCATCTATGTGTCAGAGTCGCACTAGGGTTGTGCAACTCTCTCATCGGATGTGCAGGTGTTGCTGGCTGTACTGGCTCATCTGGCTCTCCTCCCTCAGGAATGTCTCCTCCTCCACCGTCTCTGTTCTGCTCCTCTTGTCCGCTAGCATATGCACCATCTCCCTACACTTATCGTCCATGAAAGCCCCATGGTCTCTGATCTGATGGTGCATGGTCTCCAGGGAGGCTAACAGGGTGTTGTTGATGACACCCTGATCAAGTACATAGGTGTGGGTCTTTTTGGGTCCATCAGTGCGCTCCTCGCTGCTGGTCATGGTCTCTACAAAGGCAAAAGACCCGAACTCAGGTGTTGTCAAATGAACAAACAACTACTGCGGTCTCTGCTAGGGCACCTCAGGACTGGTAGAAGGGTGGTCGAGGGGGAACAGGGCGGAGTCAAACTCGGGTTCGGAGAGCAGGTCTGGGCTCTCGCGAACCAACCTAGATGAGTGGGGCATAGTGCTCGAAAGCGGTGCAACCAAAGGCTACCTAAGGGACCTCCGGCCCATCATCGTGATGTGGAGAGTGAAGGCGGATGAGATCTGGAAAACACACAAGATTGGGCAATCAAACCCCCAATTCACCTACTCACGCTGAGCTGATGACCGTAAAGGTTCGGTCTTTTATCTTGTCGATTTTATTTAGGTGATCAATCAGTCTGTCAGAGCAATTAAGCGAGTTATTGGGAATTTAATGCTCTCAGGAGACTGTCTCGATCCCAAGGTTAGATCTTTCCCAGCCAGTACAAGTTGCAGACCGTTTACCGGCTACCCGATCAACTCGCTCTGTTAAGGATATCGCTTCCTGCTTTACCGAAAATCGGAGCGATCCTCACTAGAGAATGACTAACCCAAAATCAATAGTCTGAAAAGCGGTCGGATATGGCTCTAGCCTAGTGTGCGGGTCACTCTCTCGCTCATCCAAACCAGACAATAAGGGGATTGCTCTCCCAAGACAAATTTTTCAATGAGGTGTCTTTTAGGGTTAAGTGTATTTAGCAATCCCAATTTATGGTTTTTCTTTTTTTAGATATTTTTTAAGCAAACAACACCTAACAAATTGTCTAATTCTCCTGATTATTTTAAGTCCAAAAATAGGGCGGAGAAGTCGAAAAAGCCAATGCGCGGTAAAATGCTATGATGCATGCAAAGTCAGAAATGTGTACCTGACGCCAGCTCTCTACATGCAGGGTGATTTGCACATAAAATAAAGACTGAATTAAAACTACCTATATTATGTAAGAAGAAATCGGCCTTAGACAGAAAATTTTTACTCGAGAAGAACAATAGCTAATAGGTCAACAAGAGAGGTCGGGGTCCGATCTCTGATGCCGGTCGGTGTCTGCCACAATGGATCTTGCTAGTGCTGTATACGGCCTCTAGCAACACATGACCTATCAGGTGACCCAATTAGCTTCTTCTTTTGTGAGTTAATTAATTAGGTCCACTTAGTGATCTATAGATGCAGGCAGATAGTTAGGGCTGGGGCCGTAATCAATTACGTCACAGTCAATATAAAAATCCTAAGACTAAGGGACAAAATCTTCGAGAATCAAAATAAAAAAATTTCAAAGAAAATAAAACCAACGTAAAAACCGTGATGAGGTCCCCCGAGCACACTGGCGCTCGGTGAAACAGACCCCGATAATAGGCCAAGTCCAAGTCTGAGTCATGTATTATTACAATAATAATGGAATAAAACTAAAAATAAAGCTAAAACTGTAGTCCCTCCAAGAATTCTGCTCCTGCTCTCATACGCTCTCATGCGGCTCGATGCAGAAACGACTCACCTCCGCTTCGCTCGGGTGCTTCGACGATCCTATGAAAACTGCCCTCGCTCATCGGGCCCCTCGTAAGAAAGAGAAACAGAAACTGGTCAGATCACAGTTATAAAGATAAAATAAAATAAATGAGAATAAAAACAAAGAAAAAGAAATAAAAACAAAAACAAAAATAAAAAGCAACTAAAGAAAAAGGGAAAATCAAATAAAAAAAGAAGAAAATAAAAACAAAATCAAAATGGAAAACCAACTACTAAGTCGTGCTCCCCGACAACGGCGCCATTTTAATGGGCGGCCCGAGCGACTAAGGTTAAGTGATATCAAAGGTCGTTGCGACCTCAACCGCTCGAAACGGGCTCAACGAGAAAAATCATACCACCATAAAAAGGAATCAAACACAAAAATAAAGGCAAGCGGTCTTGCTAATTATTTAACCTGGTATAGCTACTAGGGACGAACTCAAGGAGCACGGAATAAAATCTACGAAGTAGTCAAATAATCAAGAAAATAAATAAATTTTGGTGGTTTTTAATTTTTTATTTTTTTTATGATTTTCTAATAAGAAAAGGAATAAAGAAAAAGCAAAAAACAACACTCAAGCAATTATTTAAAGGACCAAAATAACTCAAAAAAATCAAAACAAAAATATTTTTATGTTTTTAAAATATTCAAGTGTTTTTGGAAATTTTATGGTGTTTTTCTAATTTTTATTTAATTTTCTAAAAATAAAAGAAAGAAGAAAAATGAAAACACTGTGCAACTAAGATTGAAAGGCACTTTAAAAATAACAAATGCCTATAAAATATGGACAACAATTTTATGTGAAAATATAAAATAAAAAAATAACTACAGAAATTGAAAACATAATTTTTTTGATTTTTTTTATGAATTTTCATAAATTTAATAAGATTTTTATTCTTTTTCAATTTTTTAGGGGTTCTATAAATGGGAATGAAATAAAAATCACACAGAAGCTAAAGCAAACAATCAGAAAATTTTTTAGAATTTTTCAAGGTATTTTTGTATTTTTAATTGATTTTTTTTTAAAAAAATAGAGACACTTTTTAGGGTTTTTAAATTTTAGAAAGTATCAAATAAAATCAAAATTGGTCACAAAAATTACCAAAAAACCTACACAGTAGCAGGAGCTAAGTGTAAAAATTTTAAAATTTTTGGAGTATTTTTTATATTTATTTGATTAAAAATAAGACACATAGGTTACATGGACCTAAATGCAAATAGTTCAAGTCTCTAGGCTAAACAATAACAGGATTAAAAAATCCAGGATGAAATCTGTAATTTATCCACTAAAAAGCGCGCATGCTTCAAATACACGTTCACAGGGGTATATATGTAAATTTGAAAAACATCTATTCAATCAATAACACATGGATAGCTCGAGAAAAATAACGCAAATATCCCACTATTCACGTGACTATGCACGTATACCCAAATAGGAAGGACTAAACTGCAAATATGAGAAACTACCAGGACTAATATGCAAAATGGTCCAACTATAACTTTTACTTTACAAACTAAAACATAAACCAAAATAAATGCAGGGTAAAAGGCGCAATATACCCTTGGCAGCACGTGAGACGCGCGTGGGGGACAGGTGTCGGCCGTTCATGGGGCGCGATCGTGCGGCTCTTGATGCGTCAGATGTCAGATCTGACGGTGTCGGCTTGTTGTAGACGTGGGTAGTACGGGACTGTAAGATCTGACATCTAACGGTCTAACACCTCCAGATGGATGAACAGATGAGATGGAATCTGGCAGGTGGTGTTGGTCCAACGGCGGAGAGGTGTCAAAAAGAACTGCGGCTGGGCGAACTTCGTCGGACCCAAGGATGCAATCCTCAGCTCCGATGAAGGATCAGGCGGCACCAGTGAACTCGTGGGCCTATTCCGGCTCGGATGGACGCTCCAATGGTCTGATCGGTGAGGCGGCATAAGTGACATGGAGCTGCTCCGACGAGGAAGGGCGAGGGTGATCTGGGGGCTCTCTGTGCGCATCAAGAACTGCAAGGGATTGCTCTAACTCGGAGGCACTCCGTTCTGGGTTATTATGGATAAACACCAAAGAAGCAATGGGGAATGGGTGTTGGTCTCGACAAAAATGGTAGATGAAACCTCGAGCCTAATCTCAACTTTGGAAACGATGATTAGGATGATCAGATTGCATAGGGATATGGAGGGTGAGCGTGCGGAGGGATCTGAATGGATAGGTGAGGGTGTCGGAGCTCTGACTGGCTGGTCGGAGCTGGCGGAGCACAAGGGGCGAAAATGGAAAGATTGGATAAACTACAGAGCTAGGAAAATCTAAGACGGTACCTGGAGGTCCGAACACAATCCTAAGATCCGGGCAGATATGATAAGCGGGGTTGTTGCCTCAACCAAGCTGCGGCCGGCGAAGGAGGCTTCTCGCGGCGGTTCTCCGGCCACGAAGGGTGAGCTTCGGCTACACGACACCAAATCGACCACCGAAGGTCACCTCAGACTGGTGTCACCATGCTGAAGGATTCTAGGGTATCGAGAAGGGGTGCGGCGTGAGCTACTCAGCTGGGGAGGCGAGTGAACGAATTTATATAGCTTCCCAGGTAGCGGGAGAAACCAGGCCAGGGCATACAATCTGAGAAGGATCCGCGCTTCCCTAGGGATCCACGTGAATCTTGGATCCATGGGGAAGGCACAGGCAGAAATTCAGGGCAAACGGGTGCATGATCCGGCCGGGGTAAACAGGAGAAGGCAGTCCAGCGGGTCAGTCGGGCCGGGTTAAGCCCTAGAAGAGGGGGTTGACCCAAGTTAATGATCCGTCGTGGACCAATAAGAAAATAAGATTTACAAAAAATATTTACTAATTCAATAAGAAATAGTAAATGATTTTAAATTAAGAAGTGTATAAAATGAAAAATATTTGTGATATTTCAAACTATTTTCCTGTGATTTTTATTTATTTTTATGAATAATAAATTATTATATTTACAATATAATGTATTATATATAGGTATAAAATACCTATGTATTTTGTACAATTTATTTTTATTTTAATTTTTCTACGAAAATACCCCAATTTTATATTTTATCTATTTACCACATAAATTTCTAAGTATAAAATAATTTTTGTTTTATTTTTATTATTTATTTACAAGTATAAAATAAATAGGGAAAGAAACAAATATACATGTATTCTGTACAAGTGAGAGAGAGAATTTTATTCTATTTTTATTTCATTTTTCTGATTTTTATTTTATTTTTAGAAATATATACAAGGAAGTAAAAATATATTTTTATATTTATTTTTAACAAAAATAAATTATGTGCACATATAATACATATATACAAACATGAGTTACCCTATCTCTTTCTACTTATTTTATTTGACGATCAGGCCAATGCTTGGCCCTCTCTTGGGTTTGGGTCATTTGGAGTTAGCATGAATGAGTTAAAAATCCGAGAAGTTAGGTTATTTACAGGTCATTTTTTACTTGTATTTTTGGCTTCTTATTTTGTGCAAACATAATGGGTAAAATGCAATTCTTATGAAAACATGCATGAATGCTAATTATGCAGAATAAATGCAGAAATGCTGATGATTTTGAGGGAATTGAGCTTAATAAATGAGATTTAGAGTGATGAATCCGAGATTCATCATCCCCCTATACTTAAATCATGCTCGTCCCTGAGCATCGAAAAGAAATGCCATGAGGTGAAATGAGATTGGGTTCCATACCAAGACCATGACCTGAAGGTGAAAATGAAACTAGACTCGACCTTTGGATTATTAGTGTGGCAGAACTTCTGTGAGACTTAGAATTTTAAAATCAACAGCCCTCAAGTTCTACACATCATTATCATAGTTTCGGCTCAGAAGTCATATTAGATCAATCCTCTTCCCCAAGTATACCCTATGAGCATTGAACAACCGACTCATGTGTGTGAAGGGTTTTAGCTCTTCCCATCCAGAATGCCGGACAACCATGCTCATCCCGCCAAGCGCTTCTCCCGAACTCGATGTGTCGAGAGGAGGAGGGGTGAGTCTAGATCGGACTTTAGGATTGGAGGTTGGTGGTTGACTTGTGGTTCTTCACGTAGCAATTGCCTGCTTAGGACGATTTCCGCTTGCATATCGGCATATAGATTAGGTTTATAAATTTCTGCTTTGCATCCCGCATGGAGAGAGCTGGAGGCGCTGTAAGTGTCTTCTTACTTAGCATTCATCATTTAGGCACAAAGGTGAGATTTCCATTTTGGTGCCGACTTGCACGGCTTTTCCGACTTTTTTCTCCCTCTATTTTTGGATCAAGTAGGAATCAAAGAAAATACAAAATCGTTAGGCGCTTGTTTGAATCTACTCAAAAGAAGCGATAACACCAAAAAAATTTAAAAAGGGACTGCTAAAAAAACTTTGACCTAAATAAAATTGGTAATTGGACTCATTGATTGGGGAGAGTCACACCCTCACTTGTTTTCAGGTTGCATGGGAAGGTCTCCTTCCAAGTGAGTTGAGTGCTTCGTAAGGATTAGAGCCGAAAACCCAGCTTGTGGCTGCCTTGTGTATCGCCTGGATTTCCAAAGTATTGGCGTTACTATCATATGTAGGTGAGTAGGGCTTGGTCGCCATTGGTGACTCACTATTGTGTGAGCATCGACCTTGTCCGAAGTACCAAGCATAGGCCACGCCTTCACGGGTATGTCTGTCTCACCGTCTGCGTCCGAGTAGGGTCTTGCACGCTCACGGGTGATTCCGTTGCGAGCAAGATCCAAAGTATCGGTTTCACCTATCGGCTTCCTCCCTCTTCTTCTTTGGCTGAGTAGGGATCCAGGAAGGGTTACAAGGACCTTAAAAAGCGCAAGCTACAGGTTATACAGGAGGAGGACAAGTACGGGAATACTTTTCCGGTAGTACTCTCTCCTATAGGCGTAGCGCTCTAAGGACTCGTTATAAGATAAATTCTTGAATTCAAGCTAAAATTGATAAGATAAAAGCCGAACCTTCATTTCTTCACGTGTTGAGTTGGTGAATCCCCTTAATTTGTGTTTGATTGCTAGTTTATTTTAGGTCAAGATCAAAAACACTGTACGCTTGTGCGCACTTTTGCTTCTCCCTTCTTTCTTCCTCATTTTGCAACCATGCTCTTCTCGAATAATCAAGATGATGGGACGGAGGTCTCTTAGGCCGACTTTGTCGGCACCGCTATCCAGCACTCCTCCTCATTCATCTAGGACAACCTCAGAGAGTCTGCTCTCCGAGCCTGAGTTCACTTCCACCTTGTTCCCCCTCGACCACCCTTCTCATTCTCCTTCCATCAGTCCAAGAGTTTCAGAATATAGTGCATCGTAGATCTCAGAACATTTGACGGCACCTGAGATGGGTTCTTTTTCTTTTTCAGAGAACCCAGACATGGCTGATAGAGGAGAGCACCCAGATGATCATGAGCACCCGCCATTCTTCCATTGATCAAGCCGCCATCAACAATTCACTTCTAGCATCCCTGGAGACCATGCAGAGGCAGATCCGAGACCAAGGAGTCTTTATGGGTGATCTCATGAGAGAAATAGCTCAGATGCGAGAGAACCGACCTGGGGGTGGTGGCGGTGGTGGTGGAGGTGATATTCCTGTAGTACAGAATGAGGGAGGAGAACCCAACCAAGAGAGGCCGCCACAGATAATCATGAGGGAATTGCACAATCCGGCAGCTTCCCTCACTCATCGGTGGATCAGACTCCCTCCTATCCATGGAGATTTCAAGCTTCGGCCCCACACTATTCAGCTTCTGCCCAAATTCCATGGGTTGCCGACCAAATAGCCACACCTCCACCTCCAAGAATTTGAAATGATCTGCAGCACAATTCATGATAGGCTGATGACTGAGGACACTATCAAGATGATAGCCTTCCATTTCTCCTTGGTTGACAGAGCCGCATACTGGCTCAAACATTTGGGCGATTCATCGACACTTGGACAGATCTCCGGACTGCATACTTGAAGAAGTATTATTTTCTCGGCCGGATGAACACAGCAAGAGCAATGATCAGCAACTTTGTAATGATCCCTAATGAACAGTTCCATGAAGCTTGGGATCGATTTCGAGAGCTCATTGACCGGTGTCCACATCACGATATATCAAAGCCCAATTTGGTTCAGAGTTTCTTCTGTGGGCTGACACCGGAGCTGCAGGGGCTTGTGAACGCCTCTTGTGGTGGGTCCTACTTTTCCAAAGGCGAAGACAATGTTTGGGCCATTTATGAAGGGATGGTAGAAAACTCAACTGTTATGGCCCAAGCCCGCGTCTACACGCAGCAGAAGCCCCCGCAAGGAGCGGGATCATTCCAGCGGATCGCCCGCATCGATGCCGATCCTAACACTTTGTCGGGAGCCGCAGCCCAAGCTGAATCAGCTGCAGCCGACATGGGCATCATCAGTGAGAAACTGGACCGTCTCGAGATCCTCGAGAAAAAGCAGATGCAAGGCTTGGCCCAGATGGACCAGATTGCCAAGATGATGAGTGATCTGAAGACGCAGATTCTTTGCATCCAAGAGGCACAGACTTCTTCCCAGCAGCCTCCCAGGTCACGGGCTGACCCCAGTAGTAGCAGCTCCAACCAACCCTCTGCCTCGTACCGCCAGGTTAACCACATTCAGGCAGAGTCGGTCCCGTTGCTACAATACTACCCAGCGCAGCCGCCATCTCAGGACACTCAGATGGTGGTCTACCAGCCAAAGCAGCCACTGACAGTTCTTCCTCCACCATCCTTTGAGCAGGAGCCATTGATGGAAGTCAATGGGATTTGGTACAACCGGTACCCTCAGCCTGGGATTCGTCGTGATCACCCCGGATTCCGTTGGGGCAACGGTGGCTCCTCATCTCACCAGCAACCTCATGCTCAAGGACAGCAGAACAGCCAGCCACAACAGCAGCAGCAGCCCCAGTACACCCAGCAGCAATACCAACAGGGCCCTCATCCCGCCTATCAGGGACAACAGTGGAGGCAGCGTCAGCAACCTCATCAGTCGTATCCCCATCCTCCCCAGTACCAGAAGCAGCAACAGCCTCATTTCCCGCAAGGGAACCCATCCGATTCTCAGGACCTTGCTTTCGAGAACTCAGCTTTAGATGACCTTGCACGCTTGCTCTCCGAACAGCGAGCGTCCTTCCGGCAGGAAATGGATGAGTTCCGGCAGGAGATGTGGGAGATCATCAAAGGCAAGATACCAGCTCAGATTGAACCGAATCCGAACAATCTAAAAAGAAAGTCTGAGCAGGTAGAGTTTACAGAGGATACCTTTCCTAGTGACTATTTGAGTGACATGTCTTTTTCTTTATATGATGCTGATTTTGTGACTTCTAGGAGCGGTAGGATGCCAGCTGGCGGCGCCTCTTCTGAGCGATAGCCACAAGCTGAATCAGGAGCACCAGATGAGCCAGGTAGCGGTGCTGATGTCGCTGATGATGATGTTGAAGACAGTGGTGCTGATGCCACCATAGATGGAGAGACAGACGACGGTACCGAGGCCGTCGTGATACCAGATGCAGACGGTGGTGCTGATACCATCATTTTGGATGCAGATCCAGAGCACGATGCTGATGCCGCGAAGACAGGTGTCGGTGGTGGTACTGAGGCCACCACATCTACTTTTGTTGAGCTTCCTTCTGTGGTGTTACCACCTTTTGTATCTATGGATTGTGGTAACAACAAAAAGCACAAAAATATGAATAAAGGAAAGGTTTCTGTTCACATTGCGGATCCATATGTGTTGAATGATGATCATGGTGTGGATTCTATTCCTTCACAGGCACAGGAACCTAGTCCTAGTCCTCTATTTGAGGAGGCCCCTACCATGCCCTTCCTAGAAGCACTCCGCCGGGCGAAGGGGAACAAAAGAGAAAATCCCAAAAAAGATCAACAGGTAGAGTTCAGCAACCAGATGATTGACAGATTCCACATTCAGCTGACTCTACAGGAAGCACTTGAGCACATCCCCCTCTTCAAAAAGAACTTGAAAGAGAAGACTACCGTCTACAGGAAGAGGAGGAACCACAGAGATCAGATCCATGTGCTCACTCATTCCACTTGCTGCACTATTCAGAACAAACTGCCAGTGAAGAGACCAGATGCAGGAGCTCCCTATGTTAGATGCGAGATTCAGGAGCAGCAGTTTGATCGTACTCTGTTAGACAGCGGCTCTTCAATTAACCTTCTTCCGGCAACCTTACTCGACCGATTCGAGTTTGGTCCTCTTCTTAGGAGCAGGACAATCCTTCAGTTTGCTGATAGGTCGACTAAGAGGCCGAAGGGGTTATTGAAAGACATGGTTGTTACCATTCAGGGCCTGAAATTCCCTGTGGACTTCATTGTGTTGGACATGGAGATCCCTGAGTCGGTAATCGATGCCCCCATCATACTCGGACGTCCATTCTTGGTCACAGCCAAGGCGGTGACCGATCATGATAGTGGGAAGGTATGTTTTCACGTAGAGGGTGAAACCATACAAATAGAGACGATAGAAGAAACAAGAGCCAGAGAACTAGAATGCTCGGAGCAGTCCAGCAAAGCCGCACAGATGACAGAGGAAGAGCTAGACATCCACCAGGAGTGTGATTTTGTGATGACAGATGATGAATCCAACTGGACAGATCCTGTAGCACAGACCCTCGCCTTGCCTACATATTCACCTTACTTAAAGATTATGGCAGTCGAGAGCCTGGAGAGCACACCCCTGGACGAGGATACACCTGAGGCTGACAGTGTTGGGACGAGTGGTGCTGATGATTTTTCAATCTTGTTCATTCTCTTCTGATCCCTCAGATTCAGACATTGATTGGGATGATTTTGATGACTATTTGCCTTGTCTGATCCTATCTGAGCCAACAACCTTGACAGAGTGCGAGCCAGTGCAGTTTATTGATGATTCAGCGGGCCGCCCTTCGTCAGAGATTCATGCAGAGCGAGAGTTCTCCCATGCAGACCTGGTCACCTTCACACTGACATATCAGAAGACAGACCTGCCACCACCTAGTTGTCCAGAACTGAAACCTCTGTCACAGTCGCTGAAGTATAGATTCCTTGCGGGTGAGCCAGACATGCACCCAGTCATTATCTCAGCAGGTTTGACTGGAGAACAAGAATCTCGTCTGATGGAGGTTCTTGAAAGAAACGCAAGGCGATAGGATGGAGTATAGCTGATCTCCAGGGGATTAGTATGGCTCTGTGCTCCCACCACATCTATCTTGAGGATAACGCTAGGCCATCGCGTGAGTTCCAGCGACGACTGAACCCGAATCTTCGAGATGTGATCATGAAAGAAATATTGAAGTGGTGGAGCGTCGATTTTATCTACCCCATCTCCGACTCCAAATGGGTTAGTCTGTTATATGTGGTACCCAAGAAGACGGGTATCACTACAGTTGTGAATGAGTCTGGAGAGGATATCACTACCCAAGTACCCACTTCTTGGAGGGTCTGTGTGGACTACAGAAGATTGAATGAGGCCACCAAGAAGGATCATTTCCCGCTGCCATTCATTGATCAGATTATCAAGAGACTAGCTGGGAAGAGTCATTATTGTTTCCTTGACGGTTACTCCGGATATAATTAAGTGGCCATTGCGCCCGAAGACCAGGAGAAAATGACATTCACCTGTTCATTTAGGACTTATGCTTTCAGATGGATGCCCTTTGGTCTATGTAACGCTCCGGCGACATTCCAAAGGTGCATGTTGTCCATTTTCTCGGACATGGTGGGTGACTGTTTAGAGGTCTTCATGGATGACTTCTCGGTCTATGGCGACGGGTTTGATGCTTGTCTTGACTGCCTAGACCGTGTGCTTCAGCGCTACATTGAGGTCAACCTTGTATTGTCTTGGGAGAAGAGTCACTTCATGGTGACTCAAGGGACGGTCCTTGGTCATATCATCTCCAACAGGGGCATGGAGGTTGATCCTGCCAAGGTGGATATCATTAGAAAACTCAATCCACCATCCAATTTGCGTCAATTGCGGTATTTTCTGGGGCATGTTGGTTTCTACCGACGGTTCATTCAGGACTTCAGTCGTATTGCCCGACCACTTACTGATTTGCTGACGAAAGACACCGAGTTCATTGTCGATGACAAGTGTCTTACGTCTTTTGAGACTCTCAAAGGTATGGTTGTTTCTGCTCTTGTCCTTCAGCCACCCGATTGGTTTCTCCCATTCGAGATCATGACGGATGCTTCAGATTTTGCCGTTGGGGCTGTGCTTGGACAGAGGAGGGATGGATTGCCATTTGCCATTCACTACGCCAGCCGGACTTTGGATGCCGCTCAGCGGAATTACACTGTGACTGAGAAAGAGATGCTGGCCGTAGTCTTTGCTTTGGATAAGTACAGATCTTGTATTCTCGGATCTAGAGTGACAATTTACACATATCACATCGCCATCCGGTACTTAATGGCCAAGAAGGATGCCAAAGCACGCCTTACCAGATGGATCCTTCTGCTCCAGGAGTTTTATATTGAGATTAAGGACAAGCCTGGAGTCAAGAATGTGGTGGCGGATCATCTCTCCCGATTGGAGAATCTTGAGGAATCTGAGCCCAGCGCACCTATCACTGAGACATTTCCAGATGAGGCGATCTTGGCTATCACCTCACTCCCATGGTACGCTGACATTGTGAACTATCTTGTTGCCAAGACAGTCCCACAAAAATGGCCCAGGCAGAAACTCGAGACCTTCCTGGCGAAGGCCAAGTTTTACCATTGGGAGGATCCCGTCCTTTATCATGAAGGAGGGGATAGCATCTGGAGGAGGTGCATTCCTCAAGAAGAATAGCATAGCGTCCTCACATAGTGCCAAAAGCTTGAGGCAGGAGGACATCATTCTGGAAAAAGGACAGCACAAAAGGTGCTTCAATCCGGCCTTTGGTGGCCTACTCTCTTCAAGGATTCAGATGAGTTCGTGAAGAGATGTACTGACTGTCAGAAGATGGAAACCTGCGGATAGAGAGACATGATGCCCATGCAACCCATTCACTTTTGTGAGGTTTTTGATGCATGGAGGATTGATTTCATGGGCCCATTTCCTAAAAGTCAGGGACTCGAGCACATTTTGCTCGTTGTAGATTATGTCAGCCGATGGGTTGAGGCCATCCCCGCCCGAGCCGCAGATGCTAAAACCGTGTGAAAATTTTTGAGGAAAAATATCATTTCACGGTCCGGGGTACCGAGAGTCTTGATTTCAGACGGGGGGTCTCATTTCATCAATGACAAGGTTAGGGCCCTTGCAAACGAGTTCGGCATTGACCATCGGGTTGCCACACCGTATCACCCTCAGACTAATGGTCTTGCCGAAGTATCGAACCGGGAGATAAAAACTATCTTACAGAAGGTTGTCCGCCCAGACCGAAAGGATTGGTCACAACTTTTGGACTTGGTCTTGTGGGCCTATCGGACTTCCTTCAAGAATCCATTGGGGGCATCTCCCTTTCGACTCGTCTATGGCAAGCCGTGCCATTTGCCAGTGGAAATCAAGCATAAATCCTTTTGGGCAGTAACTGAGTTACTGTTAGATCCCGAGAGTATAATAGAACAGAGAAGAGCAGAGTTGGCAGCCCTGGAGGAACTGAGAGATACAGCCTTTTCCAGCAGCCTACAGTACAAGGAAAAAGTGAAGACATGGCACGATTCTCACGTCAGCCATAAACAATTTGAGCCAGATCAGCGTGTATGGTTGTTTGATTCCAGGCTAAAATTATTTCCAGGGAAACTACAGAGCAAGTGGAAAGTTCCTTATGTGGTCAGGAAGGTACATGACAATGGCAGTATCGACATATCCGATCCGTCATCTTCCTCTACCTTCCGTGTCAACGGTCAGCGCCTGAAACTATATCTAGATCATGACCCGCCGACCATTGACGTTGCCCCCATTCTTCTGGTATGAGGTGTGTTCATTGACTCATATCACCTACATCTCATACATGATGATCAATTCCATCTTCCACTGTATAGATTCATATGTCCATATCACTCTTATCTGTTGATTTCTTTTCTTATTTTCTTCTTTTCTTCTTTTCCTTCTCTATTTTCTTTATCTATCAAAAAGGTGCCGCCCTTGTAGACAGTTTTCCATACATAGGACATACTTTATCCTAAGTATAGGGGGGTGTGCACTCCGAGTTTCTTCTATTATTTTTTGATTCTCTCTATTGTCTCCTCTTCTTGTCTATACTTAGGGATATCTTACCCTAAGTATAGGGGGAGACAACCCGAGTACAATCTGTTCATTCCCACCCTTGACCCTCCCTACGTTGTGTACAGTCTGCTATACTTAGGATTATCTGATCCTAAGTATAGGGGGGACGGTCAACTTCTCATTGGTTCATTCATTTATTCTTTAGATTTGCCTATACTTAGTAAGAGTTATGTCTTCTCTTTTCTCTCCGATCTATGAGGACATAGCTCAAGCTAAGTATAGGGGGGTCGTATATACTATGTATATACTTTAGCCATAACTCGTACTTTCGTATTTTCTTAATAATATGCCTAATAAATCTTTAAAATTCATTAAAATCCCTAATAAAAAGGTGTTTTGTTCCTCAAATTCTTTTTGTGTTTACTGATTAATAAATCAGGTGAAAATGTTTTTTGCAAAATGTTTGAAAAATAGTTTGAAAACCTTTGTGAAAATCTATTGAAAACTATTTTGAAAATGTTTTGTTACATGTTTTCAACCTGTTTAAAAATGTGTGGTTTGTAAATTTTATTTTCTTTGTGTGAAATAAAAATGTTTGAAAAATGATTTGCAAAAGGTTAGAAAAATGGTTGCAAAAATAGTTTGAAAAATCTATCTATACTGCTTGAAAAACCTTTGCAAAATGATTTTCAAATGTATGTACATGTTTGTGAAATGTTTTTTAAAAATTATTTTGGACTAGAGTTTTCAAAAATTCTTTGAAAGACCTATGTCAAATAAGTTTGAGGAATACAGACATCAGACCTAAAATTCTTTATTTGTATATACTGATAAAATTGATCACTTACCCTTGTAAATTCTAAAATCCACTTCTTGTACATATAAGAAGCACTCCCGTGTACATATTTTTCACCTAGTTTTTAGCCAAAAATTTTTATTTTCAAAAATCCCAAAAACATTTGCAAAATTAAAATCCAAAAAACATGTGAAAAATCTTTTCGAAAAAGACAAAAAAATGCATATGCATCATCATCATCTTTTCAAAAATCCATAAAAAGTTCAAAATCTTTGAAAATTGCATCACAAAAATATTTTCTGCATTGCATTGCATAGCATGAGCATTTTTCGGATTGAGTTTGATAGTTGAACGAGTCTAAATAAAATTCGGAGATTGGACTTGATTGGACCTTAAAATCTACCTAATAATAGGAACCTTATAGGAACTGGGTTTGAGGTACTTCAGGTCTAGTCGACTTAATTCTTTGAGGATCACATGACTTGGTTCAATGGATTCTTGACTGCCTAAGTAGAATATTTCGGAGCACATGCACGACTCTTGTTGATAATGACCTAACTTGGACACCTGCACCTTTCACATGGCTCAACTCAGTTGGAGTGGTGAGGGGATTGTATTTGCCGGTATGAGACGCACACAAGTGGAAACATTTGTCCTCCTCTAGGGAGGGAAGTGCACCCCAACCCGTCCAGTGATAAGGAAGTCTAAAGACAGGAAGCTGTGGGTTGCGATAAAGCTTCAAAAGAGGGATAGTCTGCTGGCTCAAGAAGAAAAACTCCTTATGTAAATGTTGTTGTATATAGTATTCAAAAAAAATGTTCAGGCATGTACAAAAATAAAAAGCCTGCAAAGTATGTACAAATGTTGTAAAGCCAATAAGCAAGCTTGAGTTCCAAAGTCAAATATGTGAGCCTACAGCTAGATGACTTGACTACATTGGTCTTGCATCCCAGGAGAGGTAGCTACACCGGCTACCGTCCATTCTTCTCTTCACCCCCTCCTCTTGAGCTGGTTGGCACTTGAACTTAGAAGGGAATACCCATCTCCTCGAGGATGGAGTTATTGGATAGGGGAATCATTGGGTTGTTGTACTGGAGAAGTCAGTTTCTTTGTCATTCTAGTTGGGGAGAGCCACCATCACTTACATTGTACGAGTCAGATTCATAGTCGTAAGGGTTTGCGTATGAGTTGAAGTATTTCTGACCTGGCTATTGAGGATACTTGAACAAGAGTTTTGGGATTCTCAGAGACTGTTGGATTTCAAATTCGGGTCTAATTAAGGTCCGCCCGCACTAAAATTCCAAAGGTCTGACTTAAGCTCCAAACTTTGATTTTATGAAGACAAGTTTGATAATTAAACTAAATCCAAGTTCTTCTTTTTCTTTTCTTTCTTCTTCTTTTGCACTTATTGCATAAGTGTTTGCTAGGGACTAGCAAAGGTAAAGTATAGGGGGATGATGAATCCACATTTCATCATCTTTATTCTATCATTTTGGCCTAAAAAACCCTAGTAAATACCTGTAAATACCCTTAATTAGAGAATATTAGCATTCATGCATGTACCTGTAAATAGTGTATAAAATACTGTAATTAAAGCCAAAATTATAGAATAAATAAAAGAAAAGAAAAAGAATAAAATATTGTAAATATTTTATGACCCGGAACCCCGAGACCTAGGCATCTTGATGAATAGGTCGACAAGGAATAAAGTAGGGGGAGATAAGGGCCAAATACAATGAATAATCCTTCATTCTTTATTCATTTTAGGACCTATTTTTGGTTCCACTTTTTATCCCTCAAATAAAGAAACTTTGTACATAAAAGTTGTAGATAATTTTATAAAGAAAAATACAAAATTTATTTCACTGAAAAATAGTATACAGATAAAAAGTTATGGCCTGAATAAAATTCCAGAATCCCAACTTCCCAGACCCTTATCTCACAAATGAAAACTCCAAACGCATCAAACTCACTTTAATTGTATATAGAATAAAATAAGCTATTTAATAGCAGTGGTTTCCCATTTGGCGGATCTACAGTTTGAAAGTTGAGTTTTGGACCCTCATTGTATACTTGTACAGATTAAAATATTCAATTTATTATTTATTCATTATTTTTGTATTTATATATTTTTATAATTTTATAAATATTACTTATAATAATTTTGTACATTAAAATCAGAATAAAAATATAAAAGAAATACAAAATAAAATACATGTATATATGATACATAGGTGTACTACCTATACTCATACCTGTATAAATTATAATTATATTTTATTTAATATACAAAACACATCAGAAAAATAAAAGAAAAAATATATTTGTATGTATAAAAGAATTTTATGATTTTATAAAATACTAGATAAAAATAAATAAATTAAAATACACAAAATAAAAATAAAATACAAAAAATACAGGTAAAATACCTATATAGGCTATGAAAAGCAACTTGTAAGAATATACCTCATAAAAATAATTAAAAATTACAATAAAATACTATATAAAATAATAAATATTTTTTATTTCATAGCCTAAATTTAATAATATCATTTTCTATTTTTTAATGAATTTAGAAGTTTTTTTAGGACCTTTTTCCTGGTTGGTCCACGAGGAACAACCAGGGGGCAGTCGCAGTTGACCTCGGTCAACTGTCTGCCCTAGGTCCTGTAGCCCTTGTCAGACTGCATTTTTGACTAACTTCTTCCATTTTTTCGAAGAATCCTCTTGCACTATCTTGCGAAGGAATCTTCTTGACTTTTCTTCCTCGATTATCAGTGATTCACGCCCAGGTGAAACCTCGGGGTATGGAGCATCGATTCACCCGCTTTGCCTCGGTCTTCCCTGCTTGGCCGTCAACCCTACAAAACTCCTCCTTGGATTTCGATTCGATTTTTGAACCCCATTTGTCTGGTCCGTCATCCCCATTTCCCCCGCCTTGGATCCCTGGAGGTGACAGCTCCAGTTTGGGCTTCTTCGAGGCGGCGGAGCGGCGAGTTCCTGGGCGTTCCATCAACTCCGACCAACCCCGTCGAGGTACCTTTGACCTCGGGCCCTGGACCTGGAGGTATTTATTTACCCTTATTCTTTTCGTGCATTCATTTCACCATAGCTTTTAGATCAAAAACCCTCAACCAATTCGGCATCTCATCGATCAAATCACGCTATCATATCCACCTCGCCGGAGCGCATCTCCGGCGAGTACTCACATCGACGTTCACCCTCTTCTTGAGAACCACTGGAGGTCGAGGCATTTTGCCCTCGACTCTTTAACTTTTCCTGCAGGGATTTGGAGCACAAAGGGCACTTGGGGTCGATTTTGACCTCGCCGGAGATACTTGGGACGCTCCTCCTTCTCCGACGTCGCAGAGGAGCCCTGGTGTCTCCCGCTGCATTTTAAGACCTCAGGCGTAGAGAGGAGCCTCGCAGGAACCTAGAGGACCATTTTGGAGCGCGTAAGACCGCCGGGGAGGTGTGCAATCACCGGAGGAAGGTCGCCACGACGGACCTTCTTCCCTATTCATCCAGCGCGTGCCTCCGCCGTCAGATCATCAAGGTTCCCCCAGGCGTAGCAGGAGCCGTCCGATCAAGCGCACCTGAGCCGCCTGATCATCGACGAATCCATCTAATCGCAGCCGTGCATTTCGAAGCGTCATCGCGCAAGGAGACGCGGACACGTGGATAAGTGGATGCATCTGAACCGTCCGCCAGCGCCTTTGCGTGGGAATTTTGCAAGTATACCCGCGCTCTTTTTGTAATTAGTATTTGTCTTTAAACTTTCAAGTGCCGTTTAAAATATTTTGTAAACTTTATAAGTAGACCCTTAAGCTTTTAATATTTGCAAGTAGGTCCTCTACCACATCACCTCACATGACCTGTTCACGTGAGGCGCGGGGCTTTTTGTAGAGAGGCCCTCAGCCTTTTGTGTATTTCGTTTCAGTACTAGAATTTTAATATCAGTGTAAAACTTTGTGGATATTTGCATCAGAGCCTCGGGGCATTTTTGATATTACAAACAGGTCCTTCCCAAGCGCGTGCAAGTCGTGCGCCCTGGTGGACATTTTGCAGGCATACCCTCCTGGGTTGGGATATTTGTGATTGCTCCTTTAAATTAAATATTTAGTTTTAATTTTTGTTGGAAAATTGCATGTTTTCCCTGGATGTTTGTGTATTTGCGTATATACCCCTGCCAGGCCAGACATTTTTGTGTGCTTGTGTCATTTATTTCATGCATCATATTAACTCCAAAAATTACCAAAAAATCACTTAGGCTCCTGTTAACTTTCCCTTCCACGCCATATTTTTGCATTTTATTTTTTGTTGCATTTCCATATTTATTAAAAAATAAAAAACATGCATTTTAGCTACTATCTAGCTTAGAAAATAAAAAATATTAAAACACATAGAAAAATTCCAAAAAAAATACATACTGTCTATTTTATCCTATTTTAGTGTCAATCTAAAAATCACTAAAAACTTTAAAAGAAAACCCTTAAAATTAGAAAAAACCCTAAAACTTCAAAAAATCTAAAAAATCCTAAAAAATCAGAAAAATATAAACTCAGTTCCTGTATCGTCCCTATTTTATTCTCTTTATTTTAAAATTAGTTTGGAAAAATTTTGTATTGTTTGATATTTTTCATTCCTATTTTACCTTCGGTCAGAACATTAATTCATTGTTTTCTTTATTTTGACTTTTAAAAATACCAAAAACATTCTGAAAAATACCCTAAAATCACAAAAACAGTAAAAATATATAAAAGGACCAAAAAGATTTTATTTCTGAATTTTTGAGCATTTTTACATATTTTGATAGATATTCTAACACTTCTTTATTATATAGTTTATATATTCCAATATTGAAAAAGAAAAAAAATATAAAAATAAAAAGAAAATATAAAATCAGAAAATTAAAAATCAAAATACAAAATTAAAAATTAAATTAAAAATAAAAAAATTAAAATTAAAAATTAAAAACCCACTAAAAACATTTACATAGTGTAGACAACACATCACTTTCACACATACACACCTGTTTGATCTATCCTGCCTTGCTCCCTATGTTCGAACTCTCTACGTACTTGCTTCTATACATCATTTATGTAGAGTTAAAATAAATTTTAACTTCACATCTGCTTGTCATTTCTTGATATCTATAGTGTAGGTTAATTGTTGATTTTAGTCCAGCATTCATTGCGGGTCGCCGCAGCGACACGGTTGTCTCCGCCTTGTGTGAGACAGTATTTAGACCCCGTGAATTTCGGTTAAATCATGTAGCCGAGTTTCCACCAAGATCTGCAGGTTTCTTGAAGCGTGGACCTTTTTGGTCAGATTTTATTTGGTAGAATGCTTCTTTGTATTTGAAATTTTCAGTGGTTCTGCTTGGATCTTATTGTGCCCCTACGGATATAGAATCTTTTTGTTTCCGTACATCTTTTGGGGTCTTAGAAAAAATTGTGCCCAGTCGTCCATCCCTTTTACGAATCTTTATTTCAACACGTACTCCAGTCTTTAGATTTCCACGCTACCAGAAAAGAAACTCACACAGTCTTCCAACATCCCGTCTGAGTTGAGCTAAGTGCATAGTATGAGAGTACAAATTAATTCCCTATTCCAGAGTTGTACCCAGAATGAAGAGACCAGGTTAGACACTAAGAGTCAAACACTGCACATTGTCATGTGGAACTCAAAGAATTAAGTCAAAGACCTGAAGACTCTACAATCCTATTTCTCGATGAAGTTCCTCTGAAAATTAGGTGGATTAAGGTCAAGTCCAGACCACTCTCGGTTTCGGCTCATAACTCGGTTCAGAACCCAAATACTTTTTCACATATGCAAATGAATGAAATGATGGATGAAGTGCAGGTGTGTGAAATGCAGACACAAAAGTTTTTGTGAATTTGTTTGTGAATTTTTTTTGTTTTTTGAACTTTTTTTTCAATGCAAAGATGAATAAGAAGCCATTTTTTTTCAAAAAATTTGGGCACAGTTAGTGTTAGTAGCAAAACACTTTTTCTTTTCTTTTCTTTTTTTGTTTTGTTTTTTTGTTTTTTTTTCAAATTAATCACCCACCCCGTAAATACATATAGACTTACGTGAAAGTATGAGATATGAGTAAAATATATACGAAGTATATACACAGACCCCCTATACTTAGCGAGTGATGTGTCCTCAGAGCACAAGAAGCATAACGAAGACATAGCTCAGGCTAAGCGTAAGAGAGTGAAAAAGGAAAAGAACAATATTTACAGAACCACCCCCCTATACTTAGACTGTGACCAGTCTTAAGTATAGAAGAAGAGCGGAAAAAATGAAGCGGTCGGGATATGTAAATGAGGAGAGTATATACAAGTGGATGCCGGTTCCCCCTATACTTAGGCTCTGGTCAGCCTAAGTATAGAAGAAGGGTGGAAGTTAAGTGATCGGGAGAAGGTGAAGGATGGTATATATAGATGGCATCGGTCCCCCCCTATACTTAGCCCTTGGCCTAAGTAGAGGAAGAAGCTGTACAAGGAGACCGATGTGGTCGAGGGGGAGGGTGGGTAGCCGATGATTAAGGCGATTTTCGGTTGATCTTCTTGAGAGCCTATGATGGGAGATCAGAATAACGAGTCAGAGATGAAGCATATGATTCCCAACTATTATCAGTGTCATCCTCAGAAAAATCATAGTGGATAGTTGTTGATACGATTTTACGCGGTTTAAAAAGTTGTTTTTACCATGTCGTTGTTGTTCCACGCAAAACCGCAATCAAACAAATAATATTACAACTACAAGCACGTTGGAAAAATATGAGTTATATAGTGCAAGTAGAGGTTCGTATCCGCAGGGACTAAGCAAACTCGCTCTTTTTGTTCTTCTTTAAAACTTGATTCAATTTATAAATGTATTGCAATGAAAGAAAATTTATAATAGAATGTGATCTACGGTGAAAATACTTCTTAGAACTTAGAGTAAGCAAATGATGGTATGAGTGCAACTAAATAAGGAAGTGGGGGTTGATTTGCAATTTAATATGGGAAGATGAGATTTACTTGGAAGCTTTCAAGAGAGAATGATGAAAAAACTTGCATTGCATATATTTCAAGAAAAATAGAGTTGACAATAGCTTACACAAAAAGAGTTGTTCCTTCAAATTTAACTTAAACCAACAAGCCAAAATAATAAAAATTCATGCAACAAATAAGATGGGAAAGAAATGCTTCTCTATTTGATTCCCGAGTGAAGATGACGATGATGGCGGAGATGGGAGTGTGTGGGAAGACACGTGGGCTGATTGCACACACGAGTATGGTGTCAGAGAGAGAAGGTCGTCGAGGAGGAGATGCGTCGCAGCAGCGCGGAAGGAGATAGCCGTGCAGGCTGCTACGAACTGGAGGAGATGGCCATGCGTGTGGACGCACGGGCTGCTACGGGCTGGAGGAAAACCACGGGGAGGAGAACGGCTGGACGTTGTTGGCGTTATCTTTGTGCCTGCATGAGAAAAACGAGAGAGAGGGAGATGGAAACAAGAGAGAAAAAATGAGAAAGAAGAAAATGGGGGAGAGGGAGAGGGTGCGTGAGTTGAGAATGGGGTAAGAAGGCCTCCTTTTATAGATGAAATATGCTTGCAAATAAAGGGAGACATCCCATGCAAATAAAGATAAAATATCATCATGAATGCATGAAGAATTAAATTTTTGTATGGGGAAAAGGTGCATGGGAAAAAGGAACATGGGGAACATGGTTTTTAAATGCTTCTTGAGCCATGTGTTGTATGGGAAATGGAGAGGGAATAAAGAATGTGAATTTTGCACAATGTTTCCTCTTCATTTCTTGCTAACAAATTATGTAGAGCCAAATTAGATTTAATGATCAAGCAATTTGCTTGGATAAAGTATTTCAATGAGTAATTGGATTTGATGATGAAGAGAGAATTTGATCATTAATTTAATTATGCATTTCTAGAGGCGATTTTCTTGTTGCATTTGCAGAATCGATAATATCTGGCTTAAGTGATATTTGAGGTGTATGTATCAGATATTAATGGAATTCTTTATGTATTTTGTATACTATTATACCAGTATAATATGTACTCATCACACCCCCATACTTAAATCTTGCTAGTCCCGAGTAAGAATAAGATAAGAAATAATGAAGGATAGGGAGACTAGCCAAGATAAATCTGGTGAGGGTTTACAGCAGACATACCCACAAAGTCTCGAGTTTTCAGATCCTAACCACACGAATACACGGACTTCAGTAGAGTTGACCCATGGATTAATGATTTGTTTGAATCGTCTACTTGACTCAAGTTTTATAGTTTCAATAGCCTCTCAGTTCCAATAAAATCAAACATGGTTTCAGAAGGTCGATCAGGTCAGCTCATCCCTAAGAAACAGGTATTCTCTTTGACCTTGAGTAGATATAAACAGTGTTAGTGATAGTTTTAGCTTTCGTGAGTCAAGAGAACGAGCTAACAACACAATCTATCAAGGTACCGAATGATTCCCTATACAAATAGCCTCAGTCCTCACCTAGATTCAGGCATAATCTCTTTTCACCCAAATATGTCAGCATAAAAAAATAGGTCATAGTTTATTGGAGAATGGGACTTAATTTCGGGGTTTTCCGTAGACCGCTTTGGTCCGTTGCTCTCATTCTTTTCCTTTTGCAGAGCATAACCCTGGGCCTCTTTGGGCCTCTTTTAAAAATTTAGGTAGCATCATTGGGCTGCTACCACAGCTTTTTGGTGGAGGAGGGTTATTTGGTGGTCTTCTTTCCTTGCTTTTGCTTCGCACATCTTTGCATGATTGGTGGTTTTTGGCATTTTGTATTGAGATATGCCTTTTGTGGTGTTTTTGTTTTGGGTTTGGCATCAAAAAGGTAGTATCGGCTAAATATTGACTTTGGAGGCACGATACTGGCTTAATTGCTGACACACTTAGACTAGAGAGATCATGTTGCTCCTGAGTCAGGTTCCTTCACTGACTATAGATAAGGTTCAGGCATTGGCACAACCAAGAGGACAACTCCTCACCTCAACTAGATTGTAATTGTATCTCGTAAAATAAACTCAATCGAGCTAAGTGCAGTGTGTAGTTGCTTAATATCCACTGAAGAGTTTAAGAGTGCTACTAGTTTCTCAAGTGATCTAGTTAGATACAGAAGTTCATTCACCAGTAGAGTTAGTGGAACTGAGAGAATAAAGTCCATATGGACCTGAAGAAAGCTTAAAAACTCATGCCTAGTGAAATTCTGATGAAGTCAAGTGGATTAGGGTCAACTCAACCTCAGTCTATGATTTATGCAGTGAAGATTTGATTTCTCAAAATGGGATAAAACTAGGAAGGATGTATTTTTGGTGGTTTTCTTGCCTTTGAAAATATTTTTGGGGAATTTTTGTAAAAGAGAGTTTTTTTGAAAGAGTATGCAATTTTGAAAAACTATGCAGACACCCCCCCATACTTATCAGAAACCATGCCCTCATGGTGAAGACAAAGTGTAATAGGAGGATCAGAGGGGGTGAATGATTGTGAAAAGTATTTTTGGTTTTTTTTGTGAAGTGTGGAGGTGGACCCCCATACTTATCTAATGCAATGCAGTAAAGAGAAGGATACAAAGAAAGGAAAAGATACCTATGGGTGTTGACCCACAAAATGTTGTTGGTTTAACGTCCCAACTCGACGATTCAACTTATCAAGAGTATCCAGTGTTGCGTGTGAGTGCATAAGCTGTATTCAGAAAACCCAAATGAAACTTTTGATATGATACGGATATCCTGACCCAAATGTGAGAGTGTGGTTGATGAATTTGATAAATATGTGCTCTCATTAATACAGTGAAGACATTAATTGGTTGATGAATGAGAGATGAATCAGTTTGATCTTGGATTTGATGTGATGGGAGGGAAATGGGTGGACTGGTGAAGGGATCATGGACCAGATATAATGTATTGAAGTCGAGCTCTACATGATCAAGAATTGATTCCTCCATGAGGTCCTCTGTATATTGTGATAAATCATCATTTTCCCTCAAATAATCATCATGGCTATCCTCGGTGGCATCTATTGTGAATTTTATTTCAATTCTCTCCTAAGCCACAAAGATGATTCTTTCCAAGACGTATGATTAGGAGATTCAGAGGTCAGGAGCAGGGGAATATTGGCTAATGGATGATTTTTTTCGATTTTTTTGAGTAGTTCCTCGGTATCATCCCAAAAAGGATCAGAGAATTGAAAATCACTCTGATCAGACTCAGTAGTAGAAGATGTATCCATATAGTCATTGATTGAATTGATTTGATCTTCTTTCCTTGTGGTGGGGGTAATGGAATTGGAAATTTCATCTTTAAACGAGTCATCGCAAAAAATCTTCAGCATATCATCATGTGTTGGATGGAAGGGAGTTTTGGTGCATGAAGACGTCAACTCATTGTATGATATGTCCTCAGATTTCAGCTCTAAATCTGTAATTTCCTTAATTGAAAAATCACATCGGGAATCAACATCAAATGGTATATCTCCTTCTTTTTCTTCTTCCCATTCAACATAATTGTCATCCTCAATTTCAACTTTTATTTCAGACCAATCGATATCATTAATACACCGAGGTTCATAATTTTCAAAATCATCTAAGGAAGGATCAATGGTATCATCAAAACATGTCTTCATCTTTGGCATACCCAGGGCTGAAGTTAATTTGAGATCAGTATTTAGTGTTTCCCAGACTTCATCTAATTCAAAAATTTCCCGATCAGTGAGAGGACATTGTGGGGCTTCAAGTGGAGAGTCTAGATGAGACATGTCCTTATGATTGAGTTGTGAGGTGTTCAGACTAACCTCTAGAGGATCTTTGCTGAGATGGATGGGGGAAAAATCATCAAGAATAACACAATTCTCTATCCATCCACATTCCTCAATTTCAGAGTCACCAGAAGTAGGGGTGACATGATCCACATGAATATTTTCATCATTGATTTTCAATTCCACTTTCTCATCTTCACAGTCAAAATGTGCCTTGGCAGTGGCCAAGAACGGTCGTCCAAGTATGTTGGGTCTCTCACTTGGTATATTGGCTTGATTGGTCTTTTGTTGTGTTGCAGCCAATTGTTGAATGGCATGGGTCAAAGCATCAAAATCTACATCTGAGGTTGGTTGTGTTAGTAAGGGCTCAATCAGTTGTTTGGGTTGGGTGTGAATTTGGACCCAATGGATTGTGTCCTCTGCTGCAGAGAAATAACGCGTGCTGATGGGTGGTGGTTGGATGAGAGGAGCTATGGTATGTCGGACTGTCGCATTCTCTTCTCTCAAAAGTTGTAATTGTTGGAAGATGAGGTCCATGGTGTTCGGTTTATCTGCTCCCATGTCTCCTAAGTTAGATGAATTTTCAGATTTCTCAGTCGAAGGAGACGGATAGGGTCGTAATCTAAAGATTGTTCTAATGGATTTTTTAAAAACCTACGACCTAGCATACACAGCACAAACACCAAGCAATTTGTTGTTTCACCAACTCACACAAAAATTGCCGCGGAAGCGGTTATCTTTTCGATTTTAATTTAGTGATTCAACAAAAGTTTTCAGAGAAATTAGAGTCCTTAAAGGATGAGGTGGGTGTGGAAGATTGTGAGAAATCGATGTCCTAATCCGGCTGGGGGATCTAGGGTGCGGTACTCAGATCGAGGATCTGCTTCTTCCCGCGAGAACCTGTGCCCAACGCGTCGAGGAATTACGATTTCTCTCTGCAATCCCACGTAGCACCAGGGATTTTTGTTTCTATCCTAGGGTTCTATGTGCTCGTGATTTTTGTGTCATACACGTGCATCAAACAAGCATTCAGAATTTGTCCGCTTTCTGCTCGGGCCACTGCGGTGGCCTTTCAAGCTTATCTTTTTAAATGATCAACACACGATTTGGTGGTCTTTGAATTAGATTATCAGAGGGAGAAGACTACAGAGATGATGTAAAGAAGAAGTGTTTTATAAATTTTTTTTCGGTTTAAGTTCGGAGCGCAAACAAATGCAGGAAATTTTAAAATCCTAAGATGCCTAAGAGAAAGAGGGACTCACAGTGCATGCACTTCTGGCGCTAAATCCGTAATATTTTGTCCTGTTGATGGCGAGCTTTTCCGAGAAGGGGAGGGGGAAATTAAGATTACAATTTTTTTTACCAAATTACAAATTTGCTAAAACAAAATGCATGAAAAGACAAAAATTTTTTTCTTTTTGAAGCCTAAGTACCTGCAAAACAAAAAAAGTGCACGGATTAGATACTTAAAAATGAGAAAAAATGAAGAAGAAAAATTGCAAACGTTGCTTAATCCCCGGCAACGGCGCCAAAATGTTGATACGATTTTACGCGGTTTAAAAAGTTGTTTTTACCATGTCGTTGTTGTTCCACGCAAAACCGCAATCAAACAAATAATATTACAACTACAAGCACGTTGGAAAAATATGAGTTATATAGTGCAAGTAGAGGTTCGTATCCGCAGGGACTAAGCAAACTCGCTCTTTTTGTTCTTCTTTAAAACTTGATTCAATTTATAAATGTATTGCAATGAAAGAAAATTTATAATAGAATGTGATCTACGGTGAAAATACTTCTTAGAACTTAGATTAAGCAAATGATGGTATGAGTGCAACTAAATAAGGAAGTGGGGGTCGATTTGCAATTTAATATGGGAAGATGAGATTTACTTGGAAGCTTTCAAGAGAGAATGATGAAAAAACTTGCATTGCATATATTTCAAGAAAAATAGAGTTGACAATAGCTTACACAAAAAGAGTTGTTCCTTCAAATTTAACTTAAACCAACAAGCCAAAATAATAAAAATTCATGCGACAAATAAGATGGGAAAGAAATGCTTCTCTATTTGATTCCCGAGTGAAGATGACGATGATGGCGGAGATGGGAGTGTGTGGGAAGACACGTGGGCTGATTGCACACACGAGTATGGTGTCAGAGAGAGAAGGTCGTCGAGGAGGAGATGCGTCGCAGCAGCGCGGAAGGAGATAGCCGTGCAGGCTGCTACGAACTGGAGGAGATGGCCATGCGTGTGGACGCACGGGCTGCTACGGGCTGGAGGAAAACCACGGGGAGGAGAACGGCTGGACGTTGTTGGCGTTATCTTTGTGCCTGCATGAGAAAAACGAGAGAGAGGGAGATGGAAACAAGAGAGAAAAAATGAGAAAGAAGAAAATGGGGGAGAGGGAGAAGGTGCGTGAGTTGAGAATGGGGTAAGAAGGCCTCCTTTTATAGATGAAATATGCTTGCAAATAAAGGGAGACATCCCATGCAAATAAAGATAAAATATCATCATGAATGCATGAAGAATTAAATTTTTGTATGGGGAAAAGGTGCATGGGAAAAAGGAACATGGGGAACATGGGTTTTAAATGCTTCTTGAGCCATGTGTTGTATGGGAAATGGAGAGGGAATAAAGAATGTGAATTTTGCACAATGTTTCCTCTTCAATTCTTGCTAACAAATTATGTAGAGCCAAATTAGATTTAATGATCAAGCAATTTGCTTGGATAAAGTATTTCAATGAGTAATTGGATTTGATGATGAAGAGAGAATTTGATCATTAATTTAATTATGCATTTCTAGAGGCGATTTTCTTGTTGCATTTGCAGAATCGATAATATCTGGCTTAAGTGATATTTGAGGTGTATGTATCAGATATTAATGGAATTCTTTATGTATTTTGTATACTATTATACCAGTATAATATGTACTCATCAATAGTGGATGAAGTGTTTGAGTGAGATGAAAGATATCCATCATCGGAATTATCCTCAGAGGAGTAGTATTCGAAAGTGGACATACTCCAAATATTCTGGTCTTTTTATTTCTTCAATTGTTTCCTCAGAATTCGTTCCTTCTTGGGGTCAATCGATTTGTCCTCGGATGAATACTCAGAAGCACCGGTCTCAGTCAGCTCATACGAAATAATTCCAGTGTATTTGAAGAGGGAAGGAGCATCAGCTTTGGATGAATAGTAGTTAGAAACGAGAGTTGTCCAACGAGAATTGAATTTTGGATCCTTGCGAAGATATAGCTTTAGAGCTGCCGAACAGACTTCACTCATGTAGACTACCTTTTCTGGACCTAATGAGGGATCATCTGCTGATTCCTCTTCCGAAAGGTCAAAGGTGACTCTCTTTTTATTTCTTCGTGAAGATGTCGGTTCACTTGAGTATCCAGATGAATAGCCATTGGAATTCTCCTTGGTCGGTGCTCGGCCTGTGTGTTTGTTCTTAGTCTCCTGGATGTTTGAGCACTCTCAATTTGGGATGATTTGGTCAAGATATTTAGAGAATGTTGCTCCAGGGTATGACCATGCATGTGTCTCAGGATCATAGAAGAATGATTTGTCTATTTTGAGATTCGTGGGAATTCAAATACTGGGGAGAGTCTCTGCATGTTCATTCTCAATTGACTCGATGTTGGAGCATTCCTATGTCGAGTTGATGTAATCCCTGTAGTCAGAGTAGGTTGACCCAGGGTGTGCCCATGCATAAGTTTCCGGATCATATGATTCATATACATGATTCTCCATGGTGAGAGCGGCTGGGAATGGAGTAGGGGGGAGAGTCTCTAAACCAATAGTCTCATCAACAACCGCTATCTAAGGTGTTGCATCGGGGTAGGGCTCTTCTACCGCTTCATGGTTACAGCTGTCTGGTACTTCGTGGGTTTCCTCAGAAGATCGTGGTTCCTCAAAGACAGGGTCAGATCTAAGTGCATCCAATGCTTTAAAATTGATTTCCTGAGTCTCACAATCGATAATTGCCTTTGACAATGCTAAGAATGGTTTTCCGAGATTAATTGAAGATTGGGTGAATTCTCCTTGATACTCAATATCAATGATCGTGGATTCTACTTTGAGCGGAGCACCTTGGAATTTCATGATGACAGAAATAATTCCTCTCGGCCGCTTTATCGATCGGTCCGTCAATTGAACAATCTCTCGTAATTTCCTGATCGGTCCGAGTTTGAGTTCGTGAAATACAGAGGTCGGGAGGATATTGATCGGTGAATTGTCGTCAACTCGAGCATGGGTGAAAGTTGTGTTTTTTATTACACAGTCAAATCTGAGCAACCGCTTCACTATGCGACTCTTGGTTTTTCTCCTCAACACCAAGGAGGAGGCCATTGACAAGATATGTCTCTCGGTCTTTGTTCTAATCCTGCCTGATTGATTCATAGTTAATTTGTCCATTATAAATCTTTTAAGGTCAGGGAAGTGTTCAATGGCCTGTAGAAAGGGAAGTTGAAAAATCAGTTTCTTTTCTAGTGCTTCCCGTACAGCAGGATCTAAATTCTTCAGATCTTCTTCAGTCTCTATTTTTATGAAATTTTCTGGATTTTCGATTTTTTTGGTGTTTTTGAATATTCTCATTTTTTTGGTATTTTCTGTGTGGTGTTGTGATGTGATGTGTTCCTCAGATGTGCAGGAGTTCTGTTGTTCATAATAGGAGTCAGAGGCATAGTCATTTCTAGGGGAATAATATGCAGAAGTGACACTGTCAGAATCGTCCCCAGGTTCCTGAATATCCTCAAAATTTTCAGTCTTAGATCCAATCATTTCCTCATTCATTTTTATATCCAAGTTACCAGAGATTGAAATTAATTGATCGGTAAATTCTCGAAATCTATCCTCCATTAAATCAAATTTCATATTTATCCTCGAAATATTCTCCAAAATCTTTTCATGACCAATCATGGGAGCAGTTGGGGTATGTTTTTGTAATTGAATTTCCTCTTCCATTTTTCTATATGTACTAGGAGAGGAGTCTCTTGAAATATCTGATATATGATCATCATTTTCTGAAAATATCTCCTCAATAATCATGGAAGGTGGTTGCTCATATGGTCTAGGTATGCGGAGTTGGTCCGAGTAGAGTTCAATCCTTTATTTATGAGTGGTCGGACCTTGATATTGTGGAGTCAGCATACAGGGTTCATGTATTCCTATGTGGTCGGTCCAATCCTCTGTATGAGTATCATGTCTGAAAAGGGGGTTGTCATGGTCAATCCAAGATGATGATTGTTCATTTGTGTTCTAGGGTAGGGTTGATGGAAGAGGTGAAGAAGTGTTCATTTCGATCATGTGGTTATCATCTCCCATGAATGATGGATTGACATTTATCGAATATGAAGGATGAATTGTATGATCGGCATTGAGAGGATTGATATATGAAGAAGTGGAGACTTCAGTCAGTTGTTGGTTTGTCTAGTCCGAATACAAAGGGTTGTCATTCATGAAACAGATCGGATTAGCAGAGGGTGTCGGATCTATTGGTGGTTGAGGATCTCTTGTTGAAGTTGGAGGAGGTATTTTGGGTCTAACCGATACGAATTCATTTTCATAGTATAGCACTGATGGATTTTCGGATAATTGTTCGGCCATTGTTAAAAGAGCTGAAAGGAATGAGGGGTTGGGTCTGCAAGAGTTTTTGGACAAGAATTCCATGGTGAGGTTTAAATCAAGAACAGAGATGATTGCACGGGATAGTCAAGAGAAATTTTATCAAATGTGCGGCTATTGATCTTCGATATCGGTTCACGCACACCAATGCAAACACAAGTCAAACCTCGGGTTCACCAACTTGCACAATGAAGCCGTAAGAGTTCGGCTATTATCTTTTCAATTTTTGTTGGTGATAAATCAATCTTGGCAAAAATTTAGCGAGTTTTTAGGTGCCGAAATTTTCGTAATGACTGACCCGAATTCTTACGACTAGTTTCACTAGGTGTCGTCTCTCGCTCACTCAGAAAAAATAAAATAATCCAAGGTCGGGGTTGCTCTCCTGCAAAAATTCTTGATTTTATGGAATCTTAAGATCGGTTATATCTAGCAGTCCCAATTTTAATTAGGTGATCACTGAAGAATTAATATGAGCACAAATACACGTCTACCGTCCAGTCCCAATTTCCTTTAAAATTATGTGATAAAACAAGAGGGAGAAATTCGGGAAAAGCCAATGCACGAGGAAAACTATGATGTATGCTCAGTTAGAAGACTTACAGTGAATCCTCGCAATCTCCATGTGGGATGCTAGCAAGCCGATGAAAAACCGTACCTAAGCAGAAAGTTCTATTAGCGGGAAAGAATTGATTTAAATTTTGGCTAAATTGAACAATCTATGTGTGTCTCAGTTAATGTGAAGTGTGACTTAAGTCCTACGAGCTTAATCAAAAACTAAAATGCTCTTTGAGAGCTGTATGTGCAGGTCTATCCTAATCACCACTCAAGTCGGGCCCCACCCTCACCAGAGAGTGAAACATGCCACAACAAACCATAGAAAAGTTTAGAGTCTTTTTTACACAAGCGAGCGTCCAAACGGACACCACTATAAATAAGCAATTAATTACAGAAATAAAATTGCGGAAATTAAAATCCTAGACTCTACGCTCTCTCACGAATTGACTCGATCTTAATTTAATTGTGGCTTTTTCGGATGTCGGTGAAGATGCTTCGGTTTCTTGAAAAACCGCTCCACGTACGCAAGGTACCTCGCAAGAAAAATAAGAGAGATTTGTATAAGAGAGTGACTCAAAAAATAATCAAAAAAATAAAATAAGCGAAATAAATGATGAAAAATAAATACAGGAAATAAAATGGAATTTATAATGAAAAATTCGGGGGTCAGACTACCCGAATGCGGAAAACCGAACAAGAAATTTCAAAACACAAAACTAAGTTGTTTTCCTCCCGGCAACGGCGCCATCTGACGGTTCCGAAATCACAGTGTTAAGAAGATGTATTTATTCTCTGTTCGTGCTAAAAATAATAGATGATTTGTCGTTCGTTGTAGGCGGCAATCGGAATCGGTCAAGAAAATAACCACAAATATTTAATCAATTTTTAATCAAGTGGTTTTCTGTTTATTTTACTTGGTCAAGTCCCAAAGTCGAACACAAGGAGGCAAAGGAACAACCTAGAATTATGTCTATCAAAATTCATGTACGGTTTTCGAGGCGGTCTTTTTTTGGAATTTTTAAATGTAATAAGGGGTGCAAGATGCAATTTCGGTCTATTTTAGGGACTAAAAAGTAAAAGTCGATCAAACGATGTCTGAAAAATATGAAACGTGGCCAGAATGCAAAATATGATGAAATGAATGCACTGTATTTTTTTTGGAATTTTTGGATGCAATATAAAATTTTTATGAATTTTTAAATGCAAACAGAGTGAATTTAAATATTTAATTAAAAAAATATTAAACCTACTTGTTTTCAAAGGATAAAGTTATCTAAGATCTATCACTAGGTGATGGATCTCAGAAAAATCCTAAACCTTGAAAGTGTGAGATCTAATACCTATTAAAAATCAAACACTGAAATATGCAAAATGATTTTTACATGGCAGATTATGCATGCAAATTCAATTCTTTTGGATAATGTCAAACACAATTAATTCTACAATATGTGATTTTTCAGGAATTTTTAGAGTAACAGTTAATCAATGGCGAATTTCAGAGCGCAAGATGGACAGAATATGCAATTTTTCACAAAATAATAAATTGTTAATTAACCATCAATCACAAAAATATACACGATATGTCAGAATGTAGAGAATTAACTGAGGAACACAATGATAATTTTATATAAATAAAATATGCAATGTACAAGTCAGAAAGCACAGAGGAACACAGGGGTATAACTGCAATATAATAAATAAATAAAATAAGTGCAAAGTGCAGGGGGGCCTATTTGTAATTACCAATAATTTAGGGGTACTTCTTGCAAAATTAGGCAAGGGATGGTGCACAAAATGGAGGAACTTCTGGAGGCTTCGTGCAATTTGCCCAGAGGGCACGTGCCAGGAACGTGACCCTGGGGTTCCCCTGCTGGCGTAGGATGACGTCCCCCCGCCCCACGTGTGTGGCACGTGGTGGGGGTCTTGGGAGAGAGCCCGGTCGGCGGTGTAGCAGCGGTAGAGGCGGACCTCCGATGTAGCTGCTAAGGCGGAGGGGATATCGGGCTCCTTGCTGCGGTGAGGTGGTCCTCCGGCGGTCGTTGACCAATAGCTTCTGATGGCGATGGCGTAGCGCGGCCGTCGTCAAACATGCGGTTGAAGTCGAAGGCGGAGGAGCGTTGTTGAAGGTGGTCGATGTCGGTTGTTGGCGAACGGTGGCTCTACGATGACTTAAGTTGGGCGGAGAAGAAGGCGGTGGTCGGAGAAGAGTCGTTGTCGCTCGCGGCGTTGAAGTCGGTGTCGAAGATGTGTGGGATTTGTCGGAGGCGATGGAGATGAAGGTCATCGGTGGAGTAAGCGGAGGTGTAGGCTCGATGGTGTTGACGGAGAATCGTTGTCAGAGCTTGAGCAGAGCAGCACAAGGCTGCGAGCTGCGACGGTCGTGGAGGGAGCGGCTGGATCTCGCCGGAGAGGGAAGAAGCGGGCTATCACCACTGCCCTTCGTTGAGACTAACGGCGGATGAAGGGCGATGTAGGGGGGTATGATGCTTAAATAGGGATGGTGATGAGGGCGATCATGGAAGGGGATCGAGGATTGGCGATGGAACTTAGCGAAATCGCAGGAGGTCGTTGGCCGTTGGTGGGATTTGCGGAGGCGGTTGGCTATGGAAGGTGGCCGCGAATCGCGGCAGAGATGACAGAGAGGGGCGGCAGTTGGCGAGATCTGCGGTGAGGATCGCAGGGGTAGCGCTGGGAGGTTGAAGGTGACCCCTGGGTCGTTCGATCGGGCAATGATCGGATGGCCCAGAATGGGCCACGTGGCGGCTGGTTAGATAGAGGGGCGTGTCGCACGTGCTTGGCACGTGCCTCGCACGTGCGTCCATTTAGTTTTTTTATAAAAATGAAAGAATAAAAAGGCCAAAAAATGCTGACACGTGGCGGCCCCAGGGGCTGCAACGTGTCAGCACCACAAAATTCCGAGAATAAAGACTTTGTAAAATCAAAAATAAATAGTAAACGACCTCGGATTAAAAAAGTTTCTTCACGAAAATCGCTCGTCTCGATGAGATTTCATGAAGACATCAAAACCAAAATCGATCAAATGCATAAAGTAAATTTTTGGGTATCCCATGTACATAGAATACCTTGATTTTTGGATTTTATAATTTTTTTGTCATTTTTAAACAAGATAAAAAATCTGGAAAAAATATGGAAAAATCAAAGATAAATAAAGACACCTTAATCTAATTTTTTTGGAATTTTATTAATAGGTTAAAACGTACATAAAATATCAGGTCAAAAACCGCTAAAATATACAATGTACAAAAGAGGCCCAAAACCAAACTTTCACATATGAGCTCTGATTCACTTGAACTTGGTCTTGTTTTGAAGGTAATTGAATGTACATTAGTTCAAAAGTGAGTAGGATCAAAACGGACACTAGATGGGGAAGATATGGGGCTTTTAGTCCGGGAATCCTGAAACTAGGGTTTGGGTTTTTGGTCCACTTATTTGGGTTAATTACTTTTTTGTATTTTTTATTTATTCTTATGAGTGATATGTACACATTGGAGGTAGTTTTGGATCATTCGGAGTTAGCATGAATGAGTTAAAAATCCGAGAAGTTAGGTTATTGACAGGTCATTTTTGGCTTGGATTTTCATCTTCTTATTTTGTGCAAAAATAATGGATAAAATGCAATTCTTATGAAAACATGCATGAATGCTAATTATGCAGAATAAATGCAGAAATGTTGATGATGTTGAGGGAATTGAGCTTAATAAATGAGATTTAGAGTGATGAATCTGAGATTCATCAGTCACTCGGTATTTATTATAAATACTTCCTTCTTTTCCTTTCTATTCTTTATTCTTTTATTTTTGCATAAATACATGCTAATTATGGGATATTAACACACGCGTTCATAAGGCTAAGTTATTGTATTTACACCTATTTACATGATGCTTTGCCAAGATAATTAGCTAAAATAAAAGAATAAAGAGTGATGAATGGGGATTCATCAGGGGTGAACTTCATTTGAGCAAGGATGGAGATCCAGCACTCCGATGAAGGCTCTGAGGAGTCCAACAAGGTCGTGGACGTGCTCCGCGTTAGGTGGACTGCTCCGATGAGGGAGCCAACAATTGGATGAGCGGGACCTGGATGCTCCACCTTCAGTTGCTCATCCTGAGCAGTTGGGGCTTTATATGGATCTCCCCGCGCGCACAGGTACTTGCAAAATGTAGGGCGACTCGAAGGGGTCTCTCCGGTCGTGTTCTTGCTTGGCGAGACACGGAGAAGCGTAGGGGAATGGAACTTGCCCTCCGACGAACGTGGAGGGAGGAGGTTTCGACCTTAATCTCTACCTGAAGGTCGAGTCTAAGGGGGAACAAGGTGCGCAGGAGGGTGGCTGGTGATGCGAAGTGTTGATCGAAATGGATGGGAACGTGGGATGGGGCTCCGATGGGATGGTCGGAGCCAAAAAAACCACAGCGTAGGAGGAAGCGAAAGGATGAAGTGAAATGAGAGATGTAGTGGATGTAGGCGATAAGAGGCTACTGGCATGCTCAAAAAGATCAGGCGTAGATGGAGAGTCGGGTCTTGGCCTCGGCCATGCTACGGCGGGCGGGGAGACTATGCGTGGTGAAGATGTCTGGCCATGTTGAGCTACGAGTCTCCAGGAGACTCCCTAAGGGTCCTAAGTCAGTACCCCGATGGCTGTCACTTCAACGAAGAGGGATAAAGGAGAAATGGGATGCAAGGGATGAGCTGCCTCTCACAGGAGGCGGAGGCGAGATTTTAGACGTGAAGTGAGGGTCCAGAAAGATCGATGCGGGGCACAGAACCCTAAGGAGATCCGAATAATCCTAGTGATCCGCGAGGATCATGGAGATCTGAGGAATCATGGGTCCAAGAATCGAGGCGAGTGGTGATCAGAGTCGGGCGGGAGAAATGGGAGAAAAGGCTTCGGCGAGAAGTTGGCGACTCAACCCGACCGAGGAGAAGGAGTTGACCGGGGTCAACAAAGTCTCTGGACCAATCGAAAAATTCGACTGTAAAAATACTTGAAAATTCAATAAAAAATAGCAATAAAAAATGCTATTATTTTTCAAGGTATTTCTCTGTGATTTTTATTGTTTTTATGAAAATAAATTAATGTATACACACTATATAGTGTTATGTACAAGTGTAATACACCTATGTATTATGTACAAGTATTTTTATTATTTTATTTTTACACAAATACCCTTATTTTATATTTTATTTATTTACAACATAATTTTAGTAATGTAAAAGAATTTTTATTTTATTTTTATAAATTTATAAGGGCATATAATAAATAGAGGTGTGGTATATACATATGTCACTTATACAATGAAGGGAGAATTTTAATTTTAATTTTATTTAATTTTTCTATTTTTTATTTAATTTTTATGTTATTTCTATAAATATATACAAGGATCATAGAATAATAATTGAATTTTATTTTGTCCAAAAATAAATATGTACAAATATAAGTAGTATATACAATCAAAAAGTTAACCCTATCTCTCTCTACTTCTTTTATTTTGCGATCAGGTCAAGTCTTGACCTTCTCTTGGGGTTTGGGTCACTCTCTATTTATTCTAAATACATCATTCTTTTTCTTTTCCTTTATTTTTTTTGATAAAAATGCATGCTAAATATGAAATATTAACTCAGGCATGCATATTGCTAAATTATTGTATTTACAGGAATTTACATGATGCTTTGCCAAGAAAAAGAGCTAAAATAAAAGAATAAAGAGTGAGAATCATGGATTCATCAGGTTTCTTAAAGCCTTCATTAACATTATCCCATCCCCGAGTATCATTAAATCAAGTTTAGACTCAAATCACCAGTCCTAGTTCCTCAAGTGATAACTCAGCTCATCTCATCAATCACGCAGTTGTGAAAGTGATGCGTTGATCATATTCTTTAGAGGGTAGAGATGAAGAGTGCAATACATCGCTCAAATATTTCAAACTAGGGAAGTGTGGATTAAGTTAAAAACCCTAATGACTAAGGCATGTTAACTCAGTCTCTCAAGATCTCAGAAATCATGTGTCTTTAAATCTCCAAGCCTTGAGTGATAGTGAATGTATCAGGAATACACCAACTCCTTGGTTAGTGAATTTTTGTGATTTTTATCTTTTGCATTTTTTTTGAATTTTATTTTTTATTTTTTAATTCTTCAGACAGATAATGGCTGGCCCAAGCTCATAAGAATAGTTGCATCTACTTCCAGTCAGAGTGGGTGTAAGTACGGATCGTTAGACGGCTACCCATGTTATTTAAGGACGGAGCCATAGACAGTGTCCTCTAAACCACCCACTCTGCTAAGGGAGACCGAAGTTCCCTCACTAAAAGTAGCTAGTCATTTTTAAGCCTAGTAGTCAGAGTCTCTACAAAGGAAAATTTCTATTTTTTCAGATTTTTATGTAGATTTGAAAAATGTTTATTTACAAAGTTAATCCATCAATTTTCAAACAGGTTTTGACAACAAATTTTTAAGAAATTAGTTCACCAGTAAACTTAAACCAAGCCAAAAAAGTTCTTTGGATTTTTAACATACGAGCTATGGCTAAAGTATCTATACAGTAATATATGATATACCTCCCTATACTCAACTTATGCTATGTCCTCATAGTACAAGTGATATGAAACCGTGGCTCTGGTTAAATATAAGGCGATATAGAAGTACTGAGTCAGAGGGTCCCCCTATACTTAGGTCAAAAATGACCTAAGTGTAAGAAGACAGATAGAGGAAATGTTGATTGATTTGGGTTCCCTCTATACTTAGGCTGAAAAATAGCCTGAGTAACAGATGTAGAGTTTGGGTTGGGGGACCTGTGGTTTTTAGTGTTAGAGGGGGCATTTATATAGATGTTTGTCATTTGGAGATTTGGGGGGGGCGGAGGGTGGTCAATTTTACAGATGAAGATTAAGGGGGAGTGTATGGATGTGCGGGTGAGAGGTGTGTGTGTGAATAAGCAGAGATGGTGAGGGGTGAGTGGATATACATATATGGATGTGTGTGTGTGCGCGCGTGTGTGGGGGGGGGAGGGGTAGATCATCGAGTGATCTACTCTTTTTTTTAAAACGCGAGCCCTCGAATGAGGACCACAAAAAATGCATATGATACATTTTTTTTGTACAACAAAATGCATGAAAGAAATGGTGACTATAGTTCCTTGAATCCTTCTTGTTTTTCTTTTACGGCTCCTCGCATCGGTAGCTCCAACTCCATGCCTCCATGGGTCTCAAGCATCCTCGAACTCCATGGACCCTACCACAAAAGAATCAATCAGAAAAAATATCAAGAATACTAATCATGAAATGATGCAAAAACAACAAGAATAAAATATCTAAAAATTTTGAAAATATCCACTTCAAAAATAAATCAATAAAATTCGACAAATAAATAAATATGAGCCACGTCCCCAACAACAACACCATTTGATGAAGCGCAATTTCACCACATCAATAGTCATCTTTTATCGTAGTACATGTGGTGAAAATGGTCCAGTAAAATCCACACCTTCGAATATGTGGAAGTTATTTTACTTGACAAGTATAACAAGGTCAAACACAGGGACATGAGCTTCTTAGTCAATTTATCGAAAATTATTGCTTATTTGATCAGTGAATATTTTTTAGTCCTAGATCATCATGCAGATGTGATATGTAATGTAGATAAAATTATGCAAAGACAAGTGATGCATGCAATTTTTATTAGTTTTTAGATGCAATTAAAAACAAATGCAATGTATGCACAAAATTAATGGGATGCAAATAAATTTACATAAGACAAAAATATACAAATATGCCCTAAATTAATCATAATCATGAGCAATAGATTAAGGGTAAATTCAGATTCAAATCGATCATTAAAGATGATTAATGGCATTTAAGTAAAAGATCAGGGTACACTGTAGATTATAAAAAATCATCATATTCAACTTAGTCTCAAATAATGAAATAAATGATGCCATTAAAAAGACAATGAAATAAATTAAAACGGAGTATGTATGCTAAGATATTAAAGAAACAGTTCAAGGGAATAAATGTAATAAAAATGCATGATAAAATAAAGATAAATATTGCAATAACTATTTACAAATAGCAAAAACCGGTTGCACATTTGTGCAAAATCCCCAAGCGCATATGTGACGCTCCTTGGAACCTTTTTGCAATTGAGAAGGAAGCCGGGGGTTCATCTGCAAATATCCTAGCACCTCACATGCAGGGTACATGAGGACCAGGCTCGGAAGGCGGCAAGGCTCGGTGGCTGATGTGGTAGCGTCTAGCGCTTCGAGGTGGGGGGGAGGGGGCTTGGTCTCCGAGCCTGTAGGTCCAGAGTGGGAGACTTGACATCATCTGGGTCATTGGATTGGATGGCCACCGCGAGGCACCATCCAATGACGCATTTACTTCTTCCTCCACCAAGAAGCGACGGTGTATTTGGAGCTCCGGCAAGGCCTCCAGAGCTCCTCTGAGGTTACCCATGTTCGTAGAAGATCCATGGAGGACATGGGTCACCAAGATATGATGCCCCTCGGTTGAAGAAGTGTCCAAGATAGTTAGAGGTGCTTTCCAACATCGCCCCATCGGATAGGAAGCTAGAGATCGGAGTGGGGGCTCGCGTTCCGACCATTGAGTACCTGCAGGGGTTAGAAGACTATCTGAAGCTTGCATGAAGTGCGGGTGTTTGAAGTGGATGAGATGGAGGGACGTGGAGTAACGGAGGTGAAGCCCTGGAGGGGTTCTTCTCCAACGTGGGGAAGAAGCCGGGGACGGAAGCGGTGGAGGTCCTGGAGAAGGGGGAAGGGTGAGCGAAGTCTACGGCATGGATGGTGGTTGCGTGGCGGAGCTAAGTGGATGGTCAGGTGATAGCTAGGATGCCTGTAAGCGGTGGAAAAATTTTGAGGAAACAAGAGCAAAATCATAAGCACGAACCTGGAGGATTCGAGGAGGAAGAAGGCGTGGAGCAGAGCTTGGGTTGAGGTTCCATTGGAACCTTGGGTTGTCGCACATGCTAGAAGCTACTCCAGCGAGTCTAGCATCCGCCGGAGTGGTGGAGCGTACATGGCAGATAACAAGGATCACACCTGGGGTATAGGGGTCGTCGTCGCCTCAATAGTCGCCCTCCACTATCACGGAGGGCGGAGGAAGCTGGGCCTCAACCCCTTGGTTAGTGGATGGTGAAATCGAGTGGAGGCGTCGGAAAAATTAGGATAAAATAAGAGTAAAAAGCAAAGCACGATACCTGGAGGATTGAAGAAGAGAAACATTGATTGATGAATCCCTGATTATCACTCTTTATTCTTTTATTTTAACCATTTATCTTGGCAAAACATCATGTAAATAGGTGTAACTATAATAAGTTAGCATTATGCATGCATATGTTAATATTGTATAATTAGCATGTATTTGTGCAAAAATAAAAGAATAAAGGAAAGAAAAAGGAAGGAGGTATTTAGAATAAATACAGAGTAACCTAAACCCCAAGAGAAGGTCAAGCCTTGACCTGATGGCCAAATAAAATAAGTAGAGAGAGATAGGGTTTGCTTTGAGATGTACATATTGCCTATGTATATAAATTATTATTTTGAAAAAATAAAATTAAAATATTCCTTTTACCTCCTTGTATAAAACCCTAGAAATAAAATAAAGATAAAATAAAAATTAGAAAAATTCCATAAAATTACCAAAAAAACTGAATATTAGAAAAACATATAAGTATTTTGTTTCTGATTTTTAAGCATTTTTTACCTTAATAAAAATTGTGGAATCTTGCTTGTGCCATGTTTTTCTTATTTGTTTTGTTTTGTTTTCTTATTTTAAAAATATAAAAAAAATGCAAAGTAAAAATAAATAAAAATATGCTTTTATTTCTCTGATTACGACTACTTCGTAGGTTTTACTCGTGCTCCTTGTGTTCGACCCTGGTCGTTATACTAGGTTAAATAAATAGCGGAGACCACTTACATTAATTTTGTGATTTGATTGTCTGATTTGAGTATGGTCTTGATCTTTCTTGTTGAGTCTGATTAGCCGATTGGGGTCACAATGACCTTGATTTACTTTGACACTTAACCCTAGTCGATTGGTCTCTCATCAACGATGCGAGGGCTTGGGCTGAGCTCAGATGAAGCTCTTATCTTTGCACGACGAGTCAGCCGGTCCTCGGAGCTCGACGGTGCATGGGGCGGCCTCTACATGGCAGGAGGGGCCATGGATCACACCTGGGACTTTCATCCGTTGTTGCCTCGACATGCCTCCCTCCACTGTCACCAGAGGGCGGAGGAAGCTGGGTCGCAACCTCGCGAGTGGTGGATGAAGGAGAGGTGCAGCGGAGCAGGTGTATTTGAAGGTGGAGCTCCGACTGTTTCGTGAAATAATGGTGTGATCTGCAACGGTAGTGTGGTGGGTTTACAAGGTCATGATTAATGGATGGGGGCTACGCGAAGGTAAGAGGAGCAGGCAATGTAATGGCGATGTTGATTTGTGAGGAGGTGGTCGGATGTGGGCGCCAAAAAAGGAAGGAGGTGACGGTTTTGAGTGTAACATCCGGGGAGAGGAGGAGGAAGAAGAAAATGTTTGGGCCATGGGATCTTACGATCCAACGGTCCCTGTAGGGTGCTTGGGGATGTTGTGGATTTTATCTATCAGATTGGATTGATTGGCTAAGTGAGGCACATGAGTGTACGGTGGTGATGAAGCGTGGGCTTCATCCAAGGGTCGTGAGAGGACATGTCTTGTCGTAGGAGCGGAATCGTTAGATGAAGGTTCATCTAACGGTTGGGATGAAGGGTGGAACTAGAAGGTGGAGATCTGATCAGATGGAATAGATCATACAACTGAGGGACGAGCGGTTGTGAGTGGACAGGATGAGATCTGGGGGTAGGATCATACAAGCGAGGAGAGAGGCGGGTGGAGCAAGGAAGAGGCAGCCACGTGGGTGGACTAGAGAGTGCCACGTGGCTGCACCAAAAAATTTAAAATTGAAAAATCCAAAAAAATTAAAAAAGAAATAGTAGGATGATGAATTAGAAAAAAGTCAAAACATGAAAGTTGTAGATCTCGATGAGATCTACAAGTTTCATGTTGGTGAAAAACCCGAAAGATGTTAGTTATACAAAGGTGTGTTTTTTGGAGCATTTTTAATAGGGAAAAACCTTGCTTTTGTTGTTTTGATATTATTTGTATTTTTTTATTTCTTTTTAAAAAGGAAATGAATATGCATGATATTTAACCTAATTTTTAGGGGTTTTTATAAAATATAAAAAATAAAGAAAATATTAGTAATAAAATATAGTAATTAGGGTTAGAAAATATAGGTTAATTATAAACATATTAATCATAATATAATACAAGTTAATAATAAGGATTTAATTGTGATTTTTATTTATTTGTTTAAGCAATGAGAATAATGAATAAGTTTTAACATGATGTATCTGAGATTCATCATTCGGCTACAGGCGAACTTCCTCGACCTTCATATTAGCATGAGGACCACAGAGGAGAAGCTATTGGAATGCTAGAGCCCAATTATCGAGCCGATGTTCAAGACGGAGCATTGAAACTATCCAAAAGCAGTTATTGTCAGATGATATTGATCTGATGGTTGAGACAGATCCTGAGACACAGCTTCAGACCTCCTGCCTTGGAGGAGCTGAGCCTTAGACGAAGTGTAGAGCCTCGCCACATGTCATGACCCCAATTACGGGCAGTCAGATCCTCCCATACCCAGATCTGATTACTCAGCAATAATTTATTCAGCAATCACAACTAACATTAAGAAATAAACTGCAATTAAAACTACTCAGAAGGAAGTATTTAATAATTTTCCATTCACAAAATAAAGTTTACATGATACATTGTCCCACTATAACCATTTACATGTAAATCAGCTGGAAAGGAAATACACAAAAAGACTAAAATCTTATAGAGTGATGCTATTGAGGTTGGCTAGATGGTTATTGTCCCTGTGATGGCTTTCCAATGCCTGTTTGGTTTTCGTAAAATATAAGATGTAGATTAGTGAGTGCTAAGTAACGAAGAAGAGAAAAGTAAACAAGTGCTATAGTTTAGCAAAACTTATTATACCAGAAAGTTTCATATCTTCTCATTAGTATAATTCCCATTCCTTCTATCCCACGTCAGGGATTAGTCTAGTGTAAACCTCACCGCTCATGGACTCTGAAGCTATTGACACTTCGGGATTGGAGATTGCATTGATCTGGTGAGCTTATGTCACCGCATGTCGTCTCAACCAATCCTCCAATACTACCCTGATAATTTCTTTTTCTTTTATTATCCAGAGTTTCAAATCCTCATCCTAAAAAACAAAGAAGCACGACGTCCTCAAGGACCCAGTAACTTTAAAACCACTGGCTAACCTTTAATCACATATACTAGCAGCTTTAAATACATGTTATCATGACACAGCTGCTATCCAACCACTTGTACCTCCACATGGCAAGACCACATCTTCAATCAGTCAACTCGCCTAATGGAAGACAAGTACCATGCATTGCAAATAATTTATTTCGTACGCTCAACATATCCGGGCAACCATATGCCACCTAGGTTTGGCCTGCCAATACATATATTCTTCTGACAAACCGATATGTTGCATGCTCGATATGTAGTTCTACTTCCATTCATTCTTAACGTAACACGCGGTCCTTTTCAAGATCTAAAATAATACACATACATTCTCATGGTGTAATTCTTTCATTAAGCCTTTGATTTGCATATTCCTCAATATTGAGTATAAACTCTCTCTCACACACACATATATTAATTAATATGTATATATACTCATATTTATGCTTATTTTAACTCTCAATCCCTAACTTCCCAAGCCATTGCATCAATCCGATGCTTAGACATTATTTTAGTGGGAATCACAAAGCAACTTTTCATATTTTCTCAAAAATAGTCAAATTAGGGTTCTTCATAACAAGGAGCATAAAATCAATACTTGCAATGATCTTGTATGAAAACCCAACAGTAAAAGGAATGATTTTGTTACATAATCGAGCTCTCTCTCGTGTATGAACTACTTTATCGTGATTTGTTTCAGAAAGGATAATTTACGGCTCCCGAAATGATTGAATTTCATTTTCATATCAAGAACACTAATAACATGACAAGAACATGAAGAACGAACGAAGAACATGAAGAACTTAAACGAAGAATGCAAAGACCATAATTTCTCTTAAAATAAAATTTCAGCAGAGCTTCCCCTTATAAGGTGTGATATTTTTAGGAAACTTTCAGCAGAGTTTCCCCTTATATCATGACATATTTCTATGAAAATTTCCGCAGAGTTTCCTCTTATATCGAGACATATTTCAAAAGAAAAACTATAAGAGTTTCTTTTATAAAATCACCGAGAGGAAAACAACAACGAAACTGAAAGAATATAATCAAACTGTAAACGATGGAGAATCGCTAGGCATCGCACGTCTTAGGTGAGTGAAGGTGTGACGAATCACAGAGTTCACTGATGTGCATAGATGCCTGCACCTAAGTAGGGTGTTACACGTATTTCTCCTCAAAATAATTATAAAAGAGAAATCAAAAGAATATAGTAGAACTGTAAGCAACATAGAATCAGCAGACACCACACGTCTTACATGAGTGAAGGTGTGGCGAATTACAGGTTCACTTATGTGCATAGCCACCCGCACCTAAGTAGGGTGTTACATAGATTTCTCCTCGAACCACAACACAACATGGATCGGAAAGGAATATGAATCAAAAATCAATATAGAAAAATAAGATGAATAAAAAACATTGCCCAAGTTAGAGCTTACTTACAAAGACAACTAAGAGAGGATCGTACCTTCCTGCTCTTCGTTCTCTCATCAGCGCTTCGCTAGCGCTCCTTCCCCGCTCCCTCTCCTCGTCCCGACCACTCGACCCTAGCCGTTAGAAATCGTAGAGAATGAATGTGTGGGGGGATATTTATATGCATCAGAAAATTGCTAGCCATGGGTTAATCGGCCCATGGTTTTGGCCCAAGGTCCATGGTTTTGGCCAAAAGCTTATACTAAACTTAAGGCTTAACTTAGAACTTTCCAGAAGCATCTGGATTCACTAATGGAGCTTAATTAGCGTTAGTCGTGATCAACTTTCATTAATCACGATTTAGCTTTCGCGGCTCACGTTTAACTTATGCTGACCTTTGATTAGTGGTCTCTAATGGTCATTTGCAGTCTTCAATCCCAGTAGTTTCTTTAATCATGTTTATTTAGTCTCTATGACGATCGTTAGAGGTTAATGACATCTTAAACCTCGTTACTTCTTTTTCTTTCGAAAATCATAACAATTCAAAATGAAATCTGATTTACATGAAACAAATTTCGTTGGTTTCCTCTTGATGAGCTGGATCTTATAATATAGGATCTGAAAGAAGCCTAGTTCAAGACTTCACACCACATGTCCCGATTTTGGAGTACCCTCGAGCTTGAGCACTCAAGCATTGCACGTGCTAGCCGGGGATATTTACGCTAAGGACCCTTTGACTTCAGTTAATTACACAAATACCTCCATCCTTGGGGTAAAGTATGAAGATAAGCGACCGACTTCTTATATTTTCATTTCAGTCCCTATTGGACCTTTTTATGATGTTTATGAGTTATATTATGTATTTTCTTTGCATTTATACCCCTATCTTAAATATTGAATATCTTGAGAACCATATATCTAAACTAAATGAAATTAGTGTAGTTTCAAAGATCTAGAGATGCTCTTTATATGATGTAGTTCACTCTCGAATTCACTATGTCTAATTTATAAATTAAAAATTCAGAGAACTCTATAACATTTCAATTGTTGAGTTGAGCATCTTTATATCTTTTTAAAATCAATCTTTGATCATTTAATGCCTTGATTTGATTGATATTTTAACGCATTAATAGCGTGATTAATTTCTTGATTTGATAAGCATTTATTTAGAATAATCGCCTTTTATTGAGCAATAAATTTAATTATATCATTACATTAAGGCATAAATGAACATTAGATTCCAATTGCTTTATTGCTCTAAATCATGACCAAGATATGTAATCTTAATTTGAATTGATCATTAATTGGATATTTAATTGATTAATCATGAGCATACTATTGTTTGACTGTTTTTGTATTGTGCATTCTAGTTTTTTGTGCATATTTTCATTACTCTGTCATCTTCATATAATTGCATATAAAATCAAATAAAAAATCATGCATACATATTATTTTGCATTCTTAACCTGGATAGCACCTAAAATCGCTTGAACTAAATATTTATAACCTAGATTAAATTACCTAATTGTATGTGCCATTGTGTTTGAGCTTGGACTTATCCAGGATAATTAAGACTAAATCTTCTTCACAGTAACATCTATACTTACTTTTGATAATTCGATAGTTAGTTGTATTACAATGCATTTATATTAAACTAGCCAATTAAACGTTCATCAGTCATGAAGATCGAGACGTGACAAAGTATGAAGTTGGAGTGCAAGGGCAAAAGGAGGAGAGAGAAGGCCATAATTTGAAAATAGAATTAACATTTAGGCCCTGTTCGTTTGGGTCATAAGGAGGAATGGAATAAGGGGAATAAGTCTCCAACACGCTTCCCCGTGGTACGACTATTCCCCATTATTTCATCTTATTTCACTCTTATTCCTATCTTTATCCCACCTTACCTACCTTTATTTCACCTTATTCTCCTTATTCTTATCCTCCATCCGAACGGAGAATAGACCCTTATTCCCCTTATTCCCCATCCTTATTCCTGCTTATTCTCCTACCGAACGGGCCCTTAGGGTCAAATATGCCGTCTTTTCGTAGGAGATGTCGAACATAAACAACAAGAATAAATGGAAGTTAACACAGAATTATTCCATATAATGGTAAACAACTATTAAGGATTTGCCATTATATTTACGATTTTGAAATGTTATGCACGTAATAATGAAAGTATACAGAGCTTGAGTGACATTTTTACCCCTCTAAGTTGCCATATTGCTCTCTCATTGGTGAAGATCTATGCGTCTAATAACAAACACAAGTCTTCTTTAATCATTGCTCTTCATTGTTACCAACGGTAAAGCAGATCACGAGCACAATAAATAGAACACATGTAAACCCATCTTGATTAGTCCACACAAGGCTATAGATAACTATTCTACTATACAGAATGAATATAAGCTGCACAATTCGACCTCAAAACCTTTGAAGATGACGCTTCCTCGAAAAAGATCCACTACAATCCTACAATATGCATGCAGGATACAATCGTCTGTATAAATGATGAGAATTCGGATTCCAATATGATCTTGGTGGGTCATGACATAACGAGTACAGACAGGACAAACAACCGTCTTCACTTGGACATATAGTATCAACTTAGCGGACACATAGATATATAGTATACCATAACACGTATATATATATATATATCCAAAACAAAGGCACAGCTAGAGTCCATCATGCCGCAGCCTCCCTCTCCTCTTCTTCCTCGCCATAATCTTCAATCTCCGCCGTAGCATCTTGGTACTGCTGGTACTCCGCCACCAGGTCATTCATGTTGCTCTCAGCCTCTGTGAACTCCATCTCGTCCATGCCCTCCCCGGTGTACCAGTGCAGGAAGGCCTTCCTCCTGAACATTGCCGTGAACTGCTCGCTCACGCGGCGGAACATCTCCTGTATTGAGGTCGAGTTCCCCACGAATGTGGACGCCATCTTCAGCCCCGTCGGCGGGATGTCGCAGACGCTGGACTTGACGTTGTGCGGGATCCACTCGACGAAGTAGGAAGAGTTCTTGTTCTGGATGTTGATCATCTGCTCGTCGACCTCTTTGGTGGACATCTTGCCGCGGAACATCGCGGAGGCGGTGAGGTAGCGGCCGTGGCGGGGGTCGGCAGCGCACATCATGTTCTTGGCGTCCCACATCTGCTGGGTGAGCTCGGGCACGGTGAGGGAGCGGTATTGCTGGGAGCCGAGGGAGGTAAGCGGAGCGAAGCCAACCATGAAGAAATGGAGGCGGGGAAAGGGGATCAGGTTAACGGCGAGCTTGCGGAGATCGGAGTTGAGCTGTCCGGGGAAGCGGAGGCAGCAGGTGACCCCGCTCATGGTCGCCGAGATCAGGTGGTTGAGATCACCAACTAGCAATGGAAGAATGGTATTGGTCAAGGACTAGAAAAATTGTAAGAAAATGTTTGTAAAATATCTCTGTTTACATATCATTGTTGTTGAGGGGTTCATGTTTAAGATTAGCTATTCTCCCCATGAATTTACTTACAGGTGGGTGTGGCTAGCTTGAGAGTGCGGAAGCAGATATCGTACAGAGCCTCGTTGTCGAGGACCATGCACTCGTCTGCGTTCTCCACGAGCTGATGCACGGAGAGGGTGGCATTGTAAGGCTCCACGACGGTGTCGGATACCTTTGGCGAAGGGAAGACGGAGAACGTAAGCATCATGCGGTCGGGGAACTCCTCCCTGATCTTAGAAATGAGCAAGGTTCCCATGCCAGAGCCTGTGCCCCCTCCAAGAGAATGGCAAACCTGGAACCCTGTAAAGACATGGGGAAACTAAAGCTTATTTACATGCATAAAACCATATATATAGATATAAGGAAACACAAAAAATATTATGTTAAATCATATTAGTAGATTTAATGGATCATGTTACGTCAAGATTAGGGAAAATCACATGCACATGGTTTGGATACTCTACGTGTTTTGCTATAAGCACTAACCCTAACATCCTTGTCCATGACAACTTATTTTTCATATGCATACCTTGCAAGCAATCGCAATTCTCGGCCTCTTTCCTCACCACATCGAGGACTGCATCAATGAGCTCAGCCCCCTCAGTGTAGTGCCCCTTGGCCCAGTTATTACCCGCGCCGGACTGCCCGAACACGAAGTTATCTGGCCGGAAGATCTGCCCGTATGGACCGGACCGCAACGAGTCCATGGTCCCAGGCTCGAGGTCCATGAGCACAGCACGAGGGACATACCTCCCGCCGCTGGCTTCATTGTAGTAGACATTGACGCGCTCGAGCTGAAGCGGAGAGGTGCCTTTGTAAGCGCCGCTGCGGTCGATGCCGTGTTCATTGCATATAACCTCCCAGAACTTGCCGCCGATCTGGTTGCCGCACTGGCCGCCTTGGATGTGGAGGATCTCCCTCATCTCCGACGGCCGAGAGGGAGAGAGATTGGAGAGATTAAGGGAGAGGAAGTGTGAGTGAGAGAAAGAGAGAGAGACAGGAGGGAATGGGAAGGAGAGGAGTGAATTGGAATGGAAGGGGGCTTATATGGTCGGGCTTTGTTGAGTGTTAGGTCATGGGGAGGGTGAGATTACCGCATGGTGCGGGGAGGGGTTGGGGTTGTGTGGTTGTGGAGGAGGTGGATGCGATGGAAGGGGAGATGGGTTTGACCATACGGGTAATCTAATCTCGAATGGTTTTTGCTACATTTGGCTTTGCTAACAAAAGACAAAGCTCAAGTTAGAACGTGGAAGCAAAACAAATGTATATTCTTAGTTGCTCACTGATCTGTCTAGTCTATGAACTGCAAGTACATGCTAGATTCTAATTGAATCGCGTGGTTTGGAGGTACCTTATTCAAAGTATCACAAGTGATATTTAGAACTTGAATTTCCATTAGTTGCAAAAATTATGTTAATGATTCAAGCCGTCTTTTCGTTTAGCCATTTTGATTTTTTAAGAAAATGGATTATTTATAATCTTGCAAATGGACATTTATATATAGATATTAAGATGGTAGATCTTGCTTGTCGTCGATACCAGGTGGATAGTGAGGATGCGGATCACTTGTTTCTCAGATGCAGAAGCTCGATGGATGCTTGGGACTGAAAACTTGGGTGTTGTGGGGGGTCTTGTCAATCCACAAGGCATATCGACGGTCGTTGAAGTGACCACTCACAAAATCTGAATAATTCAACAATTAATCGACAATAGATATAGCAATGCGAAAATAAAATTTGGAGTTAAAATTTATTATAACTCTACAAGAAGTGTGTATAGGTGTAAGTATGCAGAGTGTCGAACACATGGACCAAACGTGATAAACTGTGCAGTGAATGCAAAAATTATCCTTCTTTTGTTTATTTATTTTCTTTTTGTGTGGATTTTTGATTATATATTTTTTATAGATTTTAATTTTATATTTCTTTATTATTTTTATTTTTATAGTTTTTATTTTCTTTTTATATTTTCTGATTTTTAATTTTTCTCTTCTAGTTTAATATATAAGATATATATAACTATATAGAGATATATATAATATAGGGTGATATAAGTATAAATTCAACGAAAAATAACCAAAAATTATAGAATTAAATATTTTTATATTTTTATATATTTTCTACTATTAATGTGATTTTTGGGAACTTTTTACTATATTTTAGGTATTTTGATGCCCAAAATATCCCAAAACAAGGATAAATTAAATATGGTGAATTGATTTGAGATTTAAAAATAACAAAAAGTCTCAAAACTTCTCAAAATAAATTTTAATATATAACAAATAATATAAATAAAATTTAGAAATATAAAGAAATATTTTTTGAGTTCTTGATGATTTTCTATATTTTTAAAGGATTTTAGAGCTTTTTGTTTTTAGGTTATTTTCTTTTTCTATGTTTAGTGGTTTTAAGTCTACATCTATAAAATACAAAAAAAATGGAATTTTTAAATAATATTTTATATTTTTTTTGGAATTTTTAATATAAACATGGATAAAACTATGCTATATTGATTTTTAATAAATAAGAAAAATTCTTGAAATACAAATCTAAAAATATAGCATGGAAGAGTATGTAAACAAACACTTAACCCTATTTTTTCATAATTTTTGGAGCATGTTTGATATTTTTAGAAATTAGAAAAGAAGGATAAAAATAAATGAACTATAAAGGTATAATTGCAATTAAAAATAAATTTGAGGTTTATTATGCAAAATACCCAAAAGTTTTCAACTGAATTACAAATTTTTAAATTCTAAAAGCAAATTAGATGTAAGGGGCTACTTGCAAAAGGGATACCTCACGTAGGACAGCACATGAGGTGGAGTGGTAAGGACTCAAATGCAATATGAAAGAAGCTTGAGGGTTCCTTTGCAATTTTTACAAAAAATATTAAATTTTATAAATAATTTATAGGACTAAAATAAAATAAAACAAAAATAGGGGCGAGGTGTGGAAATTACACCAGCGTACGCCTAATAGAGTGGTTGTGATCCACCCATTTATCTACGTATCGACTCAGGAGGGCATGATGGCGTTTCAGCAGCAACGTCTAGGATTAGATCCCAGGACATGATCTGACGGTCTAGAGCTCTTTAATCCGCCTCCAGCTGCTTCATCTTGAGAATGCCCCTCTATCGGACGGCGGGCAAGGTTGTGGAGGAAGACACGAAGAACTCGCCCTAGAAGAGATTGAAATCGAAGATGCTCAAGCTTCCGGCCACCTACGTCATCCTGAAGATCTCTAACATTCCAGCAGTCTCCTTGGAGCTCCCAAATGTCTCAAAGATGTCCAGGGACCACTAGTAGGTCCCTAGAGCTCGATGCTTCGTCGGAGGACCTGGAGCTCGTTCTTCGATCTAGATGGCACGTAGAAGGGCTCTTAAACACCTACACATGATATAAAAGACACGGGAAAGGAAGGGGGAAGATGTTGGTAGTTATTTAGTGAAGGTCGAAGGTGAAATAGCATGGGGTGACGAGGTTTGGTGGCAGGTGGCGGAGATGAACCTCGGGTGACTTGATCAGAGGGGAATCTGGTTGAATGGTGAAGGGGGAAATATGGAGAAGAGGTATGGCTAGGAAATGGGGTGATCGATGGAGGCGGAATAAGGGTGGTACTACGAAAAATGATGACCGGAGCTCTAGAGCTTCGACGAAGTATAAATCCTAATTACAAGCTAAATCTATTGTTAAGGTATGAAATAAAAATAAGGAAAGAAACCTAAGCTTAAGGACTACCTAAAAAGCTGGAAAGAACTACCTCAAGCGGTTAGTGGCTTCGAGATGACCAAAGGACATCCGCCTGAAAGCATATGTCCCAAACGGACAGGTGAATGTCGTTTTGTCCTGGTCTTTGGGCGCTATGGCCACTTGATTATAGCTGGATTACCCATCAAGAAAGAAATAGTGACTCTTCCCAGCTAGGCTTTCAATGATCTGATCAATATATGGCAGCGGGAAATGATCCTTCTTGGTGGTCTGATTCAATCCTCTGTAGTCCACACAGACCCTCAAAGTAGTGGGTACCCGGGTAGCGATCTCCTCTCCAGACTCACTCTCAACTGTAGTGGTGCTCGTCTTCTTGGGCTCCTCATGCAATGGACTAACCCACTTTGAGTGGAGATGGCGTAGATAATATCGACGCTCCACCATTTTGATCTCTTTCATGATCACATCTCGAAGATTTGGGTTCAGCCGTCGCTGGAACTCACACGATGGCTTGGTGTCCTCCTCGAGATAAATATGGTGAGGGCACAAGGCCGGACTTATCCCCTAAAGATCAGCTACGTTCCATCCAATTGCCTTGCAGTTTCTTTCAAGAACCTCCATCAAATGAGATTCTTGTTACCAGTCAAATCTGCTGAGATAATGACTGGGTACATCTCTGGCTCACCTGCAAGGAATCCATACTTAAGCGACTGTGGTAAGGGCTTCAACTCTGGACAACTGAGAGCTGCCAAATCTGGCTTCTGAAATGTCTGCGTGAAAGAAACCAAATCTGCATTGGAGAATCTCGTTGATCGTGTGAATTTAGCGAAGATGGCCCTGTTGGTGTGTCTGTGACCGGTGCTGGCTCAGTCTCCACCCTAGTTGTTGGCTCTGTGGGAATCAGACATGGCAAATAATCATCAAACTCAACCAAATCAATGTCTGAATCCGATGCATCTGAATCAGAATCACATGAAATATACTCTGCCTCGCTCTCCATAGAGTGATCGTCATCCTCGAATGTGTCCTCTTTCAAGAGTGTGCTATCCGAACTCTCATCTCCTGGAATTTGTAGCTCTACAACATCTGATGGTGTGATAAGAGATCGTGATATCAGATCGGACCAAACTACCTCATCATTTGTAATCACAAAGTCGCACTCATGGTGGATATCTCGCTCTACATCTGTCATATGCCCTGCATCGCTGGACTGCTCGAAGTAGGCTGAATCTCGCACTCTGGTCTCATCGATCGTCTCTATTTGTATACTTTCACCCTCGACGTGAAAGTATATCCTCCCACTATCATGGTCGGACATCACCTTGGTGTGGCCAAGAATGGACGCCTTCATATGATGGAGGTATCTGTCATAGACTCAGGGATCTCCATGTCCAATACAACAAAGTCCACGAGGAATTTCAGGCCCTAAATTGTGATGACCACGTCCTTCATCAACCCCTTTAGCTTCTTGACAAATCTATCAGCAAACTGAAGGATTGTCATGCTCTGTCGAAGAGGTACAAACTCGAATCGGTCGAGCAAGGCTACCGGAAGAAGGTTGGTAGAAGAGTCGTTGTCTAATAGAGTCTGGTCAAACTGCTGCTCATGAATATGACATCTGACATATAGAGCTCCTGCATCTGGCCTCTTGACTGAAAATCGGTTCTGGATGGCAAAGTATGTGGCACGAGTGAGCACATGGATCTCTGCATTATGATTCCTTCTCTTCCTACGAATGGTGGTCTTCTCTCTTAAATTCTTCTGGATGAAAGGGATGTGCTCAAGTGCCTCCTATAGAGTCAGTTGGATCTGGAACCTGTCAATCATCTGCTGGTTGAACTCTAGCTGGTGTGTCTTTTTTAAGTTTTCTTTTTTATTCTCCTTCGCTAAGCGGAGTGATTGGGGGAAGGGGATAGCTGGACCCTCCTCAGATAGAGGGTTAGGAATAGTCTCTTGTGTGGGTGAAGGAGTGGAATCCATATTGATATCATCATGCAACACATTGGACTCGAAGAAGATACAAATGCCTTTCCTTTATTCATATTTTTTGTCTTCTCTATTTTTCTTTTTTTTTTGTTTTGCTCAAAACTGTACTGAGATACATCAACAGAAGGAAACACAACTGGAGTAGAAATGGTGGCATCAGTACCACCCATGGTGTCTGTCTTTGTAGCATCAGCACCACGCTCTGGCTCAGCATCTGGTGAAATGGTGGCATCAGTACCCCCGACAACATCGGGAGATATGACGGCCTCAATACCATCAGCTGGATTATCATCCTTCATAGCGTCAGCACCACCTTCATCAACATCATGAGTGACATCAGCACCACTATCCTCCTCGTCCGGTGCTCCCGAATCCTCAAGTGGTTGTCGCTCAGACGAGGCACTGTCGACTGGCATTCTATCGCTCCTAGGTGTCACAAAATCAAAAGTAAATATATAGGAAGAAATATCAATTAAAGAATCACTAGGAGTGGTGGTTTTATTGAACTGTACCTGCTCAGACTTCCTCTTCAGATTGGTCAGGTTAGGCTCGATCTGAGTGGGTATGGCGGCCTTGCCCTTGATGATATCCCTCATCTCCTACCAGAATTCGTCCATCTCCCGCTGGAAGGATGCCTGTTGGTCTGAAAGTAGTTGGGCAAGATCGTCAAGGGCTGGGTTTTCATAGACGGGTCCATGAGAACTGGATGGGTTGCCTTGCAGGAAATGAGGCTGGCTCTGTTGGTACTAGTGTGGAGGATGCTGAGTGTACTGCTGAGGCTGCTGCTGCCTCCATTGCTATCCTTGATGGTAGGGATGAGGACCTTACTGGTAATGTTGTGATGGCTGGGAGTATTGGGACTTCTACTGCTGCGACTGGCTGATCTGTCTGCCCTGAGCTGGAGGTTGTTGTTGGGACGAGGTGCCTTCGACAGACCATCTGAATCCGGGATGATCACGACGGATCCTGAGCTGTTGCCAGTCATACCAAATCCCGTTGACTTACATCAACAGCTCCTGCTCGTATGGGGAAGGAGGAAGAACTGCCAGGGGTTGATCCGACTGATACACCACCATCTAAGTGTACTGAGGTGGTGGTGGCTGAGAGTAGTGTTGCTGCTACTGTACCGGATCTTCCTGAATGTGACGCACCTGGCGGTACTGGGTAGGTGGCTGGGTAGAGTTGCTATTGCTAGATCAACCTGTGACCAGAGACGGGGTTAAGGAGTCATCTGTGCCTCTTGGAGACACATGATCTGGGTCTTCAGGTCACTAAGCATCTGTGCCAACTGATCTATCTGAGTGAGGCCCTGGCACTGCTTCTTCTCTATAATCTCGATGCGGTCCAGCTTCTCGCTGATAATACCCATGTCAGTTGTGGATGACTCTGCCTATGCTGTTGTTGTTGCTGACTAAGTAGAAAGACCTGCATCGATCCGTGCTATCCTCTGATAGGACACGGCCTGTGGGAGGGACTTCCCCTGTGTATAGACCCGAGTCTGGGACATCACCGTGTAGTTATCTGCCATCTCCTCATAATGGCCCAGACGTGGTCATCATCCTTAGCAAAATAGGACCCCCCACATGAGGCATTGACAAGCCCATACAGCTCCGGTGTCAGCCCACAAAAGAAACTCTAGACTAGATTGGGTTTTGATATCTCATGGTGTGGACATCAGTCAATGAGCTCTCTAAAGTGATCCCAGGCCTCGTGAAACTGCTCGTTCGGGATCATTGTGAAATTGTTGATCATGGCTCTAGCTGCATTGGTCTGGTCAAGTGGATAGTACTTGTTCAGGTAGTTGGTCCGGAGCTGCTCCCAGGTGGTGACATATCTCCCTAAATGCTTTAGCCAATAGGCTGCTCTGTCAACCAATGAGAAAGGGAAGGCGATCATCTTGATCATGTCCTCGTCCACAAATCTGTCATCGATAGTACTGCAGATCATCTCAAACTCCTGGAGATGAAGGTGCGGCTCCTCAGTGGCAAGTCCATGGAACTTGGGTAGAAGCTAAATGGTCTGGGGGCAAAGATCAAAATCGCCCAGGATCTCCGGGAGCTAAATCCATCAATGAGTGAGAGTTGCACCAGGGTTGTGCAACTGCCTCATCGTGTGTGGTGGCCTCGGCTCTGGTTGATCTTCAGGTCGTTTGTCTCCTCCTCCAGCTTCTCCTCCAGCTGTAGGTATCTCTCCACCGGTTGGTCTCTACGGCTCCCCTCTGCTGGCTCTCATCTCCGCAAGCTCATGTCGCAACCTGCCATGAATGCTTCTTAGTCATGAATCTATCTCTACATGGTCTACAAGAATGCTAGAAGTGTGTTGTTGATGGCACCCTGATCAAGAATGTATGTAGAACCCTGGGGCTGCTCATCGGTGCGTCCCTTACTGCTGGCCATCTCTGGAGTCTCTACAAAGGCAGAAGACCCCAACTCAGGTGCCGTCAAATGTACATAAATCTGTGTTGGCCTATACTCGGGCACCTCAAGACTGGTAGAAGAAGGGTGGTCGACGGGGAACATGATGGTAGCGAACTCAGTTTCGGAGAGCAGGTTTGGGCTCTCCGAAGCTGCCTTAGATGAGTTGAACGGAGTGCTCGAAAGTGGTGCTGACAAAGGCAGCCTAAGGGACCTCCTTCCCATCATCGTGATGTAGGGATTATGATGATGAGATATGGAATGGAAACATGATCAGAAATCAAACCCCAATTAACCTACGCAACACTGAGCTGATGATCGTGAAAGCTCGATCGTTAATCTTGTCAATTTTATTTAGGTGATCAATCGATCTATCAGAGCAATTAAGCGAGATGTTGGGAACCCGATGCTCCCAGGAGATTGGCCTAATCCTATAGTTAGTTTTTCGCAGCCAGTATAGGTGCGGACTGTTTACCGGCTACCTGATCTACCCAATCTTCTAAGGAAGTCCCGGCTGATTACCGGCTACCCGGTGAAATCCTCATTGGACAACAACCAACCGCAAAATCAGTAGTCTGAAGGAAGTTCAGGTATGGCTCTAACCTAGTGTGTGGGTCATCCTCTTTCTACAGAAAAGCTAACCAATGAGGGATGACTCTCCCCAAAACAAGAGATTTTATGATGAAGTGTATTTTAGGGTCCAATTTGCATTAGCAGTCCCAATTTTATTGTTTTTACTTTTTTTTTGATATTTTCCAAATAAAAGCAACACCTAACAAATTTTTCGATCTCATGGGTTATTTTGAGTCCAAAAACTAGGGGAGGAAGTTGAAAAAGCCGATGCACGATCAAACACGATGAAGCATGCAGAGATAGAAATGTGTACATGTCTTCAGCACTCTATATGCAGGGTGATTCATACATAAATTTAAAGAAAGAAAATAAACTAACTATATGATGCACGAAGAAATCGACTTTAGACGAGCAATTTCTAATGATCGTGAAGAACAAATAGTTAACTAATCAGAGAGAGAGAGAGGCCTAAGTCTGGTCTCGGACGTCGATCGGTATCTGCCACAACGGGTCCTGCACGTGTTGTATACGACCTCTAGTGGCATGTGTTCTCTCTAACGATCAAGTTAACCTTTTTTCTTATTTATTATTAGCTAGGTCCAATTACGATCTATAGGAACATGCAAGCAATTAGGGGTCGGGCCTTATCTATTTACGTCACAATCACCAAAATCCTAAGTCTAGGGGTCAAAACTTTGGGAATTAAATAGAAAGTAAGGCGATAAAATCAAAACTCGAAAAAAACCCGGTGAGGTCCCCCAAGCACACTGGTGCTCGATGAAACAGACCTCGAAATGTCCAAGTATCCTAAATAGAGTCCAAGTTCACAATTATTACAATAATAACAATCTATTAAATATAAACTATCTATCTAATAAAACTAAGTCCTCATGCTCTTCTGCTCTTCCTCAGGTGTTGTCTCCTCCAACAGAAAGTCGATGCGACCCTCGGGCAGTTCCTACCATGAAAAATAGAAATAGAGAGAATGCCAGAAACAGTTTTATCAGATAGATACCAAAATGAGCGAAAATAGAAAAACGACTACTAAGTCATGCTCCCTGGCAACGACGCCATTTTGATGATCCTCCTTGCAACTAGGGTTAAGTAAATAAATAATAAAGGTCGTTGCGACCCGAATCACCAAGCTCGGTCAATCAAGAAGAAGAAAAACCACTCAAACAAATAAAAGAATCAAGCAAAATGTAGGCGGCCTCACTATTATTTTTACCTGGTATAGCAACCAGGGTTGAACACAAGGAGCACAAAAATGTATGAAGTAGCCAAATTTCTGGAATAAAATAAAATAAAATATTTTGTGTTTTTTATTTTGTAATTTTTTATATTTTTAAAACAAAAATAAAATCTAACAAATAAGAAAACAAGGCACACAACAATCTTTTTGTATTTTTGGTTTTGGCTAAAATTCTTGGAAAATTACAATAAAAATATTTTTGAGTTTTTAATTTTTAAAAAGTTTTTGGTAGTTTTCTGGAAATTTTCTCATGTTTTTTGTGATTTTATGAAAAATCAAACAGTAGAAGAAGCTACAAATATTGCCTAGCCAGGAATAAATTGCAAATTAAAATTGCTTAGAATGCCTTGAAGTCTTGGGGACAATTTTATGATAAACTAGAAACAAAATGCTACAAATAAGAACTGCAATGGTATTTTTTTATTTTTCTGGATTTTTTATGATTTTTATAATTTTTTAGGTCTTTTGCAATTTTTAGGTTTTTTAAGAGGAACATTCGAACCAAAATAGTATTGGAGTTAAATGATACTAAAAGATGCATACATATTTTTTATAGAATTTTTTAAGACCTTTTTCGAATTTTTATGGGTTTTATACCTTAGATAGGACAATTTTTGGGATTTCTTGATTTTTCAAAAATAATAAATGCAAAGCAATTAATCCAGGAAAATCACAATAAATACTAAACAGAACATGAGTTAAAGATAATTTTTATATAATTGTCTGGATTATTTTGCTATCTATTGGGGTAAATAAAAGACAAGCAGTTTGCAGGGACATGTATGCAATTAAAACAAAGTTCCAAACCAAATAATAACACAGATGAAAAGTGCAGGGCCTAACTTGCAAAATATCCAAGAAAACATGTGTGCAACATGTGAACCAGGCTCGCATGGGTATAAATGCAAATCTCAAAAACTTGTTATTCAAGTCATAACATCCATAAAGTACAGGCCAGAGAATGCAAATAACCCAGGAAGGCATGTGGGACTACACGTGAGTCCAAACACACTGGACTAAAATGCAAATACTAAAAATGACAAGGGTCTAACTGCAAATTGTCCAAAGTAATTTTAACTACGATAAATATTTACAGGACAAAATAGAAAACACAAAACAGATAGGGGCCTAAGTAAACGTTACCCCTTATTAAGGCGCTATCCAACGGCTGAGGGATCCCCACTAACGGATGGACGGTCGAGATCAAGGGATACCCCTATGATGATGAACGATGCTGAAGCGATCCTTAGATGAATCTGACGGTCCTGGATACCCTGCTTGCGGATGGTTGAGATTAGAATTGGGGTACACCTGGATCTAAACGGCCGGGAGGATGCCTGGAAGAACTCCATAAGAACTCACCTCTGACGAGTTTCAATCAGCGAATGCGCGCGGTCAAGGCATCGCTAGGAGCTGTTGTGATGGCAGAAACATCACCTTCAATAGTCCGTAGCTACTGGAAGGCTCAAAAGGGTCTAGGACCAAGGAGAAGGTCCTAGAGAGTAGTGGGGTCCTGGAACTGTTGTTCCTGGCTCTTTGATCTCCAAATGAGGTTTGTGGGTGCTCCCAACCTGTAAGATAATGGGTGTGCTTGGAGAGAAGGCTTCGGCAAAGGAGTAGAGCACTAATGTTACTCAAAAATAGGGGAAGAGTGTATGGGCCAGGTCTCCGGTGGGGTGGAGGAATCGACCTATTTCTCAACCCCAATCCAGTGATTGGAGTCAAGAGGGAGATTGCGCAGAGCGTGTAGAAGTGAAGGAGGGTTGTGTGAGTATGTGTGAATATCAGAGCGAGGTGGCAATGGGGGATAGATATGGTCATTGGAGTTGTGATAGGATGCGGGTGAATGATCGAATTGAACTGGAAATGGAAGGTGAATAGAGTACCAATTGGTGAAGAAAGTCGCCTGGGGTTGCGGACAAGGTCCACGGTGGTGATGGCCTCAATGGAATGGCGTGTCCAGAGGCTGAAACTCCTCAAGCCGGAGCTGAGATGACCTCGCTAGACCTGGGGGCTGCAATGCTCCAAATGCTCCTCTCTCCCTCTCCCTTTCGTGTTGTCACTCTGAAAAGGAAAAGATGGGTGCAATGGAGGTGGTGGAGTAGCCGAAGGTGTTGAAAAAGGGAGGGGTGCAAAGGTTATATAGGATTCCAGGCCTGGGAAGATCGGGGGAGAGCCCGTAAACTGAGGCATGGATGATCATGGGAGAAGTCGAGCGTTGATTAGGGATCCACGCCCCTTAGTCAGGGCTTGAAATCGGAGGGGATGGTGCCATGATCGGGTCAGGAAAATTTGGTGAATATCGGTGTAAACACGAACCAGGAGAAAAAGGGAAAGAGGGGACTAGTTGACCAAGGTCAATAGGGCTGATGTGGTCCAATCACAAGCGGGGGAGAAAAAAGACAAAAGGCGCTAGAAGACAAAATAGTGAGAAAAATAAAGATAAATGAATTAAAAATAATAAATGAATTTAAATTAAAAAGTGTATAAAATAAAAAATGTTTATTATTTTTCAAACTATTTTTCTGTGATTTTTAATTATTTTTATGAAAAATAAATTGATGTATATACAATATATATAGTATTATATAAATGTATAATATACCTATGTATTATGTACAATTATTTATTATTTTATTTCTAAACAAATACAATTATTTTATATTTTATTTATTTATAGCAATATTTTATAAATGCAAAGGATTTTTATTTTATTTTTATAAGTTATTTACATATATATATATAATAAATAGGAAATGTGATAGACACAAGTGTATTTTATACAATGATGGAGGATTTTTATTTCTATTTTTATTTTACTTTATATTCATTTATTTATAGGAATATATACAAGGTTATAAAATAATGAATTACTTTTATTTGTCAAAGATAAATCTATAAACAATATACACAAATATAGACACTATAGATAATACAAAGTGAGCCATGTCTCTCTCTCTACTTATTTTATTTTGCGATCAGGTCAAGGCATGACCTTTTCTTGGGATTTGCATCACTCCATATTTATTCTAAATACTTCATTCTTTTTCTTTTCCTTTATTCTTTTATTTTTGCATAAAGTTGCATGCTAAATATGTAATATTAACACATGCATGCCATTTGCTAAGTTATTGTATTTACAAGTATTTACATGATGTTTTGCCAAGAAAAAGAGCTAAACTAAAAGAATAAAGAGTGAGAATCAGGGATTCATCAATGATATGCTACGATCATGTGCCTTAGAATGGAAGGGATCATGGGTTAATCATTTACCTCTTGTGGAATTCACCTAAATCAATAGTTACCATGCAAGTATAGGCATGGCACCGTTTGAAGCACTATATGAATGTAGGTGTACTACTCTTCTGTATTGGCAAGAGCTCGGAATAAAAAACCTTTATGATTTAGATAGACTCAAGGAGACATGAGAAGATGTAGAGCTTGCTCAGAAAAGAATAATAATTGCTCAGAGGCGCTAGAAAAGCTATACTGATACCAGGTGAAAAGACCTTGAGTTCGAGGTAGATGACCTTGTATTCCTCAAAGTATCTCTTATGAAGGGAGTTCATAGGTTCAGCTTGTTTGGGAAGTTGGCACCCATGTTTGTAGATCCCTTAAAAATTATTCAGCGGGTTGGGAAAGTTACATATAAACGTGCACTTCATCTACATCTTTCAACAATAGATGATGATGTTTTTCATGTATCAAATCTGAGAAAGTGTATTAGGGATTTTGAGCATAAGATAAGCTATGATGATATGCATGTTGAGCCATACTTGACATATCTAGAAATAAATGTGTAAATACTAGACATGGATTTCAAGAAGTTAAGAAATAAAGAGGTGCCTCTAGTTAAAGTTTGTGGCGGAACCAATGGTTTAAAGAAGATACATGTGAACGTGAGGCAGATATGAGAAAGAAGTACTCCTATTTGTTTGAATCATAACACTATGTATTACGTATATCTTCTTTATAAATTAAATGATGTTCATTCTCTTTAAGGTTGTCATTGTTTCAACCTCTTTAAAGTTGTTGTGCCTGCACTTCAAGTCTCGAAAATGACATTTCGTTTAAGGTTGTTATAATTGTAAAGCCTTGAACTTGTCCATCTCTCGGATCATGTGTCATAAAACCCGGCTCGTCAAGTAGAAATCAACAGAATTTGTTTCATGTGAATCGAACTTCATTTTGAATTGTTATGATTTTTAGAAGAGAGAAGTAAGGAGGCTTAAGATGTCATTAACCCTAATCACTGTCATTATGACTAGTTAATCATGATTAAGGAGACTAATGATAGATTAAGGATTACTAACCACTACTAGCAAATAGTAATAAGGGATTACTGAAAGATAATCATGATTAGAAAAAGTTAATCGTGATTAGTGAAAGCTAATCGTGATTAGCCCTAATTAAGCGTCATTAGCAATTTAGAAGTTTTTGGAAGGTTCTAAGTTAATCCCTAAGCTTTGGTATAGGCATGGGCTGCTAACCATGGTTAAGGTTTAAACCATGATTTATTAACCATGGTTGGTGATTTTTTAAAGCATGTAAATAGCCTACCCATTTATTTTCTATGATTTCCACTACCACTACTACTCCAAGGACTAGGGTCGAGAGGACATGAGGAAGGGAGGGAGGCAAGGAAGGAGCGCCAGTGAAGAGTTCTCGAGATGACGAGGAGGAGGACAATGCGATCCTCTACTAGTTGGCTTCGTGTAGGAAATAAGTAGCTCTAACGTGAGCTAGATTTTCGATTCATCTTCCTTTTTGTCCTTTTTGATTCGTTTGGTGTTGTGGTTCGAGGAGAAATATGAGCATAGCCCTGCTCGAGTATGGGCGACTCGGTCGTTAGTGAGCATACGAGTTATTCGTATAACTACTCACCCTTGACAAGAGACAAGCCGATTCTACGATTTTTTTATCGATTTTATAAATATTTTGATGGAGAAATATGTGTAACACTCTCCTTAGGTGCATGCGGCTTGGTCGTTAGTGAATCATGTGATTCATCACATGCTTCACTCACCTAAGACATGTGGAGTTTACCGATTCTCCATCCCCTACAATTCTATTATATTCTTTCTATTTTGCTGCTATTTTTCCTCTCTATGATTTTATAAAGGAAATTCTTTCCATTTTCTTTATAAATATGTCCCAATATAAGGGGAAATTCTGCTAATTCATAGAAATATACCTCAATATAAGGGAAACTCTGCCAAAATTTTCCTAGAAATATCATCCCGTATAAGGGGTTGCTCTGTTGAAATTACGAGCGAAAATATGGTATTTGCATTCTTCGTTCTCTCTTTGAGTTCTTGGTACGTTTCCGTGTACTTGATACGAAAGTAAAATTCAATCAACTCAGGATCTCTACATCACCCTTTCAGAAAATGAATCGATAAAACGCTAAATATGTGAGAAAGGGCTCAATTTGATAACAAAATCCTTCCTATTATAGTTGGATTTTTCATATGAGATCGTTAAAATTCCTGATTTTATGTTCTTTGCTATGAATAACCCTAATTTGGCTATTTTGAGAAATTATGAAAAGTTGCTTTGTGATCCCACTAAAATAATGGCTAAGCATCGAATTAATGTAGTGGCTTGAAAAGTTAGGGTTTGAGAGTTAAAATATGTGAAAATATGAGTATATATATAGTAATTAATATATATGTAAGTCTGTAATCAATGTTGATGAATAAGTAAATCGAAGGTGAGGAATTACATCATGGGAATTGATGTGTATTGAGTTGGATCCTGGAAAGGATCGTGTGTTATGTTAAGGATGATTGGGAGTAGAACTATAGGTCGATCATTCAACATGTAGGTTTGTTGGAAGAAACCCTTATTAGTGTGGCCCTACCTAGGTGGTACATGGTTGCCCTGTTATGACAAGTGCGCATGAAATAAATGAATGGTTTGTAACTCGTAGTACTGGGTGCCAATATCTTTGAGTTGAACAGCAGAAGATGTGGATGTGCTATGTGGAAGTATGCAATGGTATGATTAGCAGTTGGGTTACGATAACACTTGAAATAAGCTGTTGGTAAAAAAGATTAATGTGAAAATGGCATGTGGTTTTAAACAACCGGGTCCTCGAGGATGATATGCATCTGTATTGAATAGGCGGTAGTGTCTAAAGACCCCGGATTACTAATAAAGACATATTATCAAGGGTAGATTGGAGATTTGATTGAGGCGAAGAGCGACCACCTAAGCTCATCAAGTATCAATGCAATCCCCAATCTCGGAGTGTCCACAACTTCGGGGTCGTGACAATTATGTCCTATGATAATTGATTTATTAGTAGTAACATTTGTTAAGAGATCCAAGAGGTATTCTCATTTGTGTTCCAAGAGTCCTCTAATGGCCTCATCACGATCATCGTCCTCTCTGCCATGATTCTGTTTCTTGGGCGTCAACTTTTTGGGATTCTTCTTTCTATCGGATATAAGAGGTGTGTTAGGTTCAATTTAAGAAAAGAGTTTTTCACTGACGAGAGGGCCATTCTCTCTGATTGACAAAGGAGCATATGCATGGGTCTGACCTTGCTCAAAAAAGAAGAAACCATACACGAGAAGAGGTCCATCCTAAGTAGGAGGTGTTCAGAAAGAGAGTTTTATCAAACTGGTGAGAATTTTGGGGGAGAATTAGTCACCGTACATCGTGTAAAGTCCACACTAAACTTGACTTCCTCCTCCATTCTCGATTCAAGAGTGTATGACTACCAAATACAAGTGATATGAAAAGGTGCAAAAGTGTGATCTTACGTGCAAACACAATTAAATCACAATGTGAAACCTATGTCCACACGTAACATGATGATAACCATAATAGTTCGACTTATTTGAATCTTTCAAGTATTAGTGTTTATTTTTGCAACCAATTGTACTTAAGCATGCTCATAGATGTTACCTCTGATGATGTCACCATTTAAGGTCGAAGGCAAGGGTTTACGATGTTATATACTAGACAGTCATAGTACATCCACTCAGGGGGCAAGTTTAGAGATTTTGGCTCTAATCCTCATGGATCGTGCCTCGCTTAATCTCGAAAGTACTCGCAAATAATGTTGGGGTTTATCTCTCATGTATATTGATTTTTTTATTTGTTTTATTTGGCCAAAAGATTTGCAGCCCTAATCTTAATAAAGATTTTTACTGAATTTGAGTCGGTTCTCAAGAGATTGCCTATAGGAGATTCCAATTTCCTTTCAGATTTATATGAATTGAAAATATGCGGGAAAATAAAAAAAGCTACGCAACGGGAAACACAACGTTGAATGCATAGTTAGAGATACTTACAATGATTCCTCGCAATCTCCAAACAGAATGCAAAATATAATTTATAAATCCTAAATATATATTTCTAATGATTGCTTAGAAAAAAGCCACACCTAGACAAAAATTTTCTATTAGTGATGAAATAAAAAATTGATTTGACTAACTATTAGAGCGGTCGATTGTATCCTTTAGTGAAAAAAAAATATGATTTTTGTTCTATGAGCTCATGCATAATAATCCTAGTTGCTCTAATAACTGATGTACAATCCTAGAACTATGTCAAAAATTTGGCGCCGACCACTCAACTGGGGTCGAAATAGATCGAGTCCAAAAGTTATGTTCTACACATATGAGACTTTGAATGGAGTTTACTATAAATGTACAAAAAATAGAAAAATAGAGAAAATAAACCTAAACTCTAGGTCTCTCTCTCTCTCACAAACTCAATAAAACAAAAAGTTTCTCGACATTCACGTTCTTTCCATGGAAGTCTCCACCTTTTGTTCTCCTATTGCATTGAATCCCAAAAATCCATTTTAGTTCACAAGTAAATGAAATAAAAGGAGTGAATTGGCACACAAAATTGATAAATAACACATAAATTCAATATCATAAAAATAGATCTAAGTTCTCAAAGCCATACAGCTTCTTCGACAACGACGACATATGATGAATCACTTTTTATCCTTACTAATTTTAAAGAATCTATTAATGTATGTTGAGTTATTGTATTATAATGTGGACTAAAAGCAATCAATCAAACAACCCACAAAAGATGTATGCGTGAATGTGATGTTAGTGAAGTCCAAGGTTGAACACAAGGAAGCAACAAAGATTTTAGATATAACTTCGATCAAATTAGGGTGTCCAAGTAATTGTACAAATATCAATTATGTGTGATGTGAAGCAATAATTTTTAAAATTTTATTTCTAAAATTTTTATTTAGTAATTTTTATTTACTAACCATGGTTAGTGATTTTTTGAGGCCTATAAATAGTCCCCTACCCATTCATTCTCTACAACATCCACTACCACCACTACCCCGAGGACTAGGGTGAGAGGTCATAAGAGGACAGGGAGGAGGGGAGGGAGTGCTAGCGAATCACTGTCGAGAGGATGAGGAGGAGAACGATACGGTCCTCTCCTAGTTGGCTTCATGTAGAAAGTAAATAGCTCTTGCACGGGTGCGGGCGTCTCGACTATCAGTGAGCATACTCATTTTTCGTATAAGTCACTCACCCTTAAGAAGAGACTTGCCAAGTCTATACTTTTTTTAATCGATTGTATAGTTATTTTGATGGAGGATTATGTGTAACATCCTACTTAGGTGCGGGGCATTGCGTCGTCAGTGAATCATGTGATTCATCACATGCTTCACTCACCTAAGACACGTGGTGTCTACTGATTCTCCATCGCTTGCAGTTCTATTATTACTCTTTTTATTTCGATGTTGTTTTTCCTTTCGATGATTTTATGGAGGAGACTCTTTTTATTTTTCTTTAGATCTATGTCCCAATATAAGGGGAAACTCTGCTGAAATTTTCATATAAATATGTACCGATATAAGGGGAAACTCTACCAAAATTTCCTAAAAATATCACCCCATATATGGAGAAGATCTGCTAAAATTACAACAAAAATATATTCTTCACTTTCTTCATGTTCTTCGTTCATTCTTCGATTTCTCGGTACATTCTTCGTGTACTTGATACGAAAGTGAAATTTGATCGTTTAAGGAGATGTAGATCACCCTTTTTGAAAATGAATCATAATAAAACACTACATATGCGAGAAAGAGCTCAATTAGGTAACAAAATCCTACCTTTCGCTATTGGGTTTTTCATGTGTAATCATTGAAATTCTTGATTTTATGTTCTTCTCCATGAAGAACCCTAGTTTGGATATTTTTGAGAAAAGATGAAAAGTTGCTTTGTTATATCCACTAAAATAACGGCTAAGCATCGAATTGATGCAGTGGCTTGAAAAGTTAGGGTTTGAGAGTTAAAATAGTGTAAATATGAGTGTGTGTATATATAGGAATTATTATATATGTAAGTCTATACTCAATGTTGATGAATAAGCGAATTGAAAGCTTAACGGAGGAATTACAACATGGGAATCGATGTTTATTGAATTGGATCCTAAAAAGGATTGTGTGTTATGTTAAGGATGACTAGGAGTAGAACTATAGATTGGACATGCAACCTGTAGGTTTGTCGTAAGGAACCCGTATTGGCATGACCCTACCTAGGAGGTACACAATTGCCCTGTTATGATAAGTGCACATGAAATGAATGAATTATTTGCAATGCATGGTACATGATGCCAATATCTTTGCGTTGAATGATAGAAGATGTGTTCGTACTATGTGGAGGCACGTGGTGGTATGATTAGGTGTTGGGTTACGATAACACTTGAAATAAGCTGTTGGCAAAAAGATTAAGGTGAAAATGGCCTGTGGTTTTAAGCAACCGGGTTCTCGAAGACGATATGCATCTATGTTGAACAAGCGGTAGGGTCTAAAGACCCTTGATTACTAATAAAAGAAATATCATTGAGCGTAGATTGGAGGATTGGTTGAGGCAACGGGCAACGACCTAAGCTCATCAAGTATCAATGCAATCCCCAATCTCAGAGTTTTCACAGCTTCGGGGTCGCGACAATTATTAGCAATGATAATTATTTATTTGTAGTAATATTTGTTAAGAGATACAAGAGGTATTCTCATTTGGGTTCCAAAAATCCTCTAATGGCCTCATCACGGTCATTGTCCTCTCTACTATAATTCTGTTTATTGGGCGTTAACTTGATGAGATTCTTCTTTCTGTCGAATAAAAGTGATGTCTCAAGTTCTTTTAAAGAAAAGAGATTTTCACTGAGGAGAGAGTCTCCCTCTGTGACTGAGAAAGGAGCATAGGCATAGGTCTGACCTTGCTCAAAAAAGAAGAAACCATACTCGAGAAGAGATCCATCCTGAGCTTGGCGTGGTTCGGAAAGAGAGTTTTATCGAAGTGGTGAGAATTTTTGGGGAGAATTAGTCATCTATATCATGTAAAGTCCACATTAAATTTGACTTCCTCCTCCATTCTTGATTCAAGACTGTATGACTACCAAAAACAAGTGATGTGAAAAGGTGCAAAAGCGTGATCTTATGTGCACATATAATCAAAACACAATACGAAACCTAGATTCAGACTCAACATGATGAAAACCGCAAGAGTTCGACTTATTTGAATCTTTTAAGTATTAGTGTTTTTTTTTTCAAGCAATTGTACTTAAAAAATCTCAAAGATGTTGCCTCTGATGATGTCACCATTTAAGGTTGAAGGCAAGGGTTTACGGTATTGTATACCAACGAGTCAGAGTGCATACACTTAGGGGACACATATAGAGATTTTTGGCTCTAATCCTTATGACCCGTGCATCAATTAGACTCGAAAGTACCGGAAAATAATGTTGGGTTTGCCCTCCCATGTATACTGATTTTTATATTTTTATTTTATTTTATTTGGTTAAAAAATTGGCATCCCTAATCTTAATTAAGGTTGTTACTGAATTTAAGTCGGTTCTCAAGAGATTGTCTATAGGAGATTCTAATTTCCTTTCAGTTTTATGTGAATTGAAAATATGCAGGAAAATTAGAAAAGCTGCGCAATGGGAAACACGATGATGAATGCAGAGTTAGAGATATTTACAATGATTCCTCGCAATCTCCATGTGGGATGCAAAACACTATTTATAAATCCTAAACATATATTTATAATGAATGCTAAGAAAAAGCCACACCAAGAAAAAAAATTCTATTAGTGATGAAATAATAATTTTATTTGACTAATTATTGGAGTGGTCCAATGCATCCTATAGTGAAAAAAATGAATTTAGTTCTATGAGCTCATGTAAAATAATCCTAGTAGCTCTAATAGCTTATGTGCACTCCTAGAACTACATCAAAAATTCGGCCCCGACCACCCAATTATGGTCGAAATAGATCGAGTCCAAAAGTTCCGTTCTACACACATGAGGCTTTGAATGGATTTTGCTATTAGAAAAAAGAAAAATAGAGAAAATAATCCTAAACTCTAGGACTCTCTCTCTCATACAGACTCAATAAAACAAAAAGTTTCTCTACCTTCGCATTCTTTCCATAGAATTCTCCACCTTTGGTTCTCCTATTGTGCCGAATCCCAAAAAGCCTTTTAAGTTCATATGTAAATGAAATAAAAGCAGTGAAGTGGCACATAAAATTGATAAATAACCTATAAATTCAAGATCACAAAAATAAATCTGCTTTCTAAAAGCTATGCAGCTTCCCCGACAATGACACCATCCGATGAACTGTTTTTTATCCTTACTAATTATAAAGAATTAATTAATACATGTCGAGTTATTGTAATATAATGTAGATTAAAAGTAATCATATAAAAACTCATAGAATATATATGCCTGAATTTTATGTTAGTGAAGTCTAAGGTTGAACACAAGGAAGCAACAACAATTTTAGATATAACTTCGATCAAATTAGGGGGTCCAAGTAATTGTGTAAATATTAACTATGTGTGATGTGATGCACTAATATTTTTAAGTTTTATTTTAAGTTTTTTATTTCAGTAAATTTTTTATTTTTATTAGAAAATAAAATAAAAATAAATAGAAAATAAATGACAAGTATAAAGGAAAATAAGTGGCTTGTAAAAATGACTCCATTGTTAAATTAACTCTTAAAATGCAAATTATATCTTTTTTTCCTTAATATGCATGTAATGAGGAATTTTAAACTTTTTTTATTTGATGATGAATTTAATATGGTGTGGGTAATATTTTTTATCTTTTTCAATTTAAAGAATGAAAATGTAATATTTTTTAAAACTAAAAATATGCAATGTAATACATGATGAAATAAAGATACTATATTTTTTTAGAATTTTTAGAATTAATATTGATAAAAAAAATAAATTAGGCAAAATCCCAATTTGATGTTAACTAGTTTTTAAGAACATCAAATCATGTCAACTAATTTCACAAAAAATCTATATAATAGAGAAATCAGAGATGTATCTAAGACTATTTTGTTTTTATGAAATATTGTAATATGTGTCCTAGAAAATTAGATAAGGAAATATGAAGACTAGTTTATTCAGAGCATAATATTTAATGGTTTCTAAAAAAAGTGTGCCAAAAGTTTTCTTATATCAAAATTTCAGAAAAATCATTTTTTACAATTTTTAAAGATATATATTTGAATGTACAATGAATTAATAATGTCATAATCAATGATCTACTTAAAAATTCATAAATAATACAATTACTCTCTAAATGTTTTCTAAAATATGTCAAATGAAAGATCACTAGTTGGAGGTACAAAATGATACTAGTCTTGTATGTATATGATACATGGCTTGTAAGATATAATTAGATGAACATAGTGGTATTTCTACAACTAGGAATCAATCAAAACTTATTGTAATATTGAAAACTTTGTAGGTATATCATGAATTTTACCCAAAGGATTGATCTATAGTAATTGGAATGATCATGGATTGTCACATGTAGATTACATGTATAACCTAGTCTGCTCCGAGGATGGTTTGGATAAGATATAATCTTCTATTGAAGGGTGTGCAACATTTTCGTTCGTTAAAAAATGGTTGCACAACTCAGATTGAAGGTTGATTTGAGTGGCTCTAATGCAATCTCCATTAGAACAACAGATGAGAATAGAGAGGCTTCACTGATGTTGATGACGTTCCTCTAGGACGACCGAACAACGACGGTATCTTTAAACTAGTTGTTTAGATGCGATGTGGCTGATCAAACCAACAACAGATGCTTATCAAGGTCTCCCCATCTTCATCGGTCACGAGTTAGCAACGAAGGTTTCAGTGACACAGTTATAATCTCCCACCTCTATCAACTTGTGAAGAAAGGTTGTTCGTGCTGGAGGCTTAGTCCTACCATGATGTGCAAGAAGAGAGATGTGGGCGATGCGTTTGTAGTGTAGATGGTGGAGAGGAGCGACGCTTCGACGATGGTTTCACTGGAAAGGATAAGGTGCGGCGAGGTAGAGGGTGAAGTGATGGGTTTACGGAGGAGATAGTGATCATCAGTGTATTGTCAGGATGTCTCAAAAATACGAAGAAGAAGGTGGCTATGGTACTTGAGATGGTGATGATAGATAAAATGAGAAGATGAAGAAATGGAAGGTGATAAAGAAGGGAGTAGATATATATCTATCGGGTGATAGCTCTCTGTCAGATGAAGCCAGATCTTCACTTCCAGAAGCTCGATGGAGGCAAGTTTTGATGCGATCTCGCAGCAAGGCTCACTCCTCTCTTTGTGTGTGTAGAATTACAATGGATGATGTCTTAGTTGATACCCTTCATTGAAGAAACAATCGAACTTGCCAACATTCATATCAAATTGCGTCATAGGTAAACACTTTATGAAAAGATCAGCAACCTGATCACCAGGTTTCAGGTAAGGCATACACAATAGGTCAGCATCAATCTTCTCACGAATGAAATGTCGAACTATCTCCACATGCTTTGTTCAATCATGCATCACAAGATTGTTTGCCAAGTATATTGCAGCTTTGTTGTTACAGAAGATCTTCATCAGCTTAGTTTCTTCAATTCCCAATTCTTTTAACAACAGTTGTAACCATAAGACTTCAATGACACCATTAGAGAGAGCCACGTATTCAGTCTCAACACTCGATCTAGAAACAATGTTTTGTTTCTTGCTTCTTCAAATAACCAAGTTCCCACACAAGTATACTGCATACCATGGTGTAGATCTCCTGTCATTAACAGATCCATCCCAATCAACATTAGTATAGTCTTCAATAGTAATATCACTATGTTTCTTGAACATAAGCCCTTTGCCAGGGCACATTTTCATATAGCTCAAGATTCTGTTAACGACATTTACATGGACAGACGTAGGGGCATGCATAAACTGACTGACAATATTCATCGCGTAAGTGATGTATGGTCATGTGAGAGTAAGTTAGATTAATTTTCCAACTAATCTTTGACATGTCTCTTTCTCTGTGTCATCAAGGGGTTCACCATCCTTCTTACTCATTTTATGGTTTGCCTCTACATGATAGGTTGCAGGTTTGCAACCGAGCATACCTGAGTCATTAAGTAAATTGAGAGCATAATTTCATTGATTCAAACACATACCTTGTGGAGATATAACCATCTCTATGCCACAAAAATACTTTAGCTGCCTAAGTCGTTTAGTTCAAATTCCGTTGAAAGAACCCTCTTTATTCTAGACAGTTCCTCATCATCATCTCTGGTGAAGATCATGTGGTTAACATAGACAAGAAGAACAAACTTCTTAATACTATTTCTTTTGATGAAGAGGGTATGATCTCCATTAGCCTGATTGTACCCATTTTTATCATTAGAACCCTGAGACGTTCAAACTAAGATTCGGGTGATTGTTTCAGTCCATACATGCTCTTTTTATATTGCAACATTTATCTATTTGACAATACCTAGGTGGCATCTTCATGTAGACTTCTTTCAAGATTCTATTTAGGAAGGCATTTTCTACATCTAGTTGATACATTTTCCAAGAGAGCTGGACAATAAGATAAATAATGACCTGATAGTGTTCATTTTTGCAACAAGAACAAATGTCTCAAGGTATTCGATACTATATTTCTGATTATAGCCTCTAGCGACCAACCGCGTTTTGAATATGTCAATTTTTCCATTTTCCTTATACTTGATTGTGTAGATCCATTTTGAGCTGACAAGATGAGCATCTTTTAGAATTTTGACAATATCCCACGTATCATTTTTTCCAAAGTCTCCATTTTCTCCCTCATGGCTTTTGCCCATTTATGATCACTCTGGGCTTCAGCTGCATTTTTGGGAAAAACATGAGTGTCAAGCATAGTAATAAAACTTTTGTAGTTCGAACTTACATTAGAGTACGATACATAGTTCTCCATAGGGTAACAAGTTGAAGGCATGGTTGATCTTACAGCCTTTCTCACTACAATAGGGAGATCTTCTTCCACATTTTCGATAGCACCAATAATGTCATTCAACATATTGTTAGTATCATCAAGACCATCAAGGGAAGAAGAACTACTTACAGTATATCCATGACTTGGTTCATCCAAGGAGAGATTGAGATTGTGGTTTGGTATCATATTTTCCTCACGATGAACATTGTTATCCATATTCTCTCATCTACCATTAGTTTGATCTAGAAGAATTCCATTGTCATCGGCATTTTTGTTCACCATCTCCACATTGTTATCCATAATCTCTTCTCTGTCATCTTCATTATTATCCATAGTTTCATTCGGGAAGTAAAATTCACCTTCATTTTCCTCAACAACCTTTTTATTACACTCCCCCTGATGAAAATGCTTTGTATAATAGCATTCATGCTAATGAAAGGTAACATCCTTGGTAACACAAATCTTCCTTTTGTCAAGATCATAACATTTGTACCCTTTTTTGGTAACAGAGTAACTAATGAAGATGCATTTCACAACCTTTGGTTCCAGTTTCCTCACGCAAGAATCTGAGAGGTGAACATAGCAAACACAACCAAATACACGAGGAACCAAGATGAAAGGTAGTTTATCATGATGTAAAATAGAGAATGGTGTCTTTTTCTCTACCACAATAGAAGGATGCATGTTTATAAGATGATCCGTCGTGAGCACTACTTCTCCTCGATACATCTTGGGAGCATTTCTCTAAAAAAGGGGTGCCCTTGTGACCTCAAATAATGGTGATTCTTTCTCTCAGCTATGCCATTTTTTTGGGGTGTGTAACTGCAAGAAGTTTCATGGATGATTCCATTTTATTCAAGAAAGGTATGGACATATCCCTCCAAGTACTCCTTCGCATTATCGGTCTGTAAAATTTTGACATTAGCATCATATTGATTTTTTATCATGTTAATAAAACTTTGAATGATACTTGGTACCTCACTTCCGCTCTTCATCAAATAGACATGACTATAACGAGAATAATCATATATAAAAGTAATAAAATAATGACCTCTCAAACTTTTCAAATTTGATGGATCCCAAACATCAAAGTGAACAATATGAAAAACAGAAGTACTTTTACTATTACAAAGAGGATAAATGGTTCTAGTGTGCTTTGAGAGCTCATACACTTCACAAAAACAAATCTCTCGTCCAACTTTATTGCATAATTCAAGAAACAAACTATGAAGAACAAGATAACCGAGCTGTCCAAGATGCTCATGCCAACAGAGTCAGAGTGTCATCCATTTCTTTATCACTGATTGTCGCAACCCAAGCAGAGACCACATGAGCAGGAAGGCGATAGAGGCCATCAGCAACCAAACCAATCCCAGTCTTCTTCCTCATCGCCAAGCCCTGCAACACACAAGATTTTTCATCAAAAATCAGGCGGCAATTGAGATCCTTAGCAATACGATAAATTTTGAGTAAGTTTATTGGAAAATCAGGAACATGAAGAGTGTCTTTTAACAAAAAATTATTTATGATAGATATGCTCCCTCTTCCAGGCACAGTAACATAAGACCCATCTGCCAAATTGACACTTCTTCTACCCGAAGCAAGTTATAACCAAGAAACATCTTAGTGTTACCTGTTATATGATCAGAAGCACCACTATCAATAATCCATTCATCATTAAAGAAATACTTACCTCCACTTGTCTTTGCAGCCATTGCAGCATTCACAACATCTGTATCATTTATATTCTTATCAGAAAAGGAGATCTTCTGAACATAAGCATGAAGGTCTTCAATTGGATCCTCGGTCAGTCTCTTGCTATCAGCAATCATAGCAATATGTTTCTTCCCTTTATTCATCTTCCTCTCCAGATGAAGTTCCTAGCAATAATCTATTACATGATCATTTTTCTTACAGTAAGCACATTTTTCAGTAAGCACAATTTTTATCTTTCCAATAGCCACTCTTGCCCCATTTACTCAACAAAAGCAGACCTCTTAAAGGATGAGACATGTTCTTCTCTCACAATAGCATGACTATGTTCTTCAGATTCAATTGCATGATAGACCTCCTCGATGTTGGCGCCTATGTATGTTGTTAAGAGCGGACTCTTAGTAGCATCAAAGTCATTATTAAGACCATCAAGGAAAATAAAAATCCATTATTTTCAAATTTCATCTCAGAACTTCTTTTGATCAACAGAACTAGTCCAAGTGTCATCTCCTCCCATTTAGCTTTTAATGTGGCATAATAACCTGCAACTGACATATCCCCTTACTTCATATTCTAAACCTCCCTGCTCAACTGATACATTCAGATATCTTATTTCTTTTGCCCATACATACTCTCAAGAGTGAGCCACCACTCTTTAACTGACTTTTTTCTAAGAACCAGGGGTTAGATATCAGGAGACACCACATTAATAATCCAATTTTTGCACTGACTCTCTTCGACATACCATTGCTCATATAATTTGTCAGAAATAGTAAGGGCTTTCTTTTGCCCATAAATGTAGCCTCCCCAACCTCGAGAGGCTAACACAACTTCCATAGCCGCATACCATATCGAGTAATTATTTGTAGCCAATTTTATGGTCCTCACATGAGCTGGAACATTATCAATTTTGAAGGTCACTAACTCCATATTGTCTTCTTGGGCCATAAGAAATCCACATGAAGAATTCACAAGGATCTCTTAATGCATAGGAAGACCTAAAAAAGCAAGGGAGAGAGAGAACTCACAAGGCTCTCCAATATCCTTTGGTTGAATCAAGAGAATGACTCCCTTCAGGAGAAGGGTTGATCTCCAATGGAGGCTTATCTCCAAGGAGAGGTGCACAAGACGGGTGTGCACAGGGGTTGCACCCGTTGTTGGAGGAGCGCACGAAGGAGGAGAAGACACCACCAAGAGGAGAGGGCATCGATGTTTGGTTCACATTGTGTTCACCAGGACGGGAAGGCACTGCCAAGTCTGCATAAGGGTCTGTCAAGAGGGGAGAGGTACTGCCTAGAGAAGGGGTGCACTGTTAGGAGAAGGGGGCACCTCCAGGAGAAAGGGGTGTTGCCCTAAGGGCGTTGCGAGGAAGAGATACACTGTCACGACCCATCCCGCTAACCAGAACGTGCCGCGACGGAGATTCTTTCTTCTTCTTTTTCCTCAAGTAAACATGTGGCAATCTCAAAAATATAACATCTTTGTATTTCAAGTTCACAACACCAAGAAGTGTATTACACAAGTTCTATCTATTACAACTTCTCACAAAATAACACAGACAGTACAAAAACAACGAAAAGCAAAAGACACCTCCTCCAAGTGTATTAGCGGTCCTTTCCCCTACTAGTCGTGATTCTGCTGATCTGTACATAATTATAATATAAAGGGATGAGTCTAAACCCATTTATGAGCTTAGACCCAGTGTAAGGATCTCAAGCTTTTTACATATAGCTAAAATCTGAAATATGAGTATCATGACAAAAATTTATGATGAATACTGTGAAATAGCTTGAAATAGACTTTATAACAGAAATTACATATAACAAGATGCTAGTTTTGCAAATGAACGATGAAATCACTTCAAAAGCAGATAAACTGAAACATAATCATCACTATCAAGCTGTTTGTACTAATCACCACTGTGGCTAATTTATTGACTCATGAACACTGAAACAAAGCTAAGTCATACGCGCAGACGGTTCCAAAGACCAAAAACACCCTGCATACGGTCCAAAGCCTATATGTATACAGAATGCAGACCCAAAGTCATCTTGATACCATATCTAATGGTTTGCCATATCTAATGACGGTTTGAGGGTCATATCTAATGACCTCACCATATCTAATGGCTAGTTCATGATTTGTATAAAAGAGCTACTGTGGTGCTTATCTTCTGATTCTGATTCTTTTCTTGTCACTAATAAACTATACTCTTGCTAATTCAAGCTCATAACAACTAAATCATGAACATAAAACAGTCTTGACATAGCATGCATATTCTGGCAACTAGAACTATTAAGAACTTGAAAACCGATCCATATTGCGTAGTAACTGTGCAAAACATATTTCTTATATAAAAAGCTCAAATCTCAATAGTGAAACTTATGTTAATTCTTCCACAAAGAACAAAATGCTTAAAAACGTGCTATAATGATAAAACGCTTGAAACGATATCTGAAATACGTTCTAAAGACCTGATTTTATATCAACTATATAGTACTTGTAATTCATGCGTAAAAGATTTAGAAAACACGATTTCATACTTGCTATTCAAAATCATGCATAGAAGCTAAAGACTAGTGCTTTAAAATAGTGCTTGAGAATCCCTCACCTGATTGTTGTCTAACTCGAGACGAGATCGCCTTCTTTTGTGAAATCTCCCTCTATAGTCGTCCTAGATTTGAGTACTACGGCTCGATGCGGACAGAACTTCGTTACGGCTTTTAAAAATGCTCTTGATCACTGACAGGGCTTCGCCGTGGCTCCTCTCGTGCTCCTCCCGCAACTTCGGCGACCTTGCAGCTCTAAGGTGGAGAGATGGGCGTGGGATGAAGTGAGGAGGAGTATGGGGGGTCATGGGTATTTATAGGCCTCCACCCCCTTTACATGTGTGACATGTGTCAACATGTAAGGGAGGCTCCAAGACACATGTTGTCTCTTATCAATGTATGAAGACACATGGCATGGCACATGGCTTAATCATGAGAATACTTGTTGCCCAAGTAAGAGGTTTTGGCTTATCCACGTGCTAGTCTTAGGATGTTGACACATGGCACTATTGAGTGTTTGACACTTGTCCTGACTATATAACGACACATGTCCCATGATTTCCTCTCCATGTGTCTTACTTTTGCTAATGATACTTAATTATCACTAATGATGGGTAATTAGCACTAATCATGCTTAATTAATCTTAATGATGTGATCATGGCTAATGAGTATAAATTTATGCTAATGACGCTTAATTATCACTAATGACGGATAATTAGCACTAATCATGCTTAATTAGTCTTAATGATGTGATTATGGCTAATGAGTATAAATAACATTATGGGCACTATGCAAGTAGTGGCTTCTACTAATTATAAGGTACTGCCAAATTTCCAGATTGCTAGATGTGGTACTATGTTTTGATGTCCTGCACAATTCAGAGAACCTTTTGACATACATTTTTATACAAGATGGTCTCTGATATAAACACAACAAGTTTCAATGAAATCATTGCATCAAGGCGAATCTATTGACTATGGTATCCGTAAAGTGTGAACACTATCAATCCAATATTTCCTAAAAATAACACTTGATAACATTCAAAAGCATAGTGTACAAAACGTGTATTACAATTCTCCCCTACTTGTAATAAATTTCGTCCTCGAAATTTAAGTACCTTTGTTAGCTTGGAAATAAGTGGGGATATTGAGATCTCATTTCTTCCTCTCGTTCCCATGTGGCTTCTTCTATTGCATGACTCCTCCATAAAACTTTAACTAAAGGAATCTTCTTTGTACGAAGCTCTTGTACTTTATAATCAAGAATTTCCACGGGAACCTCCTCGTATGACAGATCTTCCTTCAATTGAATATCTTGGGGTTGTATCATATGGGTTGGATCTGGAATATACTTTCGAAGTGTGGAGACATGAAAGACATCATGTATCCTTGCTAGTTCAGATGGAAGTCGAAGACGATATGCCACACTTCCGATTCTCTCTGTGATCTCGTAAGGGCCAATGTATCTAGGGCTTAGTTTCCCTTTCTTCCCAAATCTGATTAGGCCTTTCCATGGAGATACTTTTAGAAACACATGGTCTCCCACTTGAAATTCTAAGTCTCTCCTTCTCTTATCTGCATAACTTTTCTATCTGCTTTGCGCTGCCTTTAAGCATCTCTTGATTTCCTCAACTTTTTCTATTGTGCTTTCTATTAGTTCAGCTTGAACCAATTTTCGTTCTCCAACCTCACCCCAACAGATAGGTGTTCTACATGGTCTTCCATACAATGCTTCATAAGGTGCCATCCCAATACTAGTATGATAGTTGTTATTGTATGCAAACTCAATAAGTGAGATATGTTCATCCCAGCTTTCTTTAAAGCTTAATGCACAAGCTCTAAGCATGTATTCTAGTGTCTGGATAGTCCGTTCTGATTGGCCATCTGTTTGAGGATAAAATGCTGTACTAAATGCTAATTTTATTCCCATAGCTTTATGTAAGCTTGACCATAGCTTAGAAGTAAATCGTGGATCTCTATCAGAAATAATTGACACAGGAGCCCCATGACGGCTAACTATTTCATTAACAAAGATCTTTCCCAAACGGTCTAGACTGTATGTCATGTTAATGGCTAAAAAATGTGTAGACTTAGTTAATCTGTCTACTATGACCCATATTGCATCGTGACCTCAACGAGCCCTTGGAAATCCTGTAACAAAATTCATAGTGATGTGTTCCCATTTTCATTCTGGTATTGGAAGTGGCTGTAATGTCCCCGTAGATCTCAAACGCTCCGGTTTTGTTTGTTGGCATATAGGACATCTAGAAACATACTCTGCAATCTCTCTCTTCATGCCAGACCACCAATAGTAACTTTTAAGTGTTCTATACATCTTAGTACTTCTTGGGTGCATAGTATACATGGAGTTATGTGCCTCTTCCAGAATCTCAGTCTTTATATCAGATTTCCTCGGAACACATAATCTTCCTTTAAAGAATAAGACCCCTTGACTATCTATTGTATACCCGGCTTCATCTCCTCCCTTAATCTTCTCAATCATTCTAATAGTTTCATAATCATGGACTTGTGCCTCCTTAATTTTATCATATAATATGGGTCTCACTTGTAAGGATGCTAATAAGACTCCAGAGCTATTCATGGTTAATTTTGCACGTAACTCTTTCAACTGATAATATTCTCCTTTTAAGTGAGATAGCTGACCATTAGACTTTCTACTGAGAGCATCAGCTACGACATTGGCTTTCCCCGGGTGATATTCTATGGAACAATCATAATCTTTGATTAGCTCTAACCATCTTCTTTGCCTTAAATTCAACTCTTTCTGAGAGAAAATATATTTCAAACTCTTGTGATCCGTAAAGATTCGACAAGTTTCTCCATATAGGTAGTGTCTCCAGATCTTTAAGGCAAATATTATAGCAGCTAACTCAAGGTCATGAGTTGGGTAATTTAACTCATGTTGTTTTAGCTGTCTAGAAGCATAAGCAATCACCTTATCGTTCTGCATCAAGACGCATCCCAGCCCTTGTCTTGAGGCATCGCTATAGATTACAAAATTACCCTGTCCTGAAGGAAGGCTAAGTATAGGTGCTGAGGTGAGACGACTCTTGAGTTCCTTAAAACTCTTCTCGCATTCTTCGTCCCAACTATACTTCGCATTCTTCCTAGTTAACCTTGTCAATGGTGCGGCAATTCTAGAGAAGTTTTCAACAAATCTTCGATAATACCCAGCTAATCCAAGGAAACTTCGGATTTCTGATGCATTTATCGATCGTTCCCATCTAAGAACAGCTTCGATCTTTGATGGATCTATTGTTATTCCTTCTCCAGATATGACATGGACTAGAAATGCAACCTTCTTCAACCAAAACTCACATTTATCAAACTTTCCATAAAATCGGTGTTCCTTCAGAGTTTAAAGTACAATTCTCAAGTGTTCTCTATGTTCTTCCACTGTTTTAGAATATACGAGAATATCATCAATAAACACGATCACAAACTTGTCTAGATATGGATGGAAAACCCTATTCATCAAGTCCATAAAGGCAGCTGGGGCATTTGTCAATCCAAAAGGCATTACTAGAAATTCGTAATGTCCATAACGGGTTCTAAAGGCAGTCTTAGGAACATCTTCAACTTTAATTTTGAGCTGATGATACCCTGATCTCAAATCTATCTTTGAAAACACAGAAGCCCCTTGCAACTGATCAAATAAGTCATCTATTCTGGGCAGAGGATAGTTATTGCGGACAGTCACTCTGTTTAGTCTTCTGTAATCTATACAAAGTCTCATGGAACCATCTTTCTTCTTGACAAATAGAACGGGAGCACCCCATGGGGACATACTGGATTGTATAAATCCCTTATCTGTCAACTCCTGTAATTGGGTTTTGAGTTCTTTAAGCTCAGCTGGGGCCATTCTGTAAGGAGCTAAAGCAATTGGATTGGTACCCGGAATGAGGTCAATAGTGAATTCAATTTCCCTATCGGGAGGAACTCCTGGTAGTTCATATGGAAACACTTCTGGAAACTCCTTCACCACAGAAATATTTTCTAAACTGACTGCTTCTGCCTTAGTATTAAACACATAAGAAACATAAGAGGAATATCCCTTCCTTATCAACTTATGGGCTAAGAGACAGGAGATGACATGGGTAGGATATATCCTTCTTTCTCCATAGAAAGTGAATTTGACATCATCCGGTTTTCTAAAAGTAACATGCTTCTTATGACAGTCTAGAAGAGCATGATATGTACTCAAGAAATTCATTCCTATGATAGCATCAAATTCCCTTATCTCTATCGGAATCAGGTCTACTTCAATATAATTTTCTCCTATCTTAACCAAACAATTTCAGAGAACATTCCTAATAATTTCTGGTTCTCCCTTAGGCAAAGAAATTGCTATAGCATGCTTGAGAGTACTTGTAACTTTATCAGCATATAGGGAGAATCTTTGTGAAATAAAAGAATGACTTGCACCAGAATCAATAAGAGTATGTGCACTTTTACCAAAAATAATAGTGGTACCTGATACAACATCGTCTGCAGATATGGCCTCCTCTAAGGTTATGGCAAAAGCTTTTCCCTCTCTCTGGTTTGATCTCTTCTGTGTATTGTTTTTATTTTATTCCCTTGTAGGTGGAGGACGACGTATAACGACATCACGATTTTCATTTGTTGCTGGTCTTCCCATAACCCGACGGCCTTGGACCAGTACGGGGCAATTCTGACGTATGTGGCCTATCTCGCCACATTGATAACACCCAGTGGTCCCCTTGCGGCAAGTTCCCGGATGAAACTTTCCACAGTTTGTACATTGTGGAAAAGAAAGAGTTCTGTTTTCAGAAGTCCCAACTGTATATCTATTTGTTTGATTCCCTTGTACTCTAGGAGCCGATCTATTATCTTGCCTTAAATTCCCAGCTATTCTTGGTTCTTTGTTCATGGTTCCTCTCCATAGGGGTCTATCTACAAACCTTTTCTTTCCGTGATCATTGCACTTTCTTCTTTCTATCACCACTCGTTCAGCCCTACGAGCGGCCTCCACCAATTTTGCATAATCAGTATATCCCGTGGCTGAAACCATTTCCTTTAGGTCAATATGCATACCATCTTCTAGACGTCTACACTTTTCTTCTTCTGTTGCAACCGGAGAAGCAGTAAACTTTGAAAGTTCGGTGAATTTCTTCTCATATTCATCAAACATATTGCTCCCCTGAGTAAGGAATAGAAATTCCCTACGTTTCTCCTCCTGATAAACCCTTGGGTAGTATTTTTCATTGAACTCTTTCTCAAAGATCTCCCATGTAATATGAGATGGGTTTGGATATTTCATTTTCACCGATGTCCACCAATCATCAGTGCTATCCTTCAGAAGAAATATGGTATACTTCAACTTTTGTTCATCTGTACAGTCCATTAGAGCAAATATTTTCTCCATATTTTTGAACCATTCTCTGGCCTTCTTTGGATCAGTGTCTCCTACAAATGGTTCTCCTTCCAGCTTCTTTACGTGTTCAAATGGTAATTGGTGCTCAAATTCATGTCTTTTAACTGAGTGGGCAGCCATGCCTCCTAGTGTTTGAGCTATCAAGGTCAACGTGTCGTACACGTTATTATTGTTATCATTCTCATGACTAGGGCCTTGAGTGGTCAAAGGTGGCTGCTCTGCTGCCATTGTTTTCTATAAAAATAAAACCTCAGTTAGATCCTTCATCAACATAAATCTTCCAATAATAATTCTAGATATCCTCAAGACTTTAATATCAACTTTCTTCTAAGTCCCAATTATCTTCCAATACTAATAGGTCAACTCCTAATATAATTCTTGCTCAAGGTCCTAAAACCTTTGCTCTGATACCACAAGTTGTCGCGACCCATCCCGCTAACCAGAACGTGTCGCGACGGAGATTCTTTCTTCTTCTTTTTCCTCAAGTAAACATGTGGCAATCTAAAAAACATAACATCTTTGTATTTCAAGTTCACAACACCAAGAAGTGTATTACACAAGTTCTATCTATTACAACTCTCACAAAATAACACAGACAGTACAAAAACAACGAAAAGCAAAAGACACCTCCTCCAAGTGTATTAGCTGTCCTTTCCCCTGCTAGTCGTGATTCTGCTGATCTGTACATAATTATAATATAAAGGGATGAGTCTAAACCCATTTATGAGCTTAGACCCAGTGAAAGGATCTCAAGCTTTTTACATATAGCTAAAATCTGAAATATGAGTATCATGACAAAAATTTATGCTGAATACTGTGAAATAGCTTGAAATAGACTTTATAACAGAAATTACATATAACAAGATGCTAGTTTTGCAAATGAACGCTGAAATCACTTCAAAAGCAGATAAACTGAAACATAATCATCACCATCAAGCTGTTTGTACTAATCACCACTGTGGCTAATTTATTGACTCATGAACGCTGAAACAAAGCTAAGTCATACGCGCAGACGGTCCCAAAGACCAAAAACACCCTGCATACGGCCCCAAGCCTATATATATACAGAATGCGGACCCAAAGTCCTCTTGATACCATATCTAATGGTTTGCCATATCTAATGGCGGTTTCAGGGTCATATCTAATGACATCACCATATCTAATGGCTAGTTCATGATTTGTATAAAAGAGCTACTGTGGTGCTTATCTTCTGATTCTGATTCTTTTCTTGTCACTAATAAACTGTACTATTGCTAATTCAAGCTCATAACAACTAAATCATGAACATAAAACAGTCTTGACATAGCATGCATATTCTGGCAACTAGAACTATTGAGAACTTGAAAACCGATCCATATTGCGTAGTAACCGTGTAAAACATGTTTCTTATATAAAAAGCTCAAATCTCAGTAGTGAAACTTATGTTAATTCTTCCACAAAGAACAAAAGGCTTAAAAACGTGCTATCATGATAAAACACTTGAAACGATATCTGAAATACGTTCTAAAGACCTAATTTTATATCAACTATATAGTACTTGTAATTCATGCGTAAAAGCTTTAGAAAACACGATTTCATACTTGCTATTCAAAACCATGCATAGAAGCTAAAGACTAGTGCTTTAAAATAGCGCTTGAGAATCCCTCACCTGATTGTTGTCTAACTCAAGACGAGATCGCCTTCTTTTGTGAAATCTCCCTCTATAGTCGTCCTAGATTTGAGTACTACGGCTCGATGCGGACAGAACTTCGTTACGGCTTTTAAAAACGCTCTCGATCACCGACAGGGCTTCGCCGCGGCTCCTCTCGTGCTCCGCCCGCAACTTCGGCGGCCTTGCGGCTCTAAGGTGGAGAGATGGGCGTGGGATGAAGTCAGGATGAGTATGGGGGGTCATGGGTATTTATAGGCCTCCACCCCCTTTACATGTGTGACATGTGTCAACATGTAAGGGAGGCTCCAAGACACATGTTGTCTCTTATCCATGTATGAAGACACATGGCATGGCGCATGGCTTAATCATGAGAATACTTGTTGCCCAAGTAAGAGGTTTTGGCTTATCCACGTGCTAGTCTTAGGATGTTGACACATGGCACTATTGAGTGCTTGACACTTGTCCTGACTATATAACGACACGTGTCCCATGATTTCCTCTCCATGTGTCCTACTTTTGCTAATGATACTTAATTATCACTAATGACGGGTAATTAGCACTAATCATGCTTAATTAGTCTTAATGATGTGATCATGGCTAATGAGTATAAATTTATGCTAATGACACTTAATTATCACTAATGACGGGTAATTAGCACTAATCATGCTTAATTAGTCTTAATGATGTGATTATGGCTAATGAGTATAAATAACATTATGGGCATTATGCAAGTTGTGGCTTCTACTACTTATAAGGTACTAAAAAATTTCCATATTGCTAGATGTGGTACTATGTTTTGATGTCCTACACAATTCAGAGAACCTTTTGACATACATTTTTATAAAAGATGGTCTCTGATATAAACACAACAAGTTTCAATGAAATTATTGCATCAAGGCGAATCTATTGACTATGGTATCCGTAAAGTGTGAACACTATCAATCCAATATTTCCTTAAAATAACACTTGATAACATTCAAAAGCATAGTGTACAAAACGTGTATTACATACACCTCTTGGAGGATGGATGCATTAGATGGGAGGTTGTGCCACCATCGCAAGGCACTACCAAGTGGGTAGGGGACCGTGCTGCCACGAGAAGGACTGCACTGTCGAGAGGGAGGACGCTATGAGGGCACACTGAGAGGAGGACTATGACGATGCGAGGGTGGAGGCTTCGATTAGGACTCGGGGTCAACGATCATGCAAAGAAATAAAAAATACTGAGCAACAAGCACACCATCAACCGACCAACAACCACCATTGATTAGAGCAGAACGAACACAATGTGTGGCTCTCATACCATCAAGAAAGAATCGATAACAATCACCACAACAAAGACAAAGATTTACGTGGAAACCCTACAATGAGGGAAAACCACAGGGGCACAACAACCCTAATCTCTTGACATAGAGATTAGGGCATTCTTCACTTTCTTAATCTTAATAGGAGGGGGAATGAGTACATAAAGAAAGGTAACTGGGTAAATGGTCACACACCCATAAATCTGTTTACCCACATACAACTCAACAATGGACACAATGCATCTCTCTCTCTCTATGTGTGTGTAGACTTACAATGGATGATGTCTTAGTTGATACCCTTGGTCAACACATGATCGTTCAGTCACCAATGCTCCATGATCCTGAAGAGTCAACATTGCTCGAGATTTGGGGGAAGCTGAAAAACACACCGGATCTGAATGATAAAAAGGTCGTTGCATCGACCAGGTGGATTTTAACAGGAAATTTATTTTTATTATTTATACTCCTAAACTTAGATGTATAGCGATAAAGTACGGGAGTGTAGAACTCAGGGAGGCAAACTATTGAAAACTACGGGGAAACTATAGAAATTCTAAGGTAAAAAGTTTCTTAATTTTTATTTATTTTTAGATATTTTTCCAGATTTTTATTATTTTAATATTTTTTTTGTGAAGTTCATGTATTTTATAATTTTCTATTATTTTAGAAAATGTTTTGTAATTTTTATTTGATTTTTATTTTATTACTTTCATGTTTTAATTTTGTTTTTCTGTTTTTATGAATTTTTAAAAGGTTTTAGAATCTTTATGAATTTTGGAATTATTTTTTAAAGTGAAAATTGAGATTTTATTGAAAAACGATTTTTATTTTTGATTTTTGAATTGGTAAACAACATGAAAATATTTTTATTTTCATTAAAAAGTAGGTAAAATTATCTTTAAAATGATATGTTGTGCGTTTTTATGTGATTTGTATTTATTTAGTTATGATTTTTGTAGTTTTAATGTATTTTATATTTTTATATATTTTAATATTTGGTTTTTTTGGTTTATTGTGCAAAATATGGTAAGATGTACCATATACAATTTTTATATGATTTTTAGTAGTGTTTTATATTTTTTATGATTTTTAAAGTGTTTTATTTTATGTTTTTTAAGGATTTATTAAAAATAGAATATATTTTTTTTCAAAATGTGATTTAATAGTGTATATAAAGTAAAATATTGTATTTATATGTATTTTTATTATATTTTACAGTTTATATTTTATTTATTATGTATAAGGTTTATGTATAGTATTATGTTTTGTTATAGGGGTATAGGTGTAAAAACAGAAAACTCGTAGGAGCTCGAGCATAAATATCACAAACTTCGAGGGTATTTGTACAAAATCCGTAGGAGGCACGTTCAGATCACGTGGTCAAGCTACAACACCTAGGACCTCTTCAGAATTCTGCAAACATGCAGGGAGCTTCAGCGTAAAATGCCAGGTGAGCACGTGTGTGCTCACGTGAATGGAGCTCTGTAGGGCTCTATATGTAATAACAAACATTTTGGAGTGTGATAATGCAATTCACCCGAAATGATCCCAAACCGCACACAACTCGCGTGTGAGTACCCTTCAGCGGTTGGGCGGCGGAGTCGAGTTGGGCACTACGCGTTTCTTGATCAGGTCCTTCCGATGCAAACGTGATCCAACAGATGTTGTCGAATCTAGAAATTCTTGTTCTTCCCCAAATCTTCGAATGCAGCGGTGGGAATCGATGAAAGTCGTGGTGATGGCGGTGCTTTGATCGACTATCAACCAGATCCCGATTGATCACGGATCTGTGATTCAGTTCTCCCTCCAGTTTGTTATAACGTTCTCAGGAGGAGGAACCTGAAGATGTTACACTATAGATGGTACTCAACGATGGTTCTGCAGGTCAATCTCGATGACGCATGATGTTCAGACCCAGGTCTCAAATCAGAGGGACTTTAATGCGAATTTGATCTGCACCAAATAAATCCGATTTAGATCGAGATAATGCGAATTAAGTGAAAAAATAATTGTAGGTGATATGTTTGATGAAGTTTGACGGATCTTCATGCGATGGAGATTCTGATTGATTCTAGATGGCTCGGCTTTTATATACTCAATTACCTCCCGATGAGGTTGCAGGAGCTTACTTGTGATTTAGGTAACTCCAACTCATATGCGAGATCCACAATCTCGTAATTTCTCGACTGATGTTGAATGATGGAGTTCCAGATTTGGTAAACTACTCTAAATAGAATCTTACCTCGATCCAAATGCAAACAGAAAGGGTGAGCGACGGAGCTGATTGATGGGTGAAGAAGCATCTCTTGATCTCCAATCACTGTATGTGATCGGACAGGATTAGGTGTGTGAGATAGAACAGAAATGGAGAGCTAATAGAATGGTATGCGAGTCTCGATGAATGGAAAACGAATTTGAGTGTCGATTTAGAGAGAAAATAGAGAGAATAGACATATAGAGAGGAGGAGAGACGAATTGAGAAGAGAAGAGATTTACATGAAGCTAACATGAAAATGGTTTGAGGAAGGAGAAAATGTTAACGCCTGTGGAAATCAGAGCTCAGCGAAACTCCGGGTCCTCGCCTCGACCGCGATGGCTTTGGGGGGCTCTCGTGCAGAGGAGCGGAGGCTCGACTCCGGCACAGATCACCCACTCCCTTCACTAGGAGCTCACTGGGAAACTGGATTGTGAGGAAATGGCGGATGGCATTTCAACGAATGAGGGTCCTTTTATAGGCGAGGATCGATGGAAGGAGAAGGGTTCAGCTAGGAGGTGATTAGCCAAACGGTGGGCGGTTGGCCAAACAACCAATGCACATGCCCTTGGGCGGTTGACGGGCAGGAAGAGGAGGCGGAGGAGGAACGACGAGCGGAAGAAGGGAAGGGATGTACGGGAAGAAGAAGAAATGGGAGGAGAGGGAAAAGAAGATAAAAATATAAATTAATTAATTTAATATTTTAATAAGATGAATTACTTTAAGAGATAATTAAATATATAATTATATAATTAAATGAGTAATTAAATAATCTAAATGTATAATTAAATAAATAATTAATTAACTTAATAAATAATAATTAAATAATATATATATATATAAGTAAATAAATATATTGATATAAAGAATTAAATAAATTAAATTTTATTTAATAGAGTATTAATAAAGTATATATGTATTAAAGTACGTTGTACAATATACCAATACTGTTTCGAAACTCACATTTCATATTAACTCTGATTTTAGCAAAATAAGTGTCATTTTGTAGATAAAACTATGTTTGTCCAATTCAGAGTTCTTACGATAGAGTTATAAGGTTCGAAAAATTTAGGTAGTGGCTTTGTGGCCTCAGGATTTATTGGCATTTTGACCTAAGTTATATTTTTATATTGATTTTTAGAAGTATTTTAGAAAAGAAATTAAGTTAAACGGAGTTACGATTAATTAATTAAAAATTCGAGAAATTTCAACATATAGTACATATATACAATGGGCTCAAACATCAAAACTCACATGTTTTATTTTAATATTTTTTCAAATATTTTTAGTAAATAGTATTATTACTAAAATGAAGTTTAAAAGTGAGTTTAGTCAATTTAGAGTTTTCTATAAATAGTTATGAACCATGAAAGTCAATTTTCACAGCTTTTTTAGTTCATTGTAATCTTCTATTTTTATATTAAATAATTTTCTGATATTTTTATAAAATAATATATGTTTTTATGAACAACTTTTGTAAATGTGTTTTGATTTGGAATTTTCTTGATGATGAATAAAATAAGTGAAATATTACGATGTGGAAATTGTGTTTAAATGTATTTTTGGTCTTGATTTTCTATTATTTTTATAGGTGAGGATCCTTACTCCCCCTACTGATTTATTTTGTCAACCAAGTCAATGTTGACCCGGTCTCGGGTTAGGATCAGTATGTATATAATTTATATCTGCAGCCTTCTTTTCTTTTATTTTTATTTTTCTCTTTATTATTTTATTTTGGATAAAATAAGTGTTAAATCTATAATATTAACAATTGTGATTAGAATGATAATTAATGAGAATCATCGATTATTTACATGCATTTTATCAAAGATTTTAGCCAAAATGAAAGAATAATGGTGATGAATCATATGATTCATCAAGAGCTCAGTTATATCATGCCAAACCAAGGGAAGACATGAGACCGGATCTTTGTGTGAGGTAGACGAAAAGGAGCTTAAGCTTTAGTTGTGTTCTCAAATGGAGGGGGAAAATTTTGGAGTGAGAGGGGAATGCCTAGGGGCAGTGGCGTACCCAGGATTTCACAACAGGTGGGGCACCCATTTTATTGTATTTGTTAAATTTTATATGGTATTTTTTTATTAACAAAATACTTCTCAAGAAAATTCAGAGGTCAATATTTTTTCCTACTATAACTATAAAACTGATTAAGAATACAATAAAAACAATTCATACCTTATTAACAATATATTGAGAACAGTTCATGTCGTTTTCATCACTAATAGAGCCAAATAACATATTTGACTACGCATAATTATCATTCTCTCATCCAGTATATAATTATAAACATGTATAATAAGAATACTTAAATTTACAATCAAAATCTAATTGAAAATTACATAAAATTGAGATAAGTGAAATTCACAATAATTTAATGATAAAAGAAACTTGATAGATGGAGTGCGATTGAAAATCATCATCTATATTTACTAGAAACACAGCATATACACATGAGTATATGAGAAGATTGAAATGGATTGAAATATATTAGTTGTTGAGAGGGTAGGATTTTTCGGAAATGACTGGGTATGGAATGGGGAGACTAATTTGAGAGACGAATTAATTTGTAATGAATGACTTAGACAAATGATTTAATTAGTTTAAGAGGATCAACTCGCATGCGTATTAATGGATGGTATTTATTGTAGGTATGAAGTTAATTGCATGACTATTAATAGGAGGGGGAATTAATGGACATGAGAGTTAATAATCATGGAATGATTGAAAAGACATAAAAATTAACCAATGAGAGAGTAGATACAATTGGTATTAAGGGGGGCATTACTCCTGATTTACCATAATTATAATGGATCCTAATTAAGATGTAATGGGAATTTGAAAAAGGAGGGGGGGGAGGCACGTGCCCTGCCTCACCAAAGTGAGAGTCCGCCCCTGCCTAGGGGGTCAGAGGTGGTGGTGGTCATCAATTATGGAGTAGGTATTGGTTGATCTACCATAGCAGAGAGATAAATGAAGAAAATATGTACAAGACGAAGAATAAAATAGAATCGAGAAGATACCTGGTGATATGATTGATTGCCTATGATGAAGTGTTCTGAAGAGCTCTTCGATCGTGGATTGAAATGCCCAACAAAGTCATGACGTCAATGAGGTTGGGAAATCACAGAATGATGGATTATGCCGGATCGTGCTTGATGGAGGGGGTTAAATGTTGTCGTCAGCCTATCACCACTGTCACCAGTGGTGATCGACTGATATTTTTCTTTCTATTTCATGAATGTAGGTAGATGAAGTTGACAATGACTAATGGGGGTGTCTGTATATGGGAAGAGAGTGTCGATTCAGAAAGGTGGACTAGAGTGGACTAATGGGTGAAAGCCACGTGGAGAGGTTGACTTTTTGATCATCAACAAAAGAAAATGAAAAATATCCAATTCTTAATTACGTAGGATCAAAAAGCGTCCAACCCAAAAATTGCAGTTCTATACGAGACCTACAAAATCCATGAATGGTCTAAAATCAAAATAGATCATTTGTACTTTGTAGGAATTTTTGTGTATTTCATAGATATAAAACATCCAATTATTTTACGGTTCATATTCTTATCTTTGATTTTGCTCTAATGAATTATATAGTAATATATTTTATAGATTTTTATTGGTTAAAAATAAAATAGAATAAAATACTATAGATAATAATATGTATACACTAGTTCAATATTTGATTTGTGGAGATGGACAACATATATGATTTGTGGTCAGTGTTGCTCGTACCTGACCAAATGTCCAAATCCCACATCAGTAGCAAAGCAGATGAACTAAGTGAACTGTAAAGAGTTCGACGGTATGATTCGCCTTCGATATATAGCAGCTAACAAAAGTAGAACGTATATTTTTCACGCTGAAGGAACGCATCCTTCTTTATTTCTACGATACAATACTATACAAGCATATACATCACAACCGAAGGAACTCAAAAGCTATTTAAATGAGGCAGTAAATAATTAATTAGAATAACTGCTGGAGTTGATCGACGATCTTCTTATCAAGCTGGAAGGCTTTGACAAGAACATCAGCGTCAATGGCGGGCTGAGATCCGAAGACGGCGTTGGCCACAGTGATAACACCAGGGTTCTGACTGCTCAGTGCGGCAATGGCGGTAGCTTTGGTTCGACCAAGATTGATCTGAAAATGGACGAGCCCGATTGGGAAGACGAACACGTCCCCCTTGTTCAGGATCCTGCTGATCAGGCGGTTGTTACCGTTAGCCAAATTGGAGGTAACGAAGCCCACCCCGAGGGTCCCCTCCAGCACCGTGAGGATCTCCGTGGCACGCGGGTGGGTGTGGGGTGGGTTGACTCCCATGGGTTCGAAGTCAACGCGCACCATCGAGACGCCCAGGGTGTTGAGCCCCGGGATCTGAACCACATTCACGGGCGTGACCTTGGAGCCAAGGCGGTTTCTGGTATCGCCCGGGCGGTCGAGGCCGGAGAAGAAGAAGTCCCGGTCGGTCACTTGCGCAGGGTTCTTGCACGCAAATCCGTTTACGAGCACTGCAGAAGCGATGCAAACAACATAAGTTCGTATCCAAGATTCCAAAAAAGGGAACGTCAAACATGTAGTGAATTGTAATGTAATATATATATAGTTACTTGTCAGCATATTACGTACGTGGATATAAAATATACCTTGTGAAGTGTTGTCGGCTACGCAGAAGTCCTGCAGAGGACTCGGATCATACGCCAATGCGATATGGAAGCAGACTGTCGATGCTACGAGGATGAGCACGGCACTGGATGGGAACGTCATGCCTCTTCTTCGAGCTTCGACTCCGGTATTGCTTGAGATGAGAATGCAGCGATCGATGGAGGGGAGCGTATTTATAGACGCGCAGGACACGGATCTTACCCGATCACGCTAAGAAAATTACGAGGCAGTTGTCATTATTGAATTTTCGTAAATCAAAAGAGAACAGGTAATTAGAGAGCTCCAACTTGAGGTGCGACTTGGCCTGCAAAACACAGAGAAGGGGTCAAGTCACAACCTCATCTTCCAATACTTCCGATGCAAGAATGTATAGGAGCACGCGGTGGCGTGCAGGGTGCTCAGAGGACATTCTTCATGATCGTTCGTGCCTATCCTAATTTATCTGCCATGCAATTTATTCGATTTGGATCTGGGTGCCTAAATAAAATCGCTTATATTTTAAATATATTTTGATCGGGAGATATTTCATCGTTTATTCTTATCCCTCCAAATCCGTGTTTTCCCTCGATTTTGGGAGGTTTCCCCAAAGATTTTCCCATAACCCCACATTTCCGCACCTACCCATGACCATTTTTAATTCCCATAATGTTGGCCCATCCGAAAATCACTCGTTCTCCCATCTAATATTCTTCATCTTCCTTCCAAAAACTATTATAGTATACCATATTATCATCTAAAGATATAAAATACTCAACTTCTATGCATTTTTTTAAACTTTAATACAATCATATCACAACCAACCTTCGGTAAAACCTTCTATCCAAATACCATAATATACAAAAAGATTATCCGGTAGATAATCCTCTTTTAGAAGGGTTATCCACTACAAGATAACCCTCTATCCAAACACAACCTTAGATTTTGCGGACCCTATTGCTAGGTAGCTACAATTGCTTCTGGTTTTACAAAGGCATAACTCATTTCTTTCAAGAAAAAGGTCAATCTCTTTCATCAAAACGTCGAAATGTACAAGGTAGCCATGGGCGCAACGTTACAGAAAAAAATACATGCCCGGAAACATAGCAAACTGCACATAGCGGTAAACGAAATAGCATTGAGGTAGAATACCTCACAAACTCAAAACAATCAAACATAGTTCAATCTAACAAAAAGATAAAAAGGTCACTTCCTGCAGAAAACAACCAAAAAATCGTCAAACATATCCCTCAAAGGAATCCAAAAGCGTCCATCCTATGTAGATCATGCATGGCTTCTGATAGTGGTTTAATAAGGGTGATATTTTTACGGACCTGGTGACCTTAATTCAATCACCAGATTAATAGGTTTGGCTTCTGGGATGCAAATGTTGTTTATGATTGGGACCGGTAAATACACTGGAAATGAATTTTCCCATGTACAACAAATTCTTTAGAAAATCACAAGCATATTTGATACGTAGATAAATCGAAGGTCTAGCATGAAAAGAAAAATCCTGGAGATAGGCACTACAACAAACATAATCTAGGCCGACGTTCAAGCGCTAAGAACGTCCACCTAGTTTATGTTGTCACTAGACGTTACTGATTAACATCCACCAAATTAAAAAGTTCTCCCGACATAATTTAAACATCAACACAGAGTTATTTTAGTAGACGTTTTATACTAACTCAACAAAAAAAATTCGACTTTTCTAATTGTCCCGCCAAAATTTAACAAATGACCCCACGATTAAGAACATGACCGTCCAGCTTCCACCCCCACCACCCGCACACTTCTCCTTCTGCCTTCCACTACAACATCTCTTCCATCTCTCTGCAGTTGTGGTCTTAGTGGAGAGTCGTGATACCGTCGTCCGCATTGGCATTTCAGGTTGTAGGTAACTCTCCTTTCCTCTCCATCCCTCTCCTTTATCCTCTTTTTTGATGGTTGAATGTGCTCTCTGTGTTGTTTTCTCTGTTCTAGATGATGTTCGTGTGTGTTTGCGTCAGAACGTGATAGATTATTTAGATGGAAATGTTTTTTTCGTGTGTTGCTTTTTTGATTCGTTGCAGAAGATGTTCATGTCCTTCTACTTCAGATGTATGCCCCGAAGAAGCCACCTTTTTCTTATGTTTATGTCTTTGTGGTTTCTGTGTCAAAATCTGTTTGTGGTCTTGGTATCCTATGGTTATTTTTCTTATATTTGTGTATTTGATTTTTTATTTTTCTTATGTTCGGGTCTTGTGGATGTAATATTCCATCACGAGCATTCACTTATCTAAATCGACATTGAACAGTGTAGGCAGAGTAATAGGTAAATATCGAATATCTACGAGTCTAATATCTCGTGAAGAATGCAGTCCAAATGGTAGATCCCCGATGGTATCTCGTTTCAATAGTTGTATGCTGTATTTTTTATCTCGTTACACAGATTGCATCTTTGTGTTTCATTTGCCATTATTTTATTTTTTGTTGTATGCTGTATTGTAACTCTATACTAATCAAAACACAATATTTCGGATCTTTAGCATGTCTTCCCCGTTCACATTCACAAAGAGACAAAAGAAAGATAAATGTAACAGCAATCAACCGAAATATGTGGTTCGCAGTCAATCTCAAGCACCACCAACACCTACACCAACATCCGAGCATTTTCATTCACCAGTTATGTCTACTCAACTGCGCTCAGATAAAGGACCATCTACTTCTCAAAAGAAAGGTGAAGGATCTAATTTTTTATAATTATGATATTTTAAATTATGACATGAACTTTGTTAAATTAAATATAGTGCGACGAAGGGGAAAGTCAAGAGGTATCATATTGGCCAAGCATGTGGAAGCTACGGGGCATAGGCGGATTATATGTATCAACCTAGAAGAAGGTAGACCATTGGATGCCAAACAAGCGAAAGATCTACAACTAATTTGCGGGATAGCGGGAAGAGAGGATGTCCCATTGGTGGCAGACTTCAGGGCCTTAACAGAGGGTGGCGGAAGAGCGACGAAAAATAGAGGTCGAAAATGAAAAGATTGTGGCATCCCTTCAACAGGAAGTGCTGGATTTGAAGTCACAGATAGATACAATTAATAAGAAGACCTCAACAGAGCTTCAAGATAAAATAGCGGCTGGAATTGTAGCATATTTTAAGAATTACCCGTTAACAGATGGGACGCCTTCGACATTTTCTCCACTTACACTATATGGTAATCATTTTCAAAAGTATGATCATTTTAATATATCTTCTTTTACCATGTCTAATATACTTATTCTTTATTAGATGCTTCTCAAGGATGATCAAGAGGAGATAGATCCGGAGGTGTTGATCCTGATGCCGAGACTGAAGAAGATGTTTAGAATTTTGATTTGCCTTAGACATCTTGAATGTACTTTTTGGTTCTTATTTTTTATGGAACTAAAACCTTTGGATTTTTTGTAATCATGGTGGTCAGTGTTATCATATTTTAATACATGATTTAGTTCTGACTTTGGTCGTACTACACTTACAATTGTAATTATTTTTCCCTGACATCTTTCTACACTCTAATCCTATTATTTATCATGGTAATAAGACTTCTTAAATAAATGACAAAACCTTGATAACTTGTATGACCTTACACATGTAATTGCACCTAAACATGGGATTAATATTAAAAGATGCCCACATAAAATATACAAGTACATTTACTAACGATCGCTTCTATTTTTATGTATGGATGGCATTAAAAACGCCAATAAAACACGATTTTGGACAAAAAGTTATAAACATCAAAATAGATTCTACCAAGACGTTTTCTTACATCCGTAGAACTGCTTAATCTGCAGACGTTCAAAAATAACGTCCACAAAGCATCTTTTTTTGCGGATGTTATTAAACATCCACGCAGATGTGGATATATGGACGTTCTCTTAAAACGTCCTTTAAAACTTCTCCCGACAAGGCTAGCTGGACGTTTGATTTGGATGTTTATTAACATCTGAATAGTCATCTACCGACATTATATATATCTTAAGAAGACGTTTCAAAACATCGATAAAGACATATTTTGTGGTAGTGAGGGCTGCCTCCGGAAGAGTTTATACTAATGTTTCTAGATACCCATGGTCTTTTATTTTCAGCAAGATTTATCTACGATTTAGAGATTACAGGATCATTGAACCTTTTCAGATCAACAATTCCCTTACCATCGTTGATAATAAAATCCCTAATACGTATAAATAATTTCTTGTATAGGAGATTCGAATCTGACAATAGATATTATTAATGTTACCATATCCATATCTGATTACATTACTATCCATATTTTGGTCAATATTCGAATATGTAATATTTGATGATTTTTCAAATATAATAAACAGATATTCGGATATATTCATATTTGTTTTTATCCGTAATTGGTGGAACAATTAGGGATTCTAGTCCTATTTAGTAGGTGTGTCATGGGTACATTGGAAATATGGAAATCTCGATATGTATATTTCACACATCAGGAAATGAGAAGTGAAACTATTACGAAAGAGATATCATAACAATTCTACCAGTTTCGCTAATAAATCCCTGTTACTAGAATTTTTCATTCATAGAACTAAAAAAACATTTGATTCACTTGTTATCTTTCTTGTTGTTATCCCAACATAGTTTATTGAACAGGGGATCAATGCCTGAATTTTTGGTGTTTATGATATGGGTGCCAGGCTGCCAGCACAAGATCCGAACCCACAAAGGAGGAGCTTCTCATTGACCTTGTGATGGCGGTGTTATCATCGCCACCCTCGCAGTGGATGTCATGGATGTCTTGTCAGGATATCTATGTAGAGGACAGAGCTTGGACAGATCCTCCTTGTCGGCCATTTCCCAGTGAACCTTCCTTTGGGTTCTGCGTCAAATATAATTTGGGGAAGATTGCAAAATACCGCCCTCCTTCCTTGGAGGTACTACCAAGTGAACATCTACACAAATATGCTTACAAATATAAAGCTCGAGTTGAAGCAGTCACACCAATTAAACAGGAGACCAGATCAAGAATGGCGTCCAGCACAAACATCCACATCGCATGGAGCCCAAGGAGACGTTGCTTGGGCTCCCGCATTTATGTATCTTTACGCGTTCAAAGCTCAAGAAGGCTATAAATTAATGGTTTCTTCTCCTCGTGTTATTGCAAGCATATCATCATAGACATCTCCCATATAAAGATTCAACTACCTGTGACCAGGTAAGTTAAAGAGCATGGCATTCCGAGAAGTTTGTCTGTTCTTTCTCCTCGTGGCTCTAGCCTCCACCCATCTGACAGCCGCGTACGATCCCAGTCCTGTCCAGGACTTCTGCGTTGCCGACAACACCGGCCAAGGTAATAATCAAGTTCTTCCCCACTGTTCGATTACCACAATGAAATCTCAACCATGAAGCAGAATCTGACGGTGAGCATCTAAATTTTCAGTATTTGTCAACGGATTCGCGTGCAAGAACCCGGCCCTGGTGACCGACAATGATTTCTTCTTCTCCGGCCTCGACCGACCGGGCGACACCATGAACAAGTTACGCTCCAAGGTGACGCCCGTAAACGTGGCTCAGATCCCGGGGCTCAACACCATGGGTGTCGCCATGGCCCGCCTTGACATCGAGCCCATGGGAGTCAACCCACCCCACACGCACCCACGCGGCACGGAGATCATCACGGTGCTCGAGGGCACCCTCGGGGTGGGGTTCGTTACCTCCAACTTGGCAAACGGTAGCAACCACCTGATCAGCAGGATCCTGAACAAGGGGGACGTGTTCGTCTTCCCAATCGGGCTCGTCCACTTCCAAATCAATATCGGTCAAACCAAAGCCGTGGCCATTGCGGCCTTCAGCAGCCAGAATCCCGGCACCATTACTGTGGCCAATGCTTTGTTTGGATCTCAACCCGAAATTGACGTTAATGTTCTTGCAAAGGCCTTCCAGCTTGATAGGAAGATCATCGAGTACTTGCAGAGGCAGTTCTGATCAGATGTGGTGGTCATGGGTGCAACTAATTAATTGTTTTACTTGTGAGAGATAAGGACGGCGGATCTACGTTCAGGTTGTTTGTAGGCATTTGCTTCTTTTGGTTGATGACTTCTTGTTCCTTGGTCAAAATTTGTAATCTACAACCGTGTTTGTTTTGTTCGATGAAGGTCGTTGGTCAACATTGCGTGCTCCTCAATTGTAGTTCGCTTCGTTCTTCTCTAGTTGCACAGTAGATCGGACATGTAAGGTAAATCATGAAAGGAAATTACGTGGAACCTTTCAGCCAATTGCTATGCTGTCAGCCCATTTCGCATCAACATTCCGAAGTTTGAAGTTAGGATTTTTACCCGGCAGACTCTATATTTTTTTGTCAATTACCTCAATGATCTTTGAAACAACATAATTCCCTCCTCGACCCTGTAAACTTGCTCCGTCTTACCCCACAGATCCTGCCGTCAGTTTTAACTTTATTTGAGTCAATTGTTTGGGTTAGTCTTGAGTTAATCTAACTAAAGAAAATCCAACGGTAGATATTCCACCCCCATGGGTTCCTAGCCTCGTTGCTGCAAAGGAGGAGAACCGAAGGGCCACCAGGGAGCCGGCCATCGTCGTGTCGTCTAGGTACCGGCAATTGGGCCTAGTTGGTGGCAGGAAGGCGTCTCGGAGGGGGAGGAGGGTGTCGGCATCTCCGATGAAGAGTCGAGCACCATCAACTTTGGGTCTTCTGCTATGCTCGAAGATTGACGGCCTCTACTTGTCGTTGAGGTTCACATTTCGATGAGGTTCACATTTCGACTTTAGTGATCAAAGGATGAGAGTGGCAACATCTACTTGCCGTTAATCCCAACCTCCGGGAGAGATCACAGAGCCATGCCATCATCACACCACAACAGCAGAAACAAGGAGCTTCGACTACAGCTGTCCAGTCACCATCATTGATTGCTACGGCAGAGGATCGACCCGAACATCCCTATCTAGGGATTGCGCTCGAACTCCCCTTCGAGGGCTGTGTCAAATGGGAGCGCGAGTGCGTCATATCTGATGGACGAGAACGAGCGGTTGAGGAGGGAGGAGAAGCCGTCGTTGGAGCTCATGCCACTCAAGAGCTGCGACTAGGATGGGTCGAGATAGGAGAATCCAGAGCAAGTAAGATCCGACGAGGTGGGATCTGTCGCGAGCCCGATGTTGTTCGGTGTCCGTATAGGGGTGAAGCACCTGCGTATGGAGGCACTACAAGAAAAATGGTTTTAGGTGACGGACCTATGGTGGCGGAATTATTAGTTAAGGCGACGGATTAGCTTATGACGACGGATATTCTGTCATTGAAAAGACGCCACCAAAACCCTCGTCGCCAAAGATTTTGATGACAGAATTCCGTTGCCAAAGAACTAAGCGACAGAAAATCTGACACCTTAATTTTATTTTAAATTAACCATTTTACAATCTAGCTTCAACTGTACAGGGCTATGCTTCCAGTTGAATTTGCTAGGAACCAAAAGAAAATCCCAAAATAATCAAAATACAAGATTTAGAACAAGTGTACTTTATTAATATGCTACTTTTTAGTAGCCATAGGGTGACAACTGAAGCTACAACAGACTCGTTGAAAGCGACCAAGACAGAACAAATAAATCATGAAGAAGCTAAAATGACACTTATTAAAAACAACAAATATGAAGCAAGACAAGCATGTGCCCCGAGAGAGATTGTCGTCGATTATTCTTCTGATTTCCAAAAGGTGATCATCATCTAATCATTAGTGTTTCTCAAGAGGACCAGGATGTTGGCCTTGCATCTGCACCGCCATCTTGCAAGATGACAAGAGGAGATGCTCTCCTACCAGTAGCTGACATTCTTCTTAGACTAGAATAGCTTGTGGCCTCTGGCGGCTCTTTTCACGAGGAAGTGGGAGCTGAAATAAAAAATTCATGTATTAGTCATCAAGAACATAGCATGTTATATCAGGTAACAAAAGAAATCCACATCAAGAGACCTAAATCTGACAATTAGAAGTATAACTGCAAAGATAGAAATAATAACATTTGCCAATCAATTGTCTAAATTAATCACCTGAGTCTTGAAATTGGCAAGAGAAGGGTATTCGAACCACGACAACACCAATTGCCATTGTGCATATCCTCATACAACCTAAATTCCATCCGTGCAGAGAAATAGAAAGATCCCCCCCCCCCCACTTTCAAAGTAGAAGCTAGTGTTGAGATTCAGAAATGCTGCTATGCAACATCATCAGCAATGTTGATTCTCTTATAAAGATTTAGCTGTCCACGCTCTTCATGGAGCGAGGCTTCCTTTAGGTCTATGCTCGTACATGAGAGATCTAAATACACGATCATTATGGTATGTCAAGGATAACAGATGAGCACTTACGGGGTTCTGATCCCTTATGCTCCTTAGGATCTTAAACTGTACAATGAACCCGTGCCTTTTCGCTAGCAATTTCGCACCTTTGACATCCCTCGGGTTCTTGTATTGCTTAAAGCTATCAAGCGCAATGGTTCTATGAATGTACTTTAAACAGTAATAAAAACTATAGACTTAAGGTACCAAAATTGACCGTCAGTTGCAGAAGAAATGCATAGATAATAGAAAGTACAATTTACCTTTTTAAACACTAGTAAAGGAAATTGTCGGATTATTTCTCTTTGTTTGAAGGACAACCATCAACCAAGGTAGAAAGATCTACATGTGCTGAGAAATTATTCAGCCTCGATCACTTGGTGTGGATTTAGATTCTGTATGGCTATAACTCTATGAGAATATGGAAAACCAACATGAAGTATTAGAGTAAATTAAGTCAACTATTTGAGTCTATAAGGAATTTTACTTGAAGTAGTGTGAAAACCATGTGTAAAACTTCTTACAATGTAGTTCCTACCGCCAACATTCCTTGCACTTTATCACCAGAATTCAACCATATGAACATATTAGTAAAAAAACATAAAATGATGTCTCCAATATATATAACCCAATTAAGCCAAGTGATTAAGGATAACTAACACAACAAGAAAACATAGATACCATGTCCATATGAACTACCCTCTTATAAATATCAGGTACCTCTTATAAGGAAGCTTATGTCTATCGCAAATCGCAATGATGTCTACATACAATATTCGGTTGCAACACCATGAATAGGCCTGATTTCAAGCACAGATATTCACTATATCAGACTTACTATCAATAGTCTTTGATGACTTGCAAACATTCTGAAAAGTACATCTTCATTGCATCTCCATACTAAAAACTCGAGAACGACTTTGATCTTGATGTATTCTTGCAATAGATCCACTCCATATCTAGATGTTTAATTTCCATATTATGTTCTTGAATAATTATTGAATGTATCCACTTCATATACTTCTCTCTACTGCATGGAGTTCTTCCTCAACTGCAATCTCATTTAGGAAAGCTTCAACTCATATTGGCACCAACAATTTGGTCCAAGTTTGTAAAAAGAATAAAATAAAGGGATCATATTCAAGCAGAGGAAAGGAAATCGCATGAATCTGAACTAAACGAGTTGAAATAAAACTGAACAGAGAAAAATCTATAAATGAAAGATCTGTAGTATTGGAAATGAAATTATGAGGACATGATGTTTACTTACCTGGTTGAAATTTTTAAACATATAATGATGAAACTCATTGCCACAATTAATATACATGAAATTTTTAAACACATATGTTGCACGAGATCTAGATTAGAACTATAAGACAAAAAATACATTATGAGCCGAATGACAAAAATAAATCGATAAAATAAAAAAATCACTACTAACATTAATATAAGCTAACAACACTAATATATTCACTCACATCTAACATGACATACTAATCTAACACATTCACATATTCACAAGTGCACACACGCATGCACACTCACATATTTCACATACACGTACAAATTCACACATAACCAGACAAATATAGCACACTCATAATCCCATACGCATTCACACAAACACACATTTACACATAGGCATACTCCTAAACATTTATACAAATGCACATTTGCACATGCACACAAAAACAAACACAGCTACACAAACATTTCCACATGCATACAAATTCACATACACAATCAAACAAACATTTATGCAATAAAATTCACCCACACACATCCAAACAAACATACAAATAAACAAATTAATGCACAGACACATTTGCACGCACATGATACATGCATGTTATACACATTAATGCACATGTACAAACACACAAACATATATAGTGCATATGTGGTGTCATTTATAACAAAGTTACTTGTGCATCAACAAGCATGATATAATACAACATAGAATATAAATGAAATGGTGTTCCTCCTACATATCAAGTTTCAACAATTAATCTTCTCAATTAAAAAAGTGTATATGATATTACATTGACAATTTCCAAAAAGAAATGGAATTCTCATATGATCGTGAACATCATGCATCCAAAGAATCAACTCATGCACATATCAAAACTCAAATCTTACCCTTTATTAATTACAGTATAGAAAACATTCCTAGATGAAAAAAAGATACTCTCTGCCTTAAAGATGAATTTCAAAATATCACAAGGCATTCTCAAATATATTTTTTGACTGTAAGTATTCACCAACCTGGGATGTTGCTGCATTGCACTGCCCAATAACCAGTATAGGAATTCTCGCGGAAGAGATAAGTGTCCAATAAAATTTGCAGCTCAAGTTTCCACGTTATACTTAAGAATAAAAATAAATGCTCTGCATTAAAGATCAATATCTTCAGTAATCTTACCTTTCCATAACACCTTCCTCTAGTAAAACAATGAATCAAAAATAGCATATGCTTTCTTCTTATGTTCCCCTTGCATGTTACCATTGCACAATGTAGGGTGATACACACACACACAAACACACCCACACATAGAGAGAGAGAACCATATATATAGTCAAAAATTTTAGAAGAACTTCAGATCTGGACGGCTATTGGAGTAGGGAATTCTAGACTCTTGGCAATGGATTGAAAAAGTGCATACACCACAAAAGATGTACCATTTATCCTTAGTAAGGTTCATAAAACCTTTCTTTCAACCTACTCTATTTATACGTTTCTTAAAGGTTGCCATGATTCAATAGGATTAAAAGTGGGCTGTGAAACAATCAAGATAAAATTAGATTTTGAAGCTCTAACTAAAATTTGAAAATTTAGTTTCGTTGAAAAACAACGAGAATGGGACTAACAAAGCACTATTTGAGCCATTGATTCATTAAGAAAATCTACTCAAGATCATAGATTTATCTAAGCTTATGTTCAAAAGCATGAACCATTGATGGATGCCTTTTAAAGACGGCAGAAGCCAATGCTCTACAGCTGAGTTGATCGGATGATTATCTAAACTACATCTTGATGATTATATTGGAGATGGTAAATTGGAGACTGTAGAAGTTTGTAGCTTTCTAAGTAACCGTGAACACCTACAATTGGGCATAGAGTTGGGATGCGTTGGGATTATCTTCAATCCCCACCCATTCAATAGCTAACTAATATTCATTCAGCTCTAAATGAGTCAATCTATGGATATAGACCTTGATGGAAGTAATTGTGAAGAGGTTTGTGTAAGGATGTAATCATGAAATTAGATAATTCACCTACCAATTTCACCTATTGATGTGTATCTGGATATCTGAATCAACCTGCCTCTATCAAACATTAGACAAAACTTTAGATTTCATGTAAAATTTACAAAAATGCAACATTATAAACATCTACTCATCTCATTACAGTACTAGCAAGCACACCTAACTTGCATCAAGACTTATTAGATAAAGATCTTTTCCTAAAATTTAAACCTAGAGTCTCAAAGTTGATGAAATTTCAAGATATGCCTTAGTATCCCAGAATAAAAGAAGCATGCACCTGCTCTTAAGATCTGATCTTATGAACATCACTATATATTTTATCTTGGATCCCTGAGCAAGTTGAGTCTCAAAGCTTGGAAATGAAGTGGAGAACCTTTATGTCCTCATGTTCATGAAATTATTCAAAATTGTCTGTCAAGTTATAATGTTAAAGTAAAGATTTACTTACCTCTGTGGTACATGTAGTTGATGGGATACCCAGACAGCATCGGCCCTCTCGCACTAATAGTAGGGTCAGCAAACGAGGAACCGACACTCATAGCTTTAAAAAATCAAAATAAGTGTGAGTCTGAGAAGAAGATTTCCATATGCAATTACTTACTACAACAACTTAAATATGAACAGTGGTGTACATGTTCTTGTTCGTCATTCCATATTAATTTCTAAACAAAACTGATTGCCTAAACTCAATTTTTCAACTAGTACATAAAAAATCTATAAATCATAGAAACTCAATAACTCTGCAAGGTTATATATGCACCGCAAAATGGACTTAACTTGGAAATTATTCGACTGAAATGAACTATTCTCTGATCCAAGTTCCATGCAGTCATTGTTCAAAATTTCAGAAATACCTTTATTGTCATATTTCCTAAAAAAACATCTTCGATCCTGTAATCAATTTCTGCCAAACGGTGTTGCTATTGACTAGAGTATCTTTGTTCCCCAATCCGGAGACAAAATCTAAGGTATGAGAAAAAAATGGATATCATAATTTATTGGACAAGGATACATTTTTATAAGTTAAAGAACTAAATTTGGGATGACAGGGAGAACTTTCTATGAGATACATGCCTTGCTCTTGTTAAAGCCACATTAGTTCGCTGTGGATTGGTAAGGAAGCCAATGGAGCCATTGTTGTTTGGTCTTACCGTGGAAAATATTATAACATCCTCCTCACTGCCTTGAAACCCATCAATTGAACTAACCTTCACAGTAAAATGCGCATTCTTGTCATATTCCTTCCCAATTTTACCCAAAATTTCTTCAACTTGTAGCCCACATATGGTGAAATGATACCTGCACAGAGTTTTTGCTTCCTAGCAGAAGCAACTGTTCAAAATGAAAGGAAAAAATGTGGAAGGTTCCATCGAACCGTGTGACTGTTGTATTTAAATAAATATATTTAGGTTTTAATAAGTAAGCATACGCATGCGAATCACAAATCCAAATGGGACGCAAATTTACGCGAGAATAGCAACACGTGAGTTTCTTACCGTCGTTTCAACTGCAGTACACATTCGTGGATGTAGCTTTATACTCAGATCGATAACACCCCTCTCAATGAAGACGGAAATCGGAAATCCATTATTTTGTATTGTTGCAGCAGCCATAACGGGGAAAAGGAATCCATTATTTCGTTTCAATGTAATATTGATCGAAGGGCCAGCGATTCTAACTCATGCATTGGGCGAAATCAGATCAAAGTTGCAGCGGACCTCCTCCCACTATTAAAGTGCGAAATCAGATCGCTGATGAACCTTAGACCCCAGATCATCCTGGACACGCCGGAATGGTGGGAGGTGCGATGTTCAAGCTTTCGGAGTGTGCGTACGACCACGAAGGTGTGCTTGTGACCTCCAGGAGAGGTGGTGAAGGCGGCGGGAAGCGCGAAGGGGAGGAGAGGGGAGCGGCGGCAGCAGAAATGGCATCGAGGACGATGGTTTTGAGGGATCGCCACCTGCGTAAGCTTCACGATTAGGGCACGACGAATGGAGATCCTTCCCACTACGAGTGACAGTTAGAGAGAGGACGAGGAGGATGAATATAGGAGGGATATATAGGACGCCGGAGAGGGGTTGGACGGTGAGCGGAGGTTGGAAATTAGGTGAGCTGAGGAAGGAACGAGATATCGGATTTGACCGAAGGAGATAGAGGGCGGAGGAGATGGAGGAGAGGGATCACTGGTGGCGATGGAGGTGAGGGGAGGGAAGCGCCGTCGATTTTTTTTGTGAGAGGTGGAGGGGGGAGGGCAACGTGGCGGGGAGAGGATTAGGGTTTTGGTTAAGGCTTTATATTTAACATTTTAGAAAAGGAAATAAATTAAAATGTAGTAATGTCTATGATTACGACGACGGATTTAAGCGGCAGAAATCCGTCAGAATAAAATCTGTCAGCTAAAAGCCGTCGTCACAACTTATTTCTGTTGTAGTGAGGACGTCGAGGAACAAAGGCAACCGTTGCTGAAATCAGAGGGTGGGAGGGAAAGGGCATAGATCGATGGTGGATATCGGGGAGGTGGAGGGTGAGGATAGAGGTCGGGGAGGAGGAGGGCAAGGGCGGAGGTCAGGGACGAGGAGGGCGAGAGTGGTGGAGGTCGCTGAGGTAGTGGGTGCTGGGTGGAAAAGGTAGATCATGAGGAGGTGAATGGGAGTGGCACTCAATGTAAATTTGATTAACAAAATGGGTATAATGTAAAAGAATATAACAGAATCCGGTTGTTTTTAACGGGTAAATGGATGGTGGTTAACCATAGGATTTGTACGGTAAAGGTTAGCAAGTTTACGAGGTCGATGGGGGAATTCAGTTGTTTCAAAGGTCGTAGAGGTAATTGACAAAGAGTATAGGGTCTACCGGGTAAAAATCCCTTGAAGTTATTTGGACAACGTTCAGACGTTGACTTTTCATTTTCTAGTTTTCTGGAACATTCTTGAGAAGGTGAGACTCATTCTCTAAACTTATCTTAGAGAGATTTAACCGTAAAATTCTAGAATTTTTTTTGGTTTATCTCCAACTTTTTAGAGCATTCCATACTTTTCAAAGCCGCAATAATATATATATATATATGGAAAAATGAAAATGTCTTCGCCCCATTTTTCCGTATTTTTTTTTGCAAAATATCACTATGTATATTCATCTATATATCCCTCATATATGTCATTCGAATGCCGTCAGAAATAGGGACTCCTAGAACAGGTAATTTTAACGGTGTAAACAATGTTGTAATCGATCTGTTCTATATTGAGGGCATACGAATCTTTATTTCTGATAAAATTCGAGTGACATATACGGGGGATATATAGATGAATATACAGGCTGATATTTTTAAAAAAAAACACCCGAAAAAGGGCGGGGGCAACCTCATTTAACCCATAATGAGGTGGATATATGGAAAGCCAATCATCTCACCCGTTAGATCCCAATCTAATGGCTCTTTATCCAAAAGGATATTTTAGACCATGTATTTTTATTTTGATGTTGGTTTTGAATTTAAATTTGAATTTCATATCATGATTTTATTTTCCATTTTTAGCCCGACTGAATTGGCATTTATTATTCCTATTTATACGATGAGGTTTCACCAACGTGGAATCATTTTCGGGCTATGCAGAATGGCGGAACTCTTTGTAAAATACCTCTTTGTAAAATACCCATTGTCATTGTAATATTGTAACCTGCTTTGTAATATAAAATCAAAGCTAGTAATACGTTTACTGTTGTAATTGTAATTTCGGTAATGGCTATGTATAAGTTCATACTTGTTTGTAATATTAGTTTGGAGATCTGCAAAAAAATAGATAGTTAGCGATTCAACAATTATTAAGCGGAAAGAGGAAAATGTAAAAAAATGAATTTGCAAAAAAATATATTGTGTTCTGTAACAAAAATATATTACAAAAAATATAAAGAAATGATAAATGTAAAAAGAAAATCTAAAATTACAAAAAATGATCTGAAATTTGTAATAAACAATCTGAAATTGTAAAAAACGATCTGAGATTGTAAAAAAATATTATGAGATTGTTAGAAATTGATAAGAGAAATGATCAGTGTAAAAAAATAATCTGATATTGTAAAAATGAATTGAAATTAGTAAGAAGTGGTCTGATATTGTAAATAAAATACATGAGATAGTAGAAAAAATATCTGACATTGTTAGAATTTTATAAAAGATATAGTAAATGTAAAAAATCTGAGATTGTAAAAACAATTTGCGATTTGTAAAAAAAACATCTGATATCGTAAAAAAATTGAAGATTGCAAAAAACGATCACAGATTACAAAAACTGGTTGCGCCCACCTTTGCCTGCATTCCTCCTCCACCCACACCCTCCTCCGCCCTTCTCCTCCATGATCCGCCTCCTCCACCTGCACCATTCTCTGCCAACACCGCTCCTCCACTTGCACCCTTCTCCTCCATCCACACTCTCCTTCAACCTTCTCCTCCATGATTCACCACCTCCACGTGCAGCAACCGCCTCCACGCAACGCCGCCTCCATTGCCTGCAAGAAAATAACATTGGAGAACCCATCCTTTTTCTTCAGATCTGAAGGACAAAGAAATATCATACCATCGCAAGAAGCAACCATCATAAGTCCACAGAGCAACACGTCGTCACCAGCCACTGTAGAGAAGCACACCACATCCATCATCCAATGATCTCCCTCCATCGTTGCATGCCATCACCGACGTGCAACAGCCTCTTCCTCACATGCCACCATTGAGAGAGAAAGAGGGGGAGATTATTAGGGAGATATTTGTTGCATTCTAAATATATAATATGTCAAAATGACCATAATGAGTTTTTCAACATTAAAAATATAGATTACGAGCCATTAATAATCGCCATCGGATTGATTATGGATGGATAAGATGGTTGACTTTCCACGCATCCAGGAAAGGACCATCTTATATGAAGTTTCTCCTATATATATGATAACTATTAAGATTTATGACTCTATGGTAAAGGAAGGATTACGGCGATTATGAGTGAGGGTCGGTGGGAATGGTGGCTGAAGGTCTGTTGGTGTTTGGCGATCCCCTTCGAGGAAGAGGGTTGGAAGACGGTGACCGGTGGGAGTAGGCCTTGACAGAGAAGTACACAGTGCTTTCGTTATGGGAAGTTTGGTCATCGAGCGACTTCGTGTGTGGAAGAGATTCGCTGCTTCATGTGCGGCGGCGCTGGACATCGTAGTTTCGATTGCGATAAATCCCGTCGTCGTACCATCTATAAGTGTGGAGCTGATCATAGAATGCAGCTTTCGGAGCCTTTAGATGCTCGGATATCTATGTCGAGTAGAAGGATGGCATTGGCTATTCCAGACAACAATTCTTATGCAGAAGTGGTGCTGGATGGGCCTCGCAATCAAAAGGAGATGTCGGTTTGTGGTGTTTTGATGGGTAGAACTGACGACCCATCGGAGGTTGCAGTGACAGAGCTTTCATCATTTCTCGGGGAGTCCTTCAAAGGCGATGTCATGGGCTTTATCCTGGGTTGGTTCTTGCCCGAGGCCATACGACGGGTGAGGTTGATGCAATTTTGTCTGGTGGGGACGGTCTGAGAATGTCGTGGAGAAGGCCACGTTTCACTGATGGGGAGATGACTCCTGCTCGCTTCGTCCTGCAGCTGCGGAGGGTGCCCCTCCTCTCTCGCTCCGAGGGAAGATTGAAGGAGCTTTATGCTAGTATTGGAGAAGGTTTAGTTCTGCTCTCGGATGGTCTAATACCGGGTTTGTATGCAGCGGTGGTGACGATTGCCATTTGAATTAGAGGTCGGCCACCGAGTCAATTGCAGCTCTGGGTGGGATGTGCTAGCTTTCGAATTTCTATATAAGAGATTCTTCCTCCTTCGTCGCCTCATGCGATGGTGTTGCGGCAGCGAGGCAGAGGGGATGTGAAGGGGATGGATGTCTCCAATGCCAGAGAAGCCAGCGCGATCCTCGAAACGTCTTCATCAATGCCAAAGGATGTGATTTTTCAAGTGCCTAAGGTGGGCATTTCAAACGACGTAACTTTTCATATAGGTGTAGTCCCGAGAGCCCCAAGCTAGGGATGTTAAAAAATATCCGGGTTAATGGGTACTCGACTTGACTCATTCATTTTGATCCTAAATTCTCGGGTACCTGCTTGAAAATAATGGGTTGGGTACCCGCAATGTCATGACCCGTGCCCTATATAAAAAATCTGATGGGTACCAGCGGGTACTCACTTGGAAACTTCTACTATCAATTGATTCACATAGTACAAATGGTTAGATACAAGTACCAACATAGGTGTTACACTATTCTTATCTATTTTAAAAATATAGAATTGGATGTGGATACAAATATCGGTGAATATGGAAAACATATTGTCAAATCATTAGAAAAAATTCTATATGAACTATACGCTATAGTTATTAACTGGAACCTATTTTAGATCTATATCAATATGGTACTAATACTTATTAATTATAAATTCGATTATATATTCCCGTTAGATTTATTTTTGAATGTGTTAAAGGGAGTGTCTATATAAAATTATGAACTGTAATGCTTAAAAGTAAGAATCATATTTCAAGCTTCTTCCTATATAGAAACACGTATTGAAATTAAGCAACATGGTTGAAATAGTGATTGAGCATTGATATTGACATGGTATTGACGATATCGGTCGTGGAAAGCTTGCACTATATACTTCAGATTTTGCGAACGTTAGTGATATAAGATGGCATATTGTTTGATATTAGTCGTCATTGGGGAAAAGGATATCAAGGGTGATATCGACAACCTTAATTTGTTGATAGTGATATATCAGTGAAATGTCGATAATATATTATGATATTTTCAAACATGCAAGAAAAGAGTTGATTGGTATGAAAACTAACTTCTCTTACTCCAACCACACAGGATATTACTTATGCTATGAATGTGGTTAGTCAGTTCATGTATGCCCTCACGAGTTTTCATGTCAAGGCTGTTAATACAATACTGAACTATATAAAAAAGTATCATGAGAAGGTTCTTATGTTTATAAAAGAACTTCAGGATCAACATTAAACGGTATACTGATGCATGTTGGGTTGACTCTGTAGATGAAAAAATCATTTTTGGTTATTCTATATGTACTGTGTGGAAACAAATAAATATGTTGTTTATTTTGTGGCCATAGTGCTCCTTTATATAGAAGAGAAATCCTAGAGGCAAAATACCAATGGGAAAATTACAAAAGATAGAAATAATAAATCATTTATACTATTTCCCATAACAAACTCCCTCAAGATGGAGCATAGATGTCTATCATGCCCAACGTGAAAGAACACTTTTGAGATGGCCTCCTCGCTAGGGCCTTGGTGAAAATGTATCCGTTCCCTTAAAGCTAATGTGGGAAATAGAGATAAAGCTATTCTGTCATATCTCTAATGCAATGGCAATCCACCTCGATGCATTTAGCCCTCTTATGGAAAGCTAGATTGTTGGAGATGAATAGTTCATCCTGGTTGTCACATAATAGTTACATGGGAATAAGTACATCAATAGCTCGGTTGGTCAGAATAGACATGGCCGACATCATCTCAGTGCTTCCTTGCGTCGTGACCCTATATTCGGATTCATCACTTGACCTAGCAACGATAGTTTGCTTCTTGATTTTCCATCATACAAAGGAGCTCTCGATGAAAACTGCAAATCCAGAGGTGGACTTCTTGTCTTTTAGGCATCCTACATAGTTGCATCTGCGTAGCCCGTGATGGCAAAATATATCCCTTTGTTGAATATCAACCTCATACTTAAAGAAGACTTTGGATACCTTAGGATCATGGAGACTGCATCCATGTGAGTTTGTTGTGGTTTCTCCATAAGATGGTTATTTTTGCACAATGCAAAAGAGATGTATGGCTTGGTGATAGTCACATAGAGAAGTTTCCCAATGAGCTCCATCTATCTCTTATTGTCTACCTCATATGTATCATTATATAGACACCCAAAGTTTTGGCCAACCATCTTTTGTGTGGTTTGCTCGACAATATCATTTCTCCTGAATAGACAACCTTTGTTCTCGATCAACACATGGCATGGAGTTGGGTTATGCCTTCGAAGATGGTTTTGGATTGGAAGACAGCTCAAAAGAGAGGATTTCTATGGAAGGTGGATTTCTCTAAGGCATATGATTGTGCTGATTGACAATTTATCTGGGTCTTGCTTCAGAAGAGAGGCTTCCCAAACTTGTGGATTAACTGGATGAAGCATTGTATCATGACGACCTCTTATGCAGTTTTGGTGAATGGACATATGAAGAGAGGATACTTTTAGACTCAACGGGGGTGTGATTGGGTTGCCCATTGGCACCCCTTCTCTTCGTGCTCGTGGCGGATGCTTTGGCAATCATGATGAGGTTAGCAACAAGTGGTGGTCAATGTAAAGGATATACGAGAGGATTTGTTGATACCGATTCTAAAGTATGCTAACGACACTGTGGTGTTTATTGATGGAGACCTGGAACATGCTCGACGAGCAAGTTTGATAGTGGACATTTTGGAGACATATCGAGCCTACAGATTATAAAAGACAAGTCAGTGTTCATCCCCTTTGGGTTCTATCTATAGGAGTCGTGGGATTTGTGCAGTGTCCTTAGCTACCCATGGGGGTCCCTTCCTGTTACCTATTTCGGCCTCCCATTGGTAGCGGGACGTCTGCGTGCATCTGAGTGGAGGTTGGTGTTAGAAAAGATGGAAATAAGATGGCAGGTTGGAATATGAGGATACTGGCAAGGTGTGGGAAGCTGGTGCTACTCAGGCATGCCTTGTCTAGCGATTCCCATTTTTTGCTCCATTAGGTGGATTCCATCAGGTGTTTAGTTGAGTCGGCGTCTTTAATGAAGATGTTTTTTCTGGTCATACGATCGACAAGAGAACAACGATATACACCTTTGTAGAGGGAAAAGAATTGATTGAATTAATAAGAGGCTCTTGGGTTCTCTTATATAGGAGAGGAGCCGATTGGACAAATTACATAAAGAAGACAAAATAAATATATAATAAGAAAATAGTAAGAAAGATAGGAAATATCTCAACACTCCCCTTCAAGTTGGAGCGTAGATATCGATCAGGCTCACCTTAGAACAAAATCTCTGATAAGGCCCTTTGGTTAGGGCCTTAGTAAAAGCATCTGTTGTTTGATCTCTAGAGCTGACATGACTAGTGGCAATAAGATCCTTACCATGTCACGAGTGTAGTAACAATTCACCTTTATGTGTTTGGTTCTCTCATGAAAAGCTTGGTTGTTAGCAATGAAAAGAGAAGCCTGATTGTCACATTAGAGGTTCATGGGAAAAGGCACCTCTATAGTCAGGTCAGTAAGAACATATCTGACCCACATCATCTCCATGCTAGCCTACACCATGGCCCTATCTTCTGACTCAGCACTCGATCTGGCAACCACGGTCTACTTCTTGCTCTTCCAAGAAACCAGAGAATTCTTTGTGAACACAACGAAACCTGAAGTAGACATCATATCCTTTGGACATCCAGCTAATATGCATCTGCACATGCTGTATCTGAAAGAGATATATCTCTGCTTAACTGAAGTCTCGTACCTGTTGAAGTCTTCAGATACCTCAAAATCATATGGACTGCATCCACATGTGCATGGCTAGGCTGCTCCATAAACTGGCTCACTTTGCACATGGCAAAGGATATGTGAGGCCTAGAAATAGTCACATATAGTAGCTTGCCAACAAGCTCCTTGTACCTCCTCTTATCGACCTCCTCAGTATCATCATCGTATAGCTTCATGCTTGGGTCAATAGGAGTAGTGACAGGTTTGCAATTTGTCATGTCTATCTCTGAAAGAAGATCTGTAACATACTTCCGCTGGGTCGTCACAAGACCCCACTGGCTCCTGGCAAACTCTAGTCCAAGGAAGTAATGTAAATTACCAAGGTACTAGGTCACAAATGACTGACCTAGAAAGTTCTTGTCACTCTGAATACCCTTCTCGTCATCCCCTGTAACAATAAAATCATCAATGTAAATAAGAATGATAATAGTACCTCTCTAGGTCCTGTGCACAAACAGAGATTGATCTATAGTCGATCGCACAAACCTCTGCTGCTCTATCAAGTCCGAGAGCTTCTGAAACCATGCTCTTGGACTCTGCTTAAGGCCATAGATAGCCTTGTGAAGCCTACAAACCTTCTGACACTCCCCCTCAGTAGCAAATCCAGGTGAATGCTTTATGTAGACCTCCTCCTGTAGATTACCATGATTTACATCAAGCTGGTAAAGGGGCCAATATCGTGTCATAACAACAGAAAGTAGAATGCACAGAGTAGAATGTCTGGCAAATGGAGAGAAAGTGTCTTGATAGTACATCCCATATGTCTGGGTGAACCCACGTGCTGCAAGTCTTGCCTTATAGTGATCCACATTGCCATCTGCATGATGTTTCATAGTGAACACCCATTTGCATCGCACAACGGATGCATCAACTAGAGCAGAAACAAGACTCCATGTACCATGTGACTATAATGCATCCATCTCCTCCTCCATGGCTAATCTCCATCGATTGTCCTGAAGAGCCTCTTGATATGTTCATGGTATCCCCATGGCTGATAGTTCCAAGGTAAACCTCCTGAAATCCTCTGATAGTCTGCTCAAGGAAACCTAGGTTGCAAGATAATAAGTAGCATACCTAGTTTCTGCTTGCACAGAGCAATAGGCACATCAAGATCATCTACCAAGGGCACCCTCTCATCTTGTATGGAATCCTGCTGCATATACAACTCAGTAGTGCCATCAATAGAAATAATATGCTTATTACATACCTAAGGTGTGCTAGATGATGGGCAAGGCATGCGAGCAGGGGGAACCAAGCGAGACCTGTGAGTAAAAACACGTGGCAAAAACTGAGTCGCAGTACGATGTGGAGCCACATGAGCAGGTTGTAGAGGCAGGAGTAGATGTAGGTGGTGGCGTCGGTAGTGGTTGAGGAGGTGGTAGAGAAGGAATATAGGGAGGTGGTGGTACGACAGTAGGAGGTGGAGGAATGTAGATCTCATCGTCAGAGTCGGACGGGGCTAGTCTGTCTCATATAGGAGAAAAATACATGAAATATTCAAAGAAAGTAACGTGAGCACTAACAAGGTATTTCCGCTTGAGTGGATCAAAGCAACGATACCCCTTCTGGTTAAGAGAGTAGTCGGCAAAAAATACTTAACAGTTATGGGAGAGAACTTATCATGACCTAGAGAGACATCATGAAAAAAAGCAACTGAACCGAACACACGAGGTGTAAGAGAGGAAAGATCCTTCTCGGGAAATGCAATCGAGAAAGGAATCTTCTCTCCCAACACAGACAAAGGCATGCGGTTCACCAGATAGCAAGCCATGAGGATAGCATCTCCCTAGTAGACATGAGGAGCACAACTCTGTATCAATAATGTTCGGGTCATATCAAGTAAGTGACGGTGTTTACGCTCGACAACACAGGAGGTATGGTGAACAATGCCAAGAGATCTAATAAAGTCAGGAAGCTGTAAGGTGTAGAACTCTAAAGTATTATCAGAAAGAATATATTTGACATTGACAGAAAAAATATTCTTTATCTCATTAATAAAAGATTTGATCACAGATCCAACCTCAAACTTATTCTTCAACAAAAAGACCTAGGAAAGTATAAAAAAACCATCAATAGCAATAAGATAAAAACAACGTCTCTGGTGATCATGAACACGATTTGGACCCCAGATATCTGAATGAAGGGACTCAAATAACTGAGAACTGCTTCGACTCTAATGGGATGAAAGGAGGAACGACGATGCTTCCCATGTTGACATGCCTCACACTAGAAGGAGGATCTCATGGAAATCTGACAGAGAACATTACATAGCTTCTGTAGAGGAAGATGACCAAAAACGAATGTGCCACAGATATGGTGAGACTGGTCCAGTAGGTATAGTAGAAACACTAACATGAGGAAGTTGGATGAGTCTGTAGAGTCCCTACTGTTCACAGCTACATCCAATCACATTGCCCGTGAGTATGTCCTGAAACACAAGAGCCGAAGGGTCAAAGATGGCACCACAATGTAGATCCTTAGTAATCTGACTAATGGAAAGTAAATTCACGTGAAAGTCAGGAGCATATAAAATATTTTGAAGATGCATGGACAACGTCAAATGCACCTCCACTTATCCTGTAATGGGTAAGTGGTCACCATTGGCAATGACAACCCATCTACCAGGTGGTATGGTCCTGTAGGACCTCAGCTGTGCTCTGTTTCCACAAAGATGATGGAAAGCACCGGAGTCCATATTCCACTCTGTCATTGATGAATCTACGTTTCATTATCTTTATTCTATCATTTGGCCTTAAAAACCCTAGTAAATGCGTGTAAATACTGTTAATTTAGGCATTTTAGCATTCATGCATCATTGTGTAAATATTGTATAAAATGCGGTTTTTAAAGCCAAAATTATAGAATAAAGAAAAGAAAAGAAAAAGATTAAAATATTGTAAATATTTTATGACCCAAAACCCCGAGACCTAGGCATCTTGATGAATAGGTCGACCAGGAATAAAGTAGGGGAGATAAGGTCAAAATACAATCAGAAGACCTATTCATTTCATTCCTTATTTATTCATTTTGGGACCTATTTTTGGATCCACTTTTTATACTTCAAATAAAGAAACTTTGTACATGAAAGATGTAGATAATTAAATAAATAAAAATACAAAATTGATTTCACTGAAAAATAATGTACAGATAAAACGTTATGGTCTGAATAAAAATCCAGAATTCCAACTTCCCAGACCCGTATCTCACAAATAAAAGCTCCAAATGCACAAACTCACCTTTAATTGTATATAGTTAAAAATAAGCTATTTAATGGTGGTAGTTTTGCATTTGGCGGAGCTACGGTTTGAAAGTTGAGTTTTGGACCCACATTGTATACTTGTACAGATTAAAATATTCAAATTATTATTTATCCATTATTTTTGTAATTTTATATTTTTATAATTTTATAAATATTATTTATATTATAGTTATATATTAAAATAATAATTAAAATACAAAAGAAATTCAAAATAAAAATACTTGTAAATAGAATTCATAGGTATAACACCTGTATCTATACCTATAGTTTTAACACTTTTATTAAGTGTACTAAATACATCAGAAAAATAAAATAAAAATATATTTAAGTGTATAAAAGTATTTTATAATTTTATAAAATAATAACCATAATTAAAGAAATTAAAATACACAAAATAAAAATCAATTACTAAAATATGTAGGTATTATTCCTATAAAGGGCATAAAAGGCAACTTATAAAATTATACCTCCTAAAAATAAATAAAAATTACCATTAAACAATTTATAAAAAAAATAAACATTTTTTATTTTGAAACCAAAAATTAATAAAGTAATTTGCTATTTTTAATTGATTTTACAAGTGTTTTTCCAGGGATTTTCCTAGTTGGTCCACGTGGACCAACCAGGTGGAAGTTGACCCGCTGGTCAACTCCCTGGTTCTTGCTCCTGCAGCCCGTCAGACTGCATTTTGTAGCCATTTTCTCCCATTTTTCAAGGCTGCATCTTTCATTATTTGGCCTTGTGCCCTTCATGACATTTTATCCCCACATATCCCTTATACACGCCCAAGCATAATATTGAGCATTGGGTTACTGATGTGCCCTATTTTCTTCGTCCTTTGGGCCGTGTTGACCATCTCTCTGACTAAGGTCTGTACAGTGTCAGATCTGAGTTTTTTTGGCGTTTTCTCCGAATTTTGGAGAGCCCGTCTTTCACCATTTGGCTTTGCAACCTTCATGACTTTTGTAGCCCTACTACCAAGGATACACGCCCATGGCTTGGATAGGTCTTTGGAGCCACGATTCGCTCGGTCCACCTCGATCTTCACTCCCACTCGTCCACTTGTTCAAAAGACCCCATTCCTCCATTTTTTTGATTTTGAACTCCTTTTGCCCCTTCCTCCTCCCTTCGTTCATGTGCTGAGGTTAGAGGGAGGTGACAGCAACCTCACCTCACCGTTAGGAGGAGCGGAGGAGAGGCGCAGAGGCGTATCCACCCCCATCTTCGGCCCTTGGCCGTGAGGTTTATCTCTTGGTTTTTCCCAGCCAATCGAGGTCGTCTTTGCTTGTTTTTCTTTATTTTTTTTCTGTAGACTAGCTGTAGTGTAACCTTTTATTTCCTATATTTGTTGGCTTGATTTGTGCTCCATTCATCATCCACTTCCCCCTCGCCGGAGCTAGCTCCGTGATGAATACCCATTCATAACTCTTTATTCTTTTATTTTAGCTACAAAACCTTTGACAAACACATGTATATCTTTGTAAATATTAATAATTAGCAAATTACATGCATTGTGTAAAAATAAATAATTAGCATGTTTTTGTGCATAAATAAAAGAATAAAGAGATAAAAGAAAAAGAGGGAGATATTTAGAATAAATATTGAGCGACCTAATCCCAAAGGAGGGCTCAGCGCGGGCCTGACCGCATAAAAACCAAAGTAGAGAGAGATAATGAAGCTCACCTTTGTACATATACCTGTAAATAGAGTAAAAATATTTTCCTCTAAAAATAAAAATAAAATTGGGTTGTATTTATTTGTAAATATTTGTAAATATTTGTAAATACAAAATCAAAAGAAAAATAAGAAAATAAAAAAGAAAATAAAATTCACCTTTCCTTGTATATATTCACCATGTACAAAAGACCACATAGCTATTTATTTACCCCTATAAGTAAATAAATTAAAATCTCATAAAACTTGTATATACTCTATATTACATGGTGTAAATAAATAAAATAAAAACCACAAAAACAAAAATGAAATAAAAAGAAATAAAAATAAAATCAATTCCTTCATTGTATATATACCACATATGTCTATTAAAAAAGTATTTATTTCACCCTTGTAAATAAATAATAAAAATAAAATAAAAACACCAAAATATTCCAAATTTTATCTTGTAAATAAATAAAATACAAAATTGGAATAAAAATGCACAAAAATAATTAATTAAAAATAAAAAATTAAAAATTCAATATTGTATATATACCTATACATAGTACTATATTGTATATACCTTATTTTTATTTCAAAAAAATAAATAAAAATCATAAAAAATAGTTTAAAATAAAAGGAACATTTTTCATGTTTTGACTTTTGTGAAATTCGACCATTTTCTATTTTAATTTGAATATCCAATTATTTTCCACGTAGCCGCATTCCATTGGTCCACGGGGGATGTTGACCCCCCGGTCAACTCCCCCCTGGACCACAGCCTTCCGGATCTGCGCCCGACCCGCTTCTTCTCCCATTTATTTCGCGTCGATCCGTTCGCCAATCATTGAAACCCTGGGTCCTAATCCAGCATCGATCATCACTGATCCACGCCCGGGGTGTATTTAAGGGGTCCGAGCTCCGATAAGCTCGCCCGACCATCTCTTAGCCGGACCCCTAGCCATATATAGTCTGAGCTCCGCCCGCTCCTTCACTCATCTTTGGCTCCCCATTTCTCCACCCCAGGACCTCCATTGCTCTCGCCTGAGTGAAAGCTCGCGATTGGCTGTGTTGCAGCAAGGAGGGAGTGATCGGACCATCGATCCGGTGACCTAGCACCGCCGTGCGCCGCCCAGACGTGGTGCTCGAGCCTCGGGCATCGACGGCCCTCGAGGCTAGGACCCAGAGCTCCATCAGCCATTCCCAGTCGACATCGACCATCAGGTAACCTTAGTTCTCTTTCATTTTTGCTAATTTCAAGTTACGCCCAAATCGCTCCATCGCCGACTGATGAATCTCCTTTTCATCACCTTTATTCTATCATTTTGGCCTTAAAAACCCCAGCAAATGCATGTAAATAGCATTAATTTGTATATAATAGCATTCATTGTTTCTTGTATTTATTGTACATAAAATAAGGTTTTAAGCCAAAATTATAGAATAAAGAGAAGAAAAGAAAAAGGAATAAAATATTGCAAATATTTTATGACCCGAACCCCGAGACCTAGGCTAGCATGGAATTGGTCGACAAGGAATAAAGTAGGGGGAGATAAGGGCCAATAGTATAATAAATACCTCATTTATTTATTTCTTCATTTATACATTTGTGACACCTATTTTGTACTTAATTATTTATTCATCAAATAAAGAAACTTTGTTCATGAAAATTGTAGATAATAATATAAATAAAAATACAAAATTGAGTTTGTGTAAAAATAAGACTCAGTGTACATTGTATACACAAAATAAAAAGCAAAAATCTCAACTTCACAGACCCATATATTGCAAATAAAAACTCCAAATCACCCAAACTCACCTTTGATTGTATATAGCATTCCAAGAACTATTTTATAAAATTGGTTTCATAATTTTTTGAGTCCATCTGTGGAAGTTAGGTTTTTGGCCCTTCTTATACATAATACCTGATTAAAATATTCATTTTATTCAATATTTATTATTTCTATAAATTTATATTTTTAGAATTTTGTAGATAATGTATATAATACATGTACATATTGAAATTAAAATAAAACCAAAAATAATTTGTAAAATAAAATAAGTCTACAAGATACATAGACAAAATACCTATGTGAAGTATGTACATAAATAAAAAGGGGAAAACATTCTTTAATTATTTTATTCTTTCATATTTTTATAATAATGTAAATATTAAATATAATTCGTTAAAAATACAAATCCAAAATAAAAACCAAGAAAATACATTAAATAAATAAAGTATATACATTATATAGGTAAAATACCTATAAGTAGACCTACTTATATATGCACCTATTTATTTAAAAATGTAAATAAACTCATAAAAATTAAATAAAAATATATTTATACTCACAAAAATAAGTTATAAATTTATAAAATAAGAATATAAAATAATAAAATAAAATAAACAAAATAAAAATACATATATATAAATATACTTATAAATACATTATTTTAATAAAACCGTAATAAAATATTCAAAAAATAAATAAAAATCATAAATAAATACTACATTAATTAATAAACATTTTTTATTTATAAACAAAATTTAATTAATTCATTTATTATGTCTAATAATTGAGTCAAATTCGGGCTGACATGGACCAATCACAGCCCTACCAATGTTGACCTCAGTCAACTCAGCCATCAGCCTCACCAGCCCGTCAAATCTGTCAGACATGGCGTTTTCTCCAAATTTTCCCGATCGACCCGTCTCTCCAATGACATCAGTCCCTTCACGGAAATTACTCCCAAAGCAACCCTTATACACGCCCATAGCTTGTTTCCCATGTATATAGCTTCGATTCCTTATTTTTTGCCGGTCAATAAGGGCTCCCATTATGTTCGAAAATAAATCAGCCTCCAGCCTGTCAGATCTGTCAAACCCCCCATCTTCTCCCATTTTTCTCGGGTGCCCCGTCCATCGATCGCCTTTTCTTCCTTCACAAGAAATGCTCCTGGTACATTGTACATACACGCCCCCATGTTAAATCTAATGTATATATCACCGATTCCTTATTATTTGCCAGTCAATAAGGGCACATACACATGTTTATAAATAAACCATCTTCCTCCTCCAAAATTTTTTGGCCATTTCCCTATCCCTAGAGCTCCCCACCTTCGGCCAAGAGTGCATCCAGGTGACAGATGGAGGTCCCCTGAAGGTTGTGGAAGCTCGTGGAGGAAGGAGATGCGCCCATGGCGGTGCTCCGGCAGTCGTCCTGCTTCCTGGAGTTTTTCCAGGTATAAGAGCTGCGCATTTATTTTCTTAGGTAAATTTTTATTCCCGCATTTCATTCATGTCTTTTATTATGCATTTAGATCATTAGAATAACTTAGGTTAGCTAAATCGATGTTCGCCGGAGCTTTGCTCCGGCGACTTCGCCACCTTGTTTCCGACTGTTTTTCCGACACCATTTCGCCTTCACTTCGATCCCCTCCGCATTCTACACCTCCAGACCACTCCCGTTCAACCAGATCTGCTCCAGATCTACGAATCGGAGCCTCAACTCCGCTGCTCGCCGGAGGCTTCGCCACCTCGCCCATTTCTTGTGCTAACAACTTCAATTTTCGGTCGAGGGATCTCCCCTCGAGCCGCGTGAGTTCTTTCCTGCAGGTTAGGAGCAAAGAGGAGCTCCAGGAGATGCTTTCAGAGTTCATCGGAGGTACCTGGAGCCCCTCGACTTCTCCGACGTCGTGGTGGCGCTCCAGTGCCCCTCCGTCCGATCAGACACCTCCAACAGCTAGAGCCACCTGTCAGGAAGCCTCTTGGACCTTCAGGTGCGACAAAGACCAGCGGAGGAGCGAGATCGAGGAGGAAGAAGCTCGCCCCGGCGAGCGTTCTTCCCTGTTCTTGCACGCGCGCTTCCCGAACGAAGGCCCCAGTTTCAATCACAGCCGTCCGATGGAGCATCGCTCTGACCGTCAGATCACCTTGGGTGATCTGATCCTCACCGCTCATCGACAAAGCGTCATCGGCTCACGTGGAGGCGCCACGTGGATAAGTCACGAAGCTCCACTGTCAGATCCAGCGCCTGTGGGGGTAATTTTCACTTGTACCCCCTCCTTTTGTATATTTAATTTTTAATCCTGTAAATAAATTAGCACGTTATAAAATAAATGTAAATTTTGCAGAAAGGACCCTGTGTTTATTATAATTGCGTTTAAGTCCTTCCGCGCCTCACGTGCAGTCCCACGTGAGGCGCGTGAAAATTGCATGTAACCCCTAGCGGATTTTGTTTATTGTAAAAGAGTCTAGAATATTTAAATAAATGTTTTATTTACTTGGAGTTTTTGCACTGATGCCCCTGGAATTTATTTTATTTGCAAAAATGCCCCTGCCAGGTTGTTTATTTTTGGTGTCTTTTATCTATTTATTAAAAATACCTATGAGGATTCTAAAAATTCACAAAAATTAGGATAGATGCTCCATGCAGTGTTCTTCCATGCCTATATTTTAGTTTGCATTTTTTGCATTTTCCCTAATTATTAAAAATGAAAAAGAAGCCATTTTTGCACTGTCTAATTTAAAAATACAAAAAAATTATAAAAGGTTTTTGAAAAATTCTAAAAAAATTATATATGGTATAATTATACCTATATTGAGTCCAGAAATTGAAAAACCCTAAAAATATGGAAAAAAAATAAAAAAAATCAGAAAGCCCCAAAATCCAACAAAAAAATTAGAAAAATATTAAATATATATATATATATTTTAAGCATTTATATCTATATATATCTATATACTATATTACTCCTCTCTCTCTCTCTCTTCTTATATATATATATATCTTTATACATATCTTTATATATATATTTATATAACTAAAAATATAAAAAGAAAATATAAAATATAAAAACAACATAAAAATTATAAAAACAAAAATATAAAAAAATATATAAAATCCAAAACCCACAGAAACAATAAATGGACATGAACAATGGATTGAATAAATGATACATCACATACATTCCCTTCGCCTCCCAGTGTTCGACCTCTACCTGTACTTACACCTATACACATTTACATGTAGCGTTATAATAAATTTTAACACCACATTTTTGGATATTCATTGCATATATTTATTGTGGGTTAATTATTGATCGATTTGGGAGTCTGTCTGAGGTCAACTCAGCGACTGTCGATCCGCCTTGTGGAAAGACACGATCTCGGCAAATTCCCTTTCATTAAATGGCACCGTTGTCGGGGAGGCAGCGGATTTTGTATGATTTTTGTGAGCTTATTTGTTCATTTATTCAATTATTTGTTCATGTCCACGATTTATTTATTTGTTTGGTTTTTGTTTCTATTTGATATTATTTGATTGACCGCTCTGACCATTTCTTTCCTTTGTCGTTGATGCGAGGGACCGCCAAGCGAAGGAGGACCTCTTAGGAGGACCTATGCACCCAAGCAAGGTGGAGTTGGCTTTTCTACGCCAAGCCAACAGGAGAGAGCATCAATAACAGATGAAGGAGAATTTTTGAAGACAGTCTTTATTTTTATGCATTTTATTTTATTTTATTATGTATATTCATGTGAGAGAGTGGCACTTAGAAACATGTAATAATACATGACTCACAAGTACACGAAGACTCCCGAGGTCCAGTGCTCGAGGGATTGTTCCCTTGGGGGCCTCGATGATTTTTGACGCTTTTCTTTTATTTTATTTTTATTATTTTGTGTGTGAATGAGCCTTAGCTTAGGAGCTGCTTGCTCGTAGAGTTAGGTCCAAACACCCTAATATTTGCATGTACCTATAGTTCGCTTTGGACCAAGATCAAACTCTAAACAGCCGCTCATTTATCTCTTAGCCTTTGTGCCACAGCGAGCCCCGCAAAGCGCTTTCACCTAAGCTCAAGTGTGTTGAGCACAGAAAAGGGGTGAGCCAAGACCGGACTTTTTGAGGCTAGAGATGAATGAGCGACTTGTGGTGCTTCACGATAATAGCAATTCCTGTACCTAGGGTGATTTCTTCGGTTTGCATTTGCATGTAGCATAGCTTTCAAATTCTGTTTTGCATCCCGCATGGAGAGAGCTGGGAGGCACTGTAAGTCTTCTTACTTAGCATGCATCATCGATTTCCGACTTGCATGGCTTTTCCGATCTTCTCCCTCTGATTTTGCCAACCTAGGATGCTTAATGGAAATTGGAACCTCGATAGGCACGTGCATTGAAAATACCCAAAAAAGTGATAATTTAAATAAAATCGGGACTGCTAACTCTATTGGACTTAAAAATAAAACGTAATGGATTCCTTGTCTTGGGGAGAGCAACCCCCTCATTGGATGTGTTTTAAGTGATCACGTACACACTAAGGAGTAGAGCCCAAATCCTATCAAGCCTCCTAAGTGATTGTACGATTTTTGTGATCTCATCTAACTCTAAAATCAAAAAGATAAATAACCGTCACCTGATGGTCTTCACTGTGTTGAGTAGGTGAATTGGGGGTTTGCCTTGTGTCTTGATTGTGACTTGGAGTTCATTGTGTTTTTCTTTCATCCCTAGAGTAGTCGGTCCCACCGTGTGAGTCATGCATTTTTTATCTTTGAGTCTCTCTATCTCTCTTATACATATATCTCTTCATGTTGGATCGAGTCGTGATATTGGCGCTTGAGCTCAATCATTCTTCGCCAAGTCCTTTGTTTCCCGCTTCTTCACCATCTTCTATGTATCCATCGTACCATCTTCTCTGGTTCGAGGAGATACCGCTCTTCGGACCGCAATTTTGACGGTGTTCCCGCCTTGTGTGGAACACCCAATTTTGTCTATGTACCGATCTTCTCACCCGCCCTCCTCGTTCCCTCTGTATCACCTTTCTACCACCCATGATATTGGCACGCCCGCTCAATCAGCTTCTCCACCCCATTGTGTACCTTTCTTGTCCATCTTCCTCGTAGCCCCCGTTTCATCTCTCCCTTTACCAGGGAATGCTGTGCAGTTTAATGAAGCTTGCATCGAGGATTATTTATACAAATTATTTGTAAGTCGGGCCCATGATGTTGACGATGCTGAGATTGATATGATGGATTTGTCTTTGATACATGCATACGAGCTTATTCAGGATTCTTGCTGATGCATAGAGCATAGGTGTGATGCATTGTTGAGGAATTCTAGTTCTCGCACACCGGATTGAGGATGTGATATGATGCGATGATTTGGTGAAGACTTCATGAGTATTCATTGATCTATCTTGAGGTTCTACCCATCTTGATTTTTGAGGATTAACTGATTATTCTGATTTGGATTGCCTGGTAACAGTGTGCGGAACCGACATGATCTCTCATCTTCCTGATTGACCCATCCTTGATCTCCTGACTCTCTGATCCACCCAGGCACTTAGAGGATTCCTGACTATTTTTTGTGCCATCTCAGCTGACTGGATTGACCCAAGGGATGTTTGATGAATGACATGATTATTTGCTCCCTTACATGATCTTATGCCCTCCAAATGATTGAATGATTGAATGCTTTTGAGGACCTGAGATGACTTGCCAGCATTCCCAAAACCTACGTTGATCTAGCTCGCATTCCTCCCCGAGGACTATCTGCGGGAGAATGCGACAATTTCTAGGACTGCGGTTTCACTCACTGCTTCGGTCGCCATTGTGATGGGACCTGGAACCGAGTCAGATGATATGCTTGATTGGCCTCCCCCTGTGATTGTGTGCCTGACCTGTCAGTACAAGAGGCCAATATATTAGACTCATCTGAGTCTGCTCTCCTTGACGATCCTCGCAAGGCAGAGCTCCACTTTTCTGATTATTCCATGCCTAGCTCATAGCTCCCCGAGGGTTATCTGTGGGAGACTATGACATATTTCCGATCTGATTGGTCTCTTCTGTTGGTAGCCGCCTTGTCGACTACTGAGACCACTATGCGGGTCCGTCTGATGGATCCGACTCCTTTGAGCCATTCTCTATCCTTGACGACCCTCGCAAGGTAGAGATACGGTCTGACTATTCCTTGCCTAGATCGCAGTACTCTCCGAGGACTATCTGCGAGAGACTGCGACACTCTCTTTACGCTCGATTCTCACTTCTGCTTGTGTCTCCGATCTGCGGAGCACGGAATCGAGTTGTCTGAAATACACGACTTTTGGTCCCATCTTGAGTTGCCTATCCGATCTGCGGATCCTGGGACCTGTCTGATTAGACTCCTTTGAGTATGCTCGCCTTGACGGTCCTCGCAAGGTGGAGCTTCTGGTATCTGCTGTTCCCATGACTAGTTGGCAGCCCGCTCCCCGAGGGTTATTTGCGGGACGCTGCTACACTTTCTTTATTTGACGGTCTCTTCTGCTGGTAGCCGATCTGTCGCCTATCGAGACCGTTTCTATGATCCGTCTGATGGATCAGGCTCCTTTGAGCCCGCTCTCCTTGACGACCCTCGGAAGGGTGAGCTTCTGTTCTGATTATTCATTGACTAGTATGTACCACTCCCCGAGGGTTATCTGCGGGAGGGTACATCACCTTGCAGGTACTCGGCTTCATTTCTGGTGTCTCCCAATTGGTGGAGCACGAAGCCGGGTCTTCTGAGCTTCGTACTCGGTCTCCTCCCTGGTTGTGTCTCCTGTCTGTTGGAGCACGGAGCCGAGTCTTCTGATTATTCTCTGATTCTGCTCACCTTGAGGACCCTCACAGGATTGAGCCATGGCCTGTGGTATTCGGTGTGTACTTATGATCTTTCTACCTCACCATCATCGGATACCATGGTGTCTCCTATTCTCTATCTTCCATATCTATCTGAGACTCTGATTGACCGGAGGAGTTTGTACTGCTCTTTCTTCCTCCTGGTCTTACGGTATTGGCTCTGTTCCCTCATGTTGACCATATGAGCCGATTGACTGCTTCACGCTACTGGTTATCCCCGGTAGCCGACACCCACCTGACTGCATATCAGGGTGTCTTTTCACCTTCTGACTGCGTCCTCGTTCTCATAGGGAGACGACGACGAGAGCAAGGTAGTCGCTTACCAGATACCGTCCTGTACTTCACTAGTTTTTTCACCGCTTGTATATATGTGTGCCTTTTTCATTCTTTCTCCCGTATGTTTTAGTGTACCCCAGATCTATCGCCATATCTTTGTGTCTACACTTAGGACGTACTTGATCCTAAGTATAGGGGGGTACACACCGCGTTGTTCTTTCGTCGTTCAGTTTTGTCACTCCTGTTGTTGCCTATACTTAGGGATATCTCACCCTAAGTATAGGGGGAGTGATGTGTATATTCTCCATGATCTTTTCATCTATCTGTATATATCTATCTTTTCTTCTTTTCTTCTTTTCCTTTTCTATCTTCTGTATCTAAATAAAAGGTGTTGCCCCTTTGTGTCAGTTTTCTGTACTTAGGACGTACTTTGTCCTAAGTATAGGGGGGGTGCACCCCTGATTTGTTCATCTGTTTATTACCACCCTTGACCCTCCCTGCTTTGTGTACAGTCTGCTATACTTAGGATTACTTGATCCTAAGTATAGGGGGGACGGTCAACTTCTATTTCCTTTGACTCTTATTCTTATTCTCTAAACTTGTCTATACTCAGTACGAGTTATGTCTTCTCTTTTCTTTTCGATCTATGAGGACATAGCTCAAGCTAAGTATAGGGGGGTCGTATATACTATGTATATACTTTAGCCATAACTCGTACTCTCGTATTTTACTAATAAATATGGCTAATAATTCTTTAAATTCGTTAAAAACCCTTAATAAAAAGATGTGATTATTCATCAAATTCTTTTTGTATATAGTGATTAATAAATCAGGTGAAAATATTTTTTTGCAAAATGTTTGAAAAATAGTTTGAAAATCTTTGTGAACATTTATTGAAAACTATTTTGAAAACGTTTTGTTACATGTTTTCAACCTGTGTAAAAATGTGTGGTTTGTAAAATTTATTTTCTTTGTGTGAAATAAAATGTTTGAAAAATGATTTGCAAATGGTTTGAAAAATGGTTGTAAAAATATTTTGAAAATCTATATATACTGTTTTGAAAAACCTTTGCAAAATGATTTTCAAATGTGTGTACATGTTTGTAAAAATTTTTTTGGACTATAGTTTTCAAAAATTGTTTGAAAAATTTGTGTCAAATAAGTTTGAGGAATAGTCACATATGATAAATAAGTAAAATAATATATATATTATTATTATAAATAAAAATAAAAATAAACAAAATTCTTTAATAAGTGTACATATATACCTATAAATAAAAACTATATTGTAAACTCTTAATTCTTGTAAAATAAAGCGGCACGCCCGTGTAAATAGTTGTACATATTTTATACTTTGAGTGCCAAAATTATTTGCAAAAAAAATTCTTTGTGTAAAAATTCTTCTCTTTGTTTTCAAATTCTTGGAAATATTGCATTATTCTTTGCATATTTGTGAATAGCATTTGCATAGAATTCATATTCTTTCATTGAGCTTGATGATTGAACTAGTTTAATAAAGTCGAAGATTGGAGCTTGGTTGGACCTTACTGCACCTAATTGCACTGGAACCTTATGGGAACTAGGTTTAGGGCACTTCAGGTCTATTCAGACTTAATTCTTTGAGAAATAAGGGCTGGGTTCAAGTCACCTCAGTGGACTAACTAGAACTTTTCGAGACACACGTATGACTCTTGCCGACCGTGACCTAACTTGGACACTTGCACCTTTCACTTGGCTCAACTCAGTTGGAGTGGGGAGGGGGTTGGATTTGCCAGTCTGAGACGCACACGGGTGGAAACATTTGTCCTCGTATAGGGAGGGAAGTGCACCCAAACCTGGTCCAATAGCCATGAGGTCTAAAGACGGGAAATTGTGGGTTGCGATAAAGCTTCAAAAGAGGGATAGTCTTCTGGCTCAAGAGGAAAAAGTCCTTATGTAAATGCTGCTGTAAATAGTATGTTGAAAAAAAATGAAACTCCAAAAAAAAAGTGGACAGGCTTGTAAAAAAATAAAAGTGCCTGCCGGAGTATGTATATATGTTGTATAGAAAATAAGCAAGCTTGAGCATCAAAGTTATACCATGTGAGCCTGCAGCTGGATGACTTGACTACACTGGTCTTGCATTACCAGGATAGGTAGCTACACTGGCTACCGTCCATTCTTTTCTCTACCTCCTCCTCTTGAGTTGGATGCCACTTGAACTTAGAAGGGAATACCCCGCTCCTCGAGGAAAGAGCTGTTGGATTAGGGAATCATTGGGTTGTCATTCTGGAGAAGTCAGTCTCTTTATCATTTCAGTTGGGGAGAGCCACCGTCACTTACACGTACAAGTCAGCTTCATAGTCATAAGGGTCTGCGTATGATGTAGGCTAGTTCTGACCTAGCTATTGAGGTGATTTGAACCAAGTTCTGTGACTCTCGAAGGCTGTTGCGTTTTAAATTTGGTTCCCGACCAGGTTCCACACACATTTTTCACACCAAAGTCTAACATGAGCTCCAAATTTTGATTTTGTACAGATAAGTTTAATAATCATGAACAATTCAATTTATTCTTTAAATTCTTTATTTTTTCCTTTTCTTTTCTTCTTATTCTTTGTTCTTTTTGTACTTAATTTGCTAGGGACTAGCAAAGGCAAGTATAGGGGGGTGATGAATCTCCATTTCATCACCTTTATTCTATCATTTTGGCCTTAAAAACCCCAGCAAATGCATGTAAATAGCATTAATTTGTATATAATAGCATTCATTGTTTCTTGTATTTATTGTACATAAAATAAGGTTTTTAAGCCAAAATTATAGAATAAAGAGAAGAAAAGAAAAAGGAATAAAATATTGCAAATATTTTATGACCCGAACCCCGAGACCAAGGCCAGCATGGAATTGGTCGACAAGGAATAAAGTAGGGGGAGATAAGGGCCAATAGTATAATAAATACCTCATTTATTTATTTCTTCATTTATACAATTGTGACACCTATTTTGTACTTAATTATTTATTCATCAAATAAAGAAACTTTGTTCATGAAAATTGTAGATAATAATATAAATAAAAATACAAAATTGAGTTTGTGTAAAAATAAGACTCAGTGTACATTGTATACACAAAATAAAAAGCAAAAATCTCAACTTCACAGACCCATATCTTGCAAATAAAAACTCCAAATCACCCAAACTCACCTTTGATTGTATATAGCATTCCAAGAACTATTTTATAAAATTGGTTTCATAATTTTTTGAGTCCATCTGTGGAAGTTAGGTTTTTGGCCCTTCTTGTACATAATACCTGATTAAAATATTGATTTTATTCAATATTTATTATTTCTATAAATTTATATTTTTAGAATTTTGTAGATAATGTATATAATACATGTACATATTGAAATTAAAAGAAAACCAAAAATAATTTGTAAAATAAAATAAGTCTACAAGATACATAGACAAAATACCTATGTGAAGTATGTACATAAATAAAAGGGGAAAACATTCTTTAATTATTTTATTCTTTCAGATTTTTATAATAATGTATATATTAAATATAATTCATTAAAAATACAAATCCAAAATAAAAATCAAGAAAATACATTAAATAAATAAAGTATATACAGTATATAGGTAAAATACCTATAAGTATACCTACTTATATATGCACCTATTTATTAAAAAATGTAAATAAACTCATAAAAATTAAATAATAATATATTTATACTCACAAAAATAAGTTATAAATTTATAAAATAAGAATATAAAATAATAAAATAAAATAAACAAAAAAATACATATATATAAATATACTTATAAATACATTATTTTAATAAAACCGTAATAAAATACTTCAAAAAAAAATAAATAAAAATCATAAATAAATACTACATTAATTAATAAACATTTTTTTTATAAGGAAAATTTAATTAATTCATTTATTATGTCTAATAATTGAGTCAAATTCGGGCTGACATGGACCAATCACAGCCCTGCCAATGTTGACCTCGGTCAACTCAGCCATCAGCCTCACCAACCCGTCAAATCTGTCAGACATGGCGTTTTCTCCAAATTTTCCTGATCGACCCGTCTCTCCAATGACATCGGTCCCTTCACGAAAATTACTCCCAAAGCAACCCTTATACACGCCCATAGCTTGTTTCCCCTGTATATAGCTTGGATTCCTTATTTTTGACCGGTCAATAAGGGCTCCCATTATGTTCAAAAATAAATCAGCCTCCCGCCTGTCAGATCTGTCAAACCCCCCATCTTCTCCCATTTTTCCCGGGTGCCCCGTCCATCGATCGCCTTTTCTTCCTTCACAAGAAATGCTCCTGGTACATTGTACATACACGCCCCCATGTTAAATCTAATGTATATATCACCGATTCCTTATTATTTGCCAGTCAATAAGGGCACATACACATGTTTATAAATAAACCATCTTCCTCCTCCAAAATTTTTTGGCCATTTCGCTAGCCCTAGAGCTCCCCACCTTCGGCCAAGAGTGCATCCAGGTGACAGATGGAGGTCCCCTGAAGGTTGTGGAAGCTCGTGGAGGAAGGAGATGCGCCCATGGCGGCGCTCCGGCAGTCGTCCTGCTCCCTGGAGCTTTTTCCGGTATAAGAGCTGCGCATTTATTTTCTTAGGTAGATTTTTATTCCCGCATTTCATTCTTGTCTTTTATTATGCATTTAGATCATTAGAATAGCTTAGGTTAGCTAAATCGAAGTTCGCCGGAGCTTTGCTCCGGCGACTTCGCCACCTTGTTTCCGACTGTTTTTCCAACACCATTTCGCCTTCACTTCGATCCCCTCCGCATTCTACACCTCCAGACCACTCCCGTTCAACCAGATCTGCTCCAGATCTGCGAATCGGAGCCTCAACTCTGCCACTCACCGGAGGCTTCTCCATCTCGCCCATTTCTTGTGCTAACAGCTTCAATTTTCGGTCGAGGGATCTCCCCTCGAGCCGCGTGAGTTCTTTCCTGCAGGTTAGGAGCAAAGAGGAGCTCCAAGAGACACTTTCAGAGTTCATCAGAGGTACCTGGAGCCCCTCGACTTCTCCGACGTCGTGGTGGTGCTCCAGTGCCCCTCCGTCCGATCAGACACCTCCAACAGCTAGAGCCACCTGTCAGGAAGCATCTTGGACCTTCAGGTGCGACAAAGACCGGCGGAGGAGCGAGATCGAGGAGGAAGAAGCTCGCCCCGGCGAGCGTTCTTCCCTGTTCTTGCACGTGCGCTTCCCGCCGTTGGATGAAGACGAAGGCCCCAGTTTCAATCACAACCGTCCGATGGAGCATCGCTCTGACCGTCAGATCACCTTGGGTGATCTGATCCTCACCGCTCATCGACGAAGCGTCATCGGCTCACGTGGAGGAGCCACGTGGATAAGTCATGAAGCTCCACCGTCATATCCAGCGTCTGTGGGGGTAATTTTCACTTGTATCCCCTCCTTTTGTATATTTAATTTTTAATCCTGTAAATAAATTATCACGTTATAAAATAAATGTAAATTTTGCAGAAAGGACCCTGTGTTTATTATAATTGCGTTTAAGTCCTCCCGCGCCTCACGTGCAGTCCCACGTGAGGCGCATGAAAATTGCATGTAACCCCTGGCGGATTTTGTTTATTGTAAAAGAGTCTAGAATATTTAAATAAATGTTTTATTTACTTGGAGTTTTTGCACTGATGTCCCTGGAATTTATTTTATTTGCAAAAATGCCCCTGCCAGGCTGTTTATTTTTGGTGTCTTTTATCTATTTATTAAAAATACCTATTTCACAAAAATTAGGATAGATGCTCCATGCAGTGTTCTTCCACGCCTATATTTTAGTTTGCATTTTTTGCATTTTCCCTAATTATTAAAAATGAAAAAGAAGCCATTTTTGCACTGTCTAATTTAAAAAATACAAAAAAATTATAAAAGTTTTTTGAAAAATTCTAAAAAAATTATATATGGTATAATTATACCTATATTGAGTCCAGAAATTGAAAACCCTAAAAATATGGAAAAAAATAAAAAATCAGAAAGCCCCAAAATCTAACAAAAAAATTAGAAAAATATTAAAAAAAATTATATATATATTTTAAGCATTTATATCTATATATATCTATATACTATATTACTCCTCTCTCTCTCTTCTTATATATATATATATATCTTTATACATATATTTATATATATATATATATTTATATAACTAAAAATATAAAAAGAAAATATAAAATATAAAAACAACATAAAAATTATAAAAACAAAAATATAAAAAAATATATAAAATCCAAAACCAACAGAAACAATAAATGGACATGAACAATGGATTGAATAAATGATACATCACATACATTCCCTTCGCCTCCCAGTGTTCGACCTCTACCTGTACTTACACCTATACACATTTACATGTAGAGTTATAATAAATTTTAACTCCACATTTTTGGATATTCATTGCATATATTTATTGTGGGTTAATTGTTGATCGATTTGGGAGTCTGTCTGAGGTCAACTCAACGACTGTCGACCCGCCTTGTGGAAAGACACGATCTCGGCAAATTCCCTTTCATCATCGACGACGGTCGATTCCGACCACCTCCCTCACCATTTCGATCATCGGACGACACCCTCACCTTCGCCTTTCTCCCACGCACGTTCTCCACCCCTTCGTTCAACCCAGTTCACACAGGAACTGGGATTCAAGCTCCCTCGCCGTCACTTCGCCAGAGCTCGTCCATTCCGACGCACCGACCATCCCCATCGCCTCTAACCGGGTTGAGGCACTTTGCCCTCGACCCAGGAGCGCTTTTGTGCCATTTTGCAGGTCTGAGGAGGACCATCTGAGGTCCTCCATCTTCAGCACATGAGCTTGAGATCCGCCGTCGTTGCCTGGGCTCATCGGAGCTCCATTTCGTCATCGGAGGAGTTCTTCAGACGCGGGAGGCTCCGACGCTTCTTCTCCAATCTTCCGTAGCCCCCGAGGAGGATCATCGCGCGCGTTCTGGGTCGGCGAAGTTCGCCGGCCACCTATTCTTCGTGGATCCTCCGGAGCCGTCCATCCAGCCCTCCAGCTCCAGATTAGATCGCAGCCATCCACTTGAGGAGCAGCCACCACCGTCCGATCATTGGAGGATATATCTGGACCGTCAGATCAGCGAGGGTTAGCCACGACTTACAACAACCGTCGATCTTCCACGTGGCTAGCTCTCCACCGTCAGATCCGAGCAGAGGCTTCTTCGTTGAGGCACCGTCATCCTCGACCGTCAGATTCGCCACGCGGCGCCATCTAAGCCCTTGGATTATAATAAGGGGTAATTTCACTTAGTCCCCTCTTCTATTTTGTTTTAGCATTTAGTCTTGTAAATACTTTTCGTAGTTTATTTTAGTTTGGAAAATTTGCATAATGGACCTGGTAGTTTATCTTATTTGCTTTTATACCCCTGTGTGTGGTGGACACGTGCTTCGTCACGTGTATTTCGTGGTAAATTGCTTGTAAGGGCCTGTACTTTCTGGTTGTTATGAAATGAAAAGATCTTTTTAGATATTTATACCCCTGTGAATGTTTATTTGTGCATGTGCTGAATATCGTGTGAATTTTATACTTTCACCCCTTGGACTTTTAGTACGTGTTACTAATTGGTCTAGGGACTTAAGTTAATTACAAAAAGGTCCCTGAGTGCCCAGATCACGCGCGTGGCGCGTGAGATCTTGGACATTTTGCACCTGGACCCCATGGGTTTTCGTTCTTGTTATTTCTAGGCCCGCAGAGATATTTTTATTATGATCAGGTCCATATGACTGTGGGCTCTTGATTGTTTTGAATAAAATATCAAATCCACTCCAAATCAAGTGAAAATTTGACACGTGGCTCTTGCCACTGTGTATAATTTTCATCAAATTTTGGGAAATTTTTAGAGCCCTTTTTCTATTTTTAAAATTCAAAAACACCCATTTTTTACTGTCTAGATATAAAAATCACAAAAAATATTAAAACATTTTCAAAAACTACAAAAAATGTAGATCTCGTGTATTTTGTTGTGTTTGATTTTCTGACCAATTTTGGTCATTTTTGGACTTATAAATTATAAAAAATAAAAAACCTTGAAAACCTCATAAAAATTCTAATAAATAATAGAAAAAAAATTCATAAACTCAGCTGCAGAATTTTCATTTTTGTTTATATTTTATAGGAAAAATACCTCTAGGCTATTTGAAGGCCATTTTATATTTTATTTTGGTCTTTAAAGCTCAACTGGACAACATCATTGTTTTCCTTTCTTATTTAAGTTATCAAAAACATAAAAATTTTAAAAAACATAAAAATATTTTTGTTTGAATTTTTGGACTAATTTTGAGTGATTAAATAATTGTGTGAAGTTGCTTATTTTCTTGATTGTATTATTTTCTTTATAACTAAAAATTCCAAAATAATTATAAAAAATATTTAAAACCCACCAAAAATAATTTTCTTTTATTTGTTTTTATTATTGACTACTTCGTAAGCTGCGAGGCCAACTCGTGCTCCTTGAGTTCGACCCTGGTCGCTATACCAGGTTAATCCAATAACAAGACCGCTACCTTGAGTTTTATCGTGTTTTGATTTTTATTCGGTGGTCTGAATTTTTCTTGTTGAGCTTCTGAGTGACGAGCGACTGAGGTTGCAACGACTACATTAGATATACCTGATTTACCTCGCTATCTTGGTTCCCGCTCATTAGAATGGCGCCGTTGCCGGGGAGCACGGCTTAGTAGTCGTTTTATTTTTCATTTTATTTTTGTTTTCTTTTTCGTGGCTTTCCGTGGCTCTTTCTGAGTTCGCGGCTTTTTGCGGCTTTTATTTTCTTTTATTCTTATTTTATTTTCTTTTTATTTCTTTTCTTTTCTTTTTGTTTTTGTTTGTTTATTTTTATTTTACATTTTTGCACATATATCCCTGTTTCATTTTACTTTTTTTACCTGCTTTATTTACTTTATTTTATCTGGTCTGAGATACTTGGTTCTATTCTTGCGAGGGCCCGAGGACCGAGGCGGCAACTTTTGAGGAGCCGGCGCAACCGCGGTGTTCGGAAGCGGCTCCCTTCTACATGGAGCCGCAGGAGAGAGCGAGGAGACGGCTGAGTGCGGCTTTTAGTTTAATTTAGTTAGACTTTACTTTCAGAACCATTTGAATTATTGTAATAATACAGGGACATCACACTTGGACTTGAGAGACTCTCAGGGTCTGTTTCGCCGAGCACCTGTGTGCTCGGGGGACCCCTCGGATTTCTTCGCGGCTTTTTACGCGGTTTTGATTTTTCACTGCCTTTTCCGGTTTCTCGTGGTTTCTCGAGCCCCTAGCCTTAGGAATTTCTGCTTGATTGTGACGTAATTCATAGGATCCAAACACCCTAATACATTTTCTTGTTCCAATAGTTCGGTAATTGGACCTATAATAAAAGATTAATAAAATAGTTGATTCACTTCCTTCGAGCCTACGTGCCGCAGCCCACCCTGCCAAGCGCTGCTCCTGAATCCGATTTGTCGGGAGGAGGAGGGGTGGACCGAGACCGGAACCTTTGGATCGGAGGCTGGTGATCAGCTAGTTGTTCTTTCGAGTAGAAATTGCTGCTTAGGAACTCGGTTTTCCGCCTGCACCATTTAGGTAGTTTATTTTCTGTCTTTCAATTCTACGCGGATCATTTTGCATGTAGACTGCTGGAGTCAGGTACGCATCTCTTACTCTGCATGCATCATTGATTTCATCACGCATCGGCTTTTTCGACTTCTCCCCATTGATTTTTGGACTTAATAACCAGGAGAACCGAAAAATTCGTTAGGCGTTTTTGCTTTTTATTGAAAAATATCTAAAAAGAAAAACAATAAAATTTGGGACTGCTAACTCTATCGACCCTAAAAGACACCTCACCTAAAAAATTTGTCTTCGGGAGAGCAACCCCCTCATTGTCTGGTTTGCTTGCGCGAGAGAGTGACCCCGCACACTAGGTAGAGCCCTCCGATATTCTTCTCGACTGATTACCGACTCTTTCTGTACAGGACAGTCGGTTGAGAAAATATCGGGTAACCCAGCAGGTCACATAATCGCTCTGCTATCCTGACTGATCACCAAAATAAAATTGACAAGATAATTGACCGAGCGCGGTCTTCAGCTCGCGTTGCGTTGGTGAATCGGGGGTTTGCTTGTGATCATAGTTGTTACCAGATCTCATCCGCACTACTCGACACATCAAGAGGATGGGCAGACAATCTCTTAGGTAGCCTCTGGCTGCACCGCTTTCGGGCACGTCTACCCGTTCATCTAGGTTGGTTCGCCAGAGCCAAGACCTGCTCTCCGAAACCGAGTACGACTCCACCCAGTTCCCCCTCGATCCCCCTTCTTCTGAGACCGAGATACCAGTGCCAGAGGAGAGACAGACAGATGATTTATCGGCACCTGAGTTTGGATGTTTTGATTTTGCAGAGACTATGGTCGGCAGTAGTGACGACCGCACTCGAGGTCCTCAGCACGATCAGACTTTCATTATGGACCAGGGTGCGATCAACTCCACCCTGATCGCCTCCCTCGAGACAGTTCAGCAACAGTTGAGGGATCAAGGAGCATTCATGTTGGACATGAGGCGAGAGATGGGGCAGTTGAGAGCCGCTCACGAGCAGCGCGAGCCTAGAGACGGGCCGAGGATACCCGACCACGCGGCAGCCGCCGCAGCAGCCGCCGCAGCTGCAGCAACAACAATAGAGGCACCGAGACCGATGCAGGAGTTACACAACCCCGGGTCGACCTTGATGCATCACTAGGTTGTTCTACCAGCCATCGTGGGGGACTTCAAGTTCCCCCCGAACAATTTGCAGCTCCTCCCCCGGTTCCATGGGCTCGCCACAGAGGAGCCCCATCTCCACCTTCAGGAGTTTCTGATGATCTGCAGCACAGTCCACGACCGTCAGGTGGACTAGGATACCATACGGATGATTGCCTTCCCCTTCTCCTTAGCAGACAGAGCAGCCACCTGGCTAAAGCACTTGGGGAAGTTCGTCTACACCTGGGAGCAGCTCCGCACTGTGTACTTGCACAAGTACTATCCACTCGGGTGGACGAATGCCGCTAGAGCCCTGATCAGCAACTTCTCCATGCTCCCCAATGAGCAATTTCACGAGGCATGAGAGAGGTTTCGAGAGCTGACCGACAGATGCCCGCACCATGACATTTCCAAGCCCAACCTTGTTTAGAGCTTTTTCAGCAGGCTGACACCAGAGCTTCAGGGCTTGGTGAACGCTTCTTGTGGCGGGTCCTATTTCTCCAAGGATCACGATCAGGTCTGGGCCATCTACGAGGAGATGGCTGAGAACTACATGGTGATGTCCCAGACCTGATTGTACCAGCCACAGACCGTACAGTACCAGAGGATAGCACGGGTCGACGCCGGTCCTTCCAATTCGTCTGCGGCAGCAGCACATGCAGAGAGTTCAGCCGCAGACATGGGGATCATCAGCGAGAAGCTGGACCGGATGGAGATTATAGAGAAGAAGCAACGCCAGGGCATCACGCAGACGGAGCAGATGGCACAGACTCTGAGTGACCTGAAGACACAGCTCATGTGTCTCTAGGAGGCACAGACGGCTTCCCAGCCCCGTCTTCAGGCACGAGGCGATCTGAGTAGCAGCATCAGGTCGTCCCAGCACTCCAGCTCGCACCAACAACCTAGACAGGTCCACCTTGTACAGGCGGAACCGTACCAGCAGCCGCAGCCCCCCTACCAGTCACCGCCATCTCCAGACACGCAGATTGTGGTATACCAGCCAGATCAGCCTCTAGCAGTGCTCCCGCCACCCCAGTACGATTCACAGCCGTTGATGGATGTCAACGGGATTTGGTACGACCGCCCCCAGCCCGGTATCCGACGAGACCATCCCGGATTCCGTTGGGCGGCCAGAGGTGCCCAGCCCCATCAGCAGCCGTCAAGACAGGGTGGCCAGTACAGCCATCAGAGGGATCACCAGCAGCAGCAGCCCCCATCATACACTCAGCAGCAGCAGCAGTCACAGTCGTATGGTCCTCGTCCCTATCAGCAGGGACAGTCTTGGAGGCGTGATCAGTCTCATCAGCCGCAGCATCATCCACAGTCTTACCCCTCTCACACACAGCAGCAGCAAGAGCCTCACTTCGAGAGAGGCTACCTGTCAGGTTCTCATGGGCCATCCTATGAGAACCCCGCCTTGGATGACATAGCGCGCCTCCTCACAGATCAGTAGGCTACCTTTTGACGGGAGATGGATGAGTTCCGCCAAGAGATGCGGGACATAGTGAGAGGGAAGGCCGCCATCCCTATCCAGATCTAGCCGAATCCCAACAACCTCAAGAGGAAGTCTGAGCAGGTATTTTGCACTGAGTATGCCACTCCTAGTGATGCATTTGGAGATATGTCTGCATATTTGTTTGATACTGATTTTGTCACACTTAGGAGCGGTAGGATGCCAGCAGGCGGCGAATCGTCTGAGCGACATCCCAGGGATACTTTCAGAGCACCAGGCGAGGAGGAGAGCGGTACTGAGGCTGCTAGAAATGATGACGGTGGTACTGATGCCACCACGGATGCTGATCCCACCGGCGGTACTGAGGCCGCCATTTCACCAATTAGAGGAGGTGGTACTGAGGCCACCCATGTTGCCGAGCCAGAGCGCGGTACTGAGGCCGCGAGTCTTCCAGCCGAGGGTGGTGCTGATGCCACCAGTTCTTCTGAGAGTCCTGTAGTTTTTCCTTTTGCCGATGTATCTCGAGACACTTCTGGAAATAAAGGAAAGGGTTTGTTTTCTTTTGGTCCCACTATGGTACATGATGTATGTGTGGATCCGGCTGTCGAGCCGTCTAGACCCTTTCCTAGTCCTTCATCTGAGAAGGACCCTGTGATCCCCTTCCCTAGAGCTCTTCAGCTGGGGAAGGGGAAGAAAATTGAAAATCCAAAAAAGAGGCAGCAGGAAGAGTTCAGCCAGCAGATGATAGATCGTTTCCACATTCATCTAACTCCTCAAGAGGCTTTGCAGCACATCCCTCTACTCCAGCGTTCACTTAGAGATAGGACTACAGTTAGGAGGAAGAGGAGGAACCACCATTCAGAGATTCATGTGCTGACCAGAGCTACTTGTTTCGCGATCCAGAACCATCTGCAGGCCAAGAGGCCAGATTCCGGAGCCCCATATGTCAGATGTCATATCATAGAGCACAGATTCGACCGTACTCTATTAGACAGCGGATCGTCGATCGACCTACTTCCGGCAGCCCTTCTCGACCGCTTTGAGTTGGGCACTCTTCGACAGAGCAGGACAATCCTTCAGTTTGCTGATCGATCTGTCAAGAGGCCGAAGGGGTTGCTGAGGAACATTGTCGTCACGATTCAGGGCCTGCAATTCCCTGTGGACTTCATAGTGTTGGACATGGAGATCCCTGATTCAGTGATTGATACCCCCATCATTCTCGATCGCTCGTTCTTGGCCACAGCCAAGGCAATGACCGACCATGATAGCGGGAAGGTATACTTTCGCGTCGAGGGCGAAAGTGTACAAATAGAGACGGTCGAGGACAACAGAGCCAGAGACAGAGCATGCTCAGAGACTACTTCAGATACAGAGCAGATGGCAGATGCCGGGCTAGACATCCACCAGGACTGCGACTTTGTGATTACAGATGATGAGGCAGTATGGGTAGATCCAGATGCACAGGCCATCCTCTCACCTTCAGAGTCCGCTGATGCAGAGACGCCAGCAGAGGAGAGCTTGGGGAGCACATTCCTGGTCCAGGATACTTTGGAGGTAGCAGAGCCGGTTCTCGACCGCGAGACTGATTTTTGTGATGATGGTGGTACTGAGGCCACCTTGGATGATACAGATCCCTTGGAGTCAGATTTTGACTGGGCAGATTTTGATGATCACATACCAGATCTGACTTCCATTGAGCCTGCAGCTAGGGAGGAGGTAGATGCCGAGCAGAGCAGAGACAGTCCATCAGGGCAGTCTTCTCCAGATTCAGAGAGTGACAGAGAGTTTCAGTTCTCCCATGCGGATTTGGCAGCCTTCACGCAGAGTTTTCAAAGGTCAGATCCACCAGCACCCAGTTGTCCAGAGTTGAAGCCACTTCCTACGTCGTTGAAGTATAGGTTCCTTGCGGTTGAGCATGAGATGTACCCGGTCATTATCTCTGTTGATTTGACTGGAGAGTAGGAATCCCGTCTGATGGGGGTTCTTGAAAAAAACTGCAAGGCGATAGGATGGAGCATAGCAGATCTCCAAGAGATAAGTCCGGCCCTGTGCTCCCACCATATCTATCTCGAGGATGAGGCGAAGCCATCATGTGAGTTCCAGTGGCGGCTGAACCCGAATCTGAGAGAGGTTGTCATGAAGGAGATATCGAAATGGTGGAGTGCCGATTTTATCTACCTCATCTCCGACTCCAAGTGGGTCAGCCCTTTGCATGTGGTGTCCAAGAAGACGGGCATCACTATAGTGGTCAGCGAGTCTGGAGAGGAGATTACTACACGGGTACCCACTTCTTGGCGGGTCTACGTTGATTACAGGAGACTCATCCAGGCCACCAAGAAGGATCATTTCCCCCTGCCCTTTATCGATCAGATCATTGAGAGACTGGCAGGGAAGAGCCACTATTGTTTTTTGGATGGGTACTCGGGCTACAACCAGGTGGCCATCGCTCCCGAGGACCAAGACAAGACTACCTTTACCTGTCCCTTCGGCACATACGCCTTCCGACGCATGCCATTTGGGCTATGAAATGCCCCTGCGACCTTTCAGAGATGCATGCTGTCGATCTTTTCGGACATGGTGGGGGAGTGCTTGGAGGTCTTCATGGATGATTTCTCGGTCTACGGCGACGGATTCAACTCCTGTCTTGACTGCCTAGACCGAGTCCTTCAGCGATGTATAGAGGTCCACCTTGTGCTATCTTGGGAGAAGAGTCACTTCATGGTGACTCAAGGGACGGTGCTTGGCCATATCATCTCCAACAGGGGCATGGAGGTTGATCCGGCCAAGGTAGATGTCATTAGAAAACTTGCACCGCCGTCCAATTTGCGGCAGTTACGGTCTTTCCTGGGGCACGTCGATTTCTACCGACGATTCATTCATGATTTCAGTAGGATTGCCCGACCGTTGACTGACCTGCTGATGAAAGACACCGAGTTCCTTGTCGATGACAAGTGTCTTTCGTCGTTTGAGACTCTCAAGAGATGTGTTGTTGAGGCTCCTGTTCTTCAGCCGCCTGATTGGTCTCTCCCATTCGAGATCATGACGGATGCCTCCGATTTTGCCGTGGGGGCCGTGCTGGGACAGAGGAGGGATGGAGTTCCATTTGCTATCCACTATGCTAGCCGCACATTGGATTCCGCGCAACGGAACTACACAGTCACAGAGAAGGAGATGCTAGCCGTAGTATTCACCCTAGATAAGTTCAGATCATACATTATTGGATCTAGAGTGACCCTATACACAGATCATACCACCATCAGGTACCTCATGGCAAAGAAGGATGCCAAGTCCAGACTGACTAGATGGATCCTTCTACTCCAGGAGTTCGACATAGATATTAAGGATGAGCCTAGAGTCAAGAATGTGGTGGCGGATCATCTCTCCCGATTAGAGCATCTTGAGGATTCTGAGCAGATTGACCCTATTTGTGAGACCTTCCCAGATGAGGCGATCCTTGGTATCGCCTCTCTCCCGTGGTATGTCGATATTGTGAACTTTCTTGTTGCTAAGAAAGTTCCACAAGATTGGCCCAGACAGAGGCTTGAGACCATCCTCGTGAAGGCCAAGTCCTACCACTGGGAGGATCCCATCCTTTACCACGAAGGAGGGGATAGCGTCTGGCGTAGGTGCATTCCTCAGGAGGAGCACCATAGCGTCCTCACTTACTGCCACAAGCTTGAGGCAGGAGGACATCACTCTGGGAGGAGAACAACATAGAAAGTGCTCCAATCTGGCCTATGGTGGCCTACCCTCTTCAAGGACTCTGATGAGTTCATGAAGAGGTGTACTGACTGTCAGAGGATGGGCACTTGTGGACAGCGTGATATGATGCCGATGCAGCCCATTCACTTCTGTGAGGTTTTTGACGCATGGGGCATCGATTTCATGGGTCCATTCCCTAAGAGTCAGGGATTTGAGTACATTCTGTTGGCCGCTGATTATGTGAGTCATTGGGTTGAGGCCATCCCCGCCCGAACCGCAGATACCGGGACAGTTTGCAGATTTTTGAGGAAGCACATCATTACGCGGTTCGGGGTCCCTCGAGTGTTGATTTCTGACGGGGGTCTCATTTCATCAACGACCAGGTGAAGGCCCTTGCTAGCGAGTTCGGTATAGACCATCGGGTTGCCACTCCATACCATCCACAGACGAATTGTCTAGCTAAGGTGTCGAACATGGAGATCAAGACTATTTTGCAGAAAGTCGTCCTCCCTGACCGAAAGGATTGGTCACAGCTTTTGGACTCGATCTTGTGGGCATATAGGACGTCTTTCATGACACCTTTGGGCACATCTCCCTTTCGCCTCGTATATGGAAAGCCGTGCCATTTACCAGTTGAGTTGAGGCACATGTCACTTTGGGGAGTCACAGAGATACTTTTGGATCCAGATAGTGTAGGAGACCAGAGGAGGGCAGAGTTAGAAGCCTTGGAGGAGCTTCGTGATACCGCCTTCTCAAGCAGCCTTCAGTACAAGGAGAGAGTGAAGAAGTGGCATGATTCTCATATCCGCCACAAGCATTTTGAGCCTGGACAGAGAGTATGGCTGTTTGATGCTAGGCTTCGTCTATTTTCAGGGAAGCTACAGAGCAAATGGAAGGGACCTTATCTTGTGAGAAAGGTACACGACAACGGGAGCATTGACATATCTGAGTTGTCTTCTGAGAGTACCTTTCGAGTGAACGGTCGGCGGCTCAAGCCATTTCTAGATCATGAGTCGTGGGTCGTTGATGTTGCCCCTATTCATTTTGCGTGAGATGTGGTCTTTTGACTCACATCTATTGCATCTCACGCCTGATTACCATTGTTCTCCTGACCTGTATAGATACAAATGTCCATATCATTCTATTCTTTAGTCCCACATCCCTTTCTTCATCTTTTGATTATGCTATACTTAGGGTGTACCTTACCCTAAGTATAGGGGGGATGTAGGACTCTTGGGTATTCTTTTGATTCTTTTTACCCCTGTTTTTGTTGCCTATACTTAGGGATATTTTACCCTAAGTATAGGGGGGGGTAGACCCTATACATTCTCCACTCGGTTTTCCCTTTGTACAGCCTGCTATACTTAGGATTATTTGATCCTAAGTATAGGGGGAAAAGTCGAGATCCTTTTGATTTTTATTCTTTCATTCGTCTTTGTATATAGCCTTTCTTTTCACTTCCCTATACTAAGCACGAGTTATGTCTTCTTCATCGCTCTTGACTCTGAGGACATCGTTCGAGCTAAGTATAGGGGGGTGTGTATATATTTCATATATACTTTAGCCATAACTCGTATTTTGTGTGAGTGTGTTAATAAATAAAAATGGCTAAACACCCAAAAATCCATAAAAATTAAAAATTTTTCCTGTAAATAATCATTCTTTTATTGCACATACATAGCTATTATACAAATTATTTGTAAAAATGTTTTCAAAAACTTTTTGTGTAAAGTTTGTATAAATATGTGAATATCAAAATTATGTATATAGTACAAAATTTTTCCAAAATATTTTGAAAATCAAAAGTTTGCAAAAATCTTGTGTAAATTTGTGTAAATCCTTTTGCAAAACTTGCATTCATGCATACATCCATGATTTCAAAATATTTTTCAAAAATTTTGCATTTGTGTAAATATTGTGTAAATAGCATCTTTGTATATACTTGTATATAGTTTTTCCTGGATTATAGTTGACATTTAAACTATCCTGGAATTAAATTGGGAAATGGAGCTTGATTAAGATCTTAATCCACCTAATTCTAAGAGGAACCTTATAGGGCTTAGGGTTAAGGCTTTTCAAGTCCATGGTGACTTAATTCTTTGAGTACACTAGGCTATGATCACATGTCATCTCAATGAGCCTAAGTAGAGCACTTAACAACACACACATGACTCATATAGACAATGGCTTTACTTGGGCCTGCACTTAGCACCGAGCTCTCTACGGATGAGGTGGTGAGGAGGCAGTCTTCCTTGACTTGGGGTAGCATATGAGGGTAGTACTTCTAGGCGGAACCTCTCTTCTTCTTTTAGTGAAGGAAGTGTGTCTCAACTTGGTTTGGTTGCCATGAGGTCTAACAACAGGAGTTGTGGGTTGCAATATTGCTTCAAAAGAGGGATATTCTACTGGCTCAAGAGGAAAAACTCCTTGTATATATGCTGCACATGTATATGTTGTATTGATGCACTTGAAAAAAAATGCAAAAAGAAAATAACTCCAAAAAAGTGGTGGGTCTGATAGAAAATGATAATCCCACCGGAGTATGTATATAGTGCAAATAAGCAAAGCTTGAGATTCATGTCCCACCTTATGTAGCTTACAGCAGGGAGACTTAGCTACACTGGTTAAGCTCCCAAGGATACATGGCTATACTGATTATGGTCCATTCTCTTCTCCCCCCTTTTCTTGAGCCGGTTGAACTTGAACTTAGAAGGGAATACCCCGCTCCTCGAGGAAAGAGTGGCCAGATTGAGGTCATAGAGTTACCTTGTTGGGGAGGGTCGTCAAGTTTCCATTTCTGAGGTGGAGAGCTTATATATCACGTTCACAGTACAAGGAAAGACTCATGGTCTTCAGGGTTTGTGTTTGTAGACTTGTTCTAATCTAGATTGTTGAGGAGTCTTGATTATAGATTGGTGGATCTTAGAGGCTGTTAAGTTTTAAACCTAGGTCTAAATAAGGTTCCGACATATTATTAATCCAAAGATCTGATCGAGCTCCATATTTCAATTTAATGAAGGCAAGTTTAATATTCATCATTAATCCATGTATATTCTCCTCTTTTTCTTTTTCTTTCTCTTTTTCACTTCTTTTTCAAATAAGTGTTTGCTAAGGGACTAGCAAAGTTAAGTATAGGGGGGTGATGAATACCCATTCATCACTCTTTATTATTTTATTTTAGCTACAAAACCTTTGACAAACACATGTATATCTTTGTAAATATTAATAATTAGCAAATTACATGCATTGTGTAAAAATAAATAATTAGCATGTTTTTGTGCATAAATGAAAGAATAAAGAGATAAAAGAAAAGGAGGGAGATATTTAGAATAAATATTGAGTGACCTAATCCCAAGGGAGGGCTCAGCATGGGCCTGACCGCGTAAAAACCAAAGTAGAGAGAGATAATGAAGCTCACCTTTGTACATATACCTGTAAATAGAGTAAAAATATTTTCCTCTAAAAATAAAAATAAAATTGGGTTTTATTTATTTGTAAATATTTGTATATATTTGTAAATACAAAATTAAAAGAAAAATAAGAAAATTAAAAAGAAAATAAAATTCACCCTTCCTTGTATATATTCACCATGTACATAAGACCACATAGCTATTTATTTACCCCTATAAATAAATAAATTAAAATCTCATAAAACTTGTATATACTCTATATTACATGGTGTAAATAAATAAAATAAAAACCACAAAAACAAAAAAAATAAAAAGAAATAAAAATAAATTCAATTACTTCATTGTATATATACCACATATGTCTATAAATAAAAGTATTTATTTCACCCTTGTAAATAAATAATAAAAATAAAATAAAAACATCAAAATATTCCAAATTTTATCTTTTAAATAAATAAAATACAAAATTGGAATAAAAATGCAAAAAAATCAATTAAAAATCAAAAATCAAAATTCAATATTGTATATATACCTATACATAGTACTATATTGTATATACCTTATTTTTATTTCAAAAAAATAAATAAAAATCATAAAAAAGAGTTTAAAATAAAAGGAACATTTTTCATTTTGACTTTTGTGAAATTCAACCATTTTCTATTTTAATTTGAATTTCCAATTCTTTTCCATGTGGCCGCATTCCACTGGTCCACGGGGGATGTTGACCCCCCAGTCAACTCCCCCTGGACCACAGCCTTCCGGATCTGCGCCCGACCCGCTTCTTCTGCCATTTATTGCGTGTCGATCCATTCTCCAATCATCAAAACCCTGGGTCCTAATCCAGCATCGATCATCACTGATCCACGCCCGGGGTGGATTTAAGGGGTCCGAGCTCCGACAAGCTCGCCCGACCCTCTCTTAGCCAGACCCCTAGCCATATATAGTCTGAGCTCTACCCGCTCCTTCACTCATCTTTAGCTCCCCATTTCTCCACCCCAGGACCTCCATTGCTCTTGCCTGAGTGACAGCTCGCGATTGGCTGTGTTGCAGCGAGGAGGGAGTGATCGAACCATCGATCCAGCGACCTAGCGCCGCTGTACGCCGCCCAGACGTGGTGCTCGAGCCTCGGGCATCGACGACCCTCGAGGCTAGGACCCAGAGCTCCGTCAGCTCGTTCCCAGTCGACATCGACCATCAGGTAACCTTAGTTCCCTTTCATTTTCACTAATTTCGAGTTACGCCCAAATCGCTCCATCGCCGACGACCGTCGATTCCGACCACCTCCCTTACCATTTCGATCATCGGACGACACCCTCACCTTCGCCTTTCTCCCACGCACGTTCTCCACCCCTTCGTCCAACCCAGTTCGCACAGGAACTGGGATTCGAGCTCCCTCGTCGTCGCTTCGTCGGAGTTCGTCCATTCCGACGCACCGACCATCCCCATCGCCTCTAACCGGGTCGAGGCATTTTGCCCTCGACCCAGGAGTGCTTTTGTGCCATTTTGCAGCTCTGAGGAGGACCATCTGAGGCCCTCCATCTTCAGCACAGGAGCTTGAGCTCCGCCGTCGTCGCCTGGGCTCATTGGAGCTCCATTGCGTCATCGGAGGAGTTCTTCAGACGCGAGAGGCTCCGACGCTTCTTCTCTGATCTTCAGTAGTCCCCGAGGAGGATCATCGCGCGTGTTCTGGGCCGGCGAAGTTCGCCGGCCACCTGTTCTTCGTGGATCCTCCGGAGCCGTCCATCCAGCTCCAGATTAGATCGCAGCCATCCACTTGAGGAGCAACCACCACCGTCCGATCATTGGAGGATATATCTGGACCGTCAGATCAGCGAGGGTTAGCCACAGCTTACAGCAGCCGTCGATCTTTCACGTGGCTAGCTCTCCACCGTCAGATCCGAGCAGAGGCTTCTTCGTTGAGGCACCGTCATCCTCGACCGTCAGATTCGCCACGCGACGCCATCTCAGCCCTTGGATTATAATAAGGGGTAATTTCACTTAGGCCCCTCTTCTATTTTATTTTAACATTTAGTCTTGTAAATACTTTTCGTAGTTTATTTTAGTTTGGAAAATTTGCATAGTGGATCTGGTTGTTTATCTTATTTGCTTTTATACCCATGTGTGTGGTGGACATGTGCTTCGTCACGTGTATTTCGTGGTAAATTGCTTGTAAGGGCATGTACTTTCTGGTTGTTATGAAATGAAAAGATCATTTTAGATATTTGCACATATACCCCTGTGAATGTTTTATTTGTGCATGTGCTGAATATCGTGGGAATTTTATACTTTCGCCCCTGGACTTTTAGTACGTGTTACTAATTGGTCCAGGGACTTAAGTTAATTACAAAAAGGTCACTGAATGCCCAAATCACGCATGTGGTGCGTGAGATCTTGGACATTTTGCACCTGAACCCCCTGGGTTTTTGTTCTTGTTATTTTTAGGCCCTCAGAGATATTTTTATTACGATCAGGTCCCTATGACTGTGGGCTCTTGATTGTTTTGAATAAAATATCAAATCCACTCCAAATCAAGTGAAAATTTGACACGTGGCTCCTGCCACTTTGTAGAATTTTCATTGAATTTTGGGAAATTTTTGGAGCCCTTTTTCTATTTTTAAAAATTCAAAAACACCCATTTTTTACTCTCTAGATATAAAAATCACAAAAAAAATATTAAGACATTTTCAAAAACTACAAAAAATCTAAATTTCGTGTATTTTGTTGTGTTTGATTTTCTGACCAATTTTGGTCATTTTTGGACTTATAAAAATTATAAAAATTAAAAAACCTTTAAAACCTCATAAAAATTCTAATAAATAATAGAAAAATAAAAAATTCATATACTCAGCTGCTGAATTTTCATTTTTGTTTATATTTTATAAGAAAAATACCTCCAGGCTATTTGAAGGCCATTATATATTTTATTTTGGTCTTTGAAGCCCAGCTGGACAGCAGCACTGTTTTCCTTTCTTATTTCATTTTTATAAAATTGTATAAAAATCAGAAAATTACCAAAAATTCAAAAAAACATAAAAAATTATAAAAACATAAAATTATTTTTGTTTGAATTTTTGGACTAATTTTGAGTGATTAAATAATTGTGTGAAGTTGCTTGTTTTCTTGATTTTATTATTTTCTTTATAATTTAAAATTCCAAAAAAAATATAAAAAATATTAAAAACCCACCAAAAATAATTTTCTTTTATTTGTTTTTATTATGGACTACTTCGTAGGCCGCGAGGCCAACCCGTACTCCTTGAGTTCGACCCTGATCGCTATACCAGGTTAATCCAATAGCGAGACCGCTACCTTGAGTTTTATTGTGTTTTGATTTTTATTCGTTGGTCTGAATTTTTCTTGTTGAGCTTCTGAGTGCCGAGTGACTGAGGCCGCAATGACCGCATTAGATGTACCTGATTTACCTCGCTAGCTCGGTTCCCACTCATCACTTCGGCGAGTCCATTTCCGCCACCTACTCCATTCGATCACCCACATTCGCCGTAGGACCGTCTACTGTTGTAGTTGTGTTTTATTTGCAGGTCCCAGGGGTCAAGAGACTTCATCTAGAGTCAGATTTTGCCCAGGAATGAGGTAGTTGGAGCCGTGACTCATCCTCGACGCCGTGGTGGCCCTCCGGTGGTCTTTCCACCATTTTGACGCCGCCGGCAGCTCGAGGAGCTCTCCAAGAGGAAGCTCGACATTTTTGGGACTTCACTGCACGTCGGAGGGGAGCGGATAGGCCGGTGAAAGTTCGTCTAGGCCGGCGAGCTTCCCTGTTCTTCCATCGCCCTCCGCAGCCGTTCGATCGCCTCGGGCATGGGTATTTTGCGCCATTTCCCCCGCTATTTTATGTAATGTTTATTTAGGACTCAAAGCATTCATCTGCAGTCTATTTTGTTCTGTATAATTTGCAATTCAGCCCGTACTTTCTGCTATTTACAATTATACCCCTGGCTTGTGTGCACTTTCTTGCTGTGATTTCTATTTATTGCATGCCTCTATAAAACTCCAAAAATCACCAAAAAATCACCATAAACTCCTGCTGCATTGTAGTTTCACGCCAACATTTTTATTTTGCATTTCATTGCATTTTAATATTTATAAAAATTCAAAAACACGCATTTTCAGCACTGTTTGCATTATAAAATACATAAAAATTATAAAAACATCTCAGAAAATTCCCAAAAAAATATATTTTGCATATTTTAGTATGTTTTAACTTTAATCCAAAAATCATTAAAAAATACAAAAGAAAACTCGTAAAAATTATAAAACTCTAAAAACCTTCATAAAAATCTTAAAAATTCTACAAAAATCCTAAAAATGCAATTTTAGTTTCTTTATCTTCTCTGATTCATTTTCTTTCAATTAAAATTGATTTGAGGAATTTTGAACACCATTTGATATTTTTCATCCTCATTTTAGTTTCAGCTAGTAGCTAATTCACTGTTTTCTTGTATTTCCACTTTTCAAAATACCAAAAATATTCTGAAAAATCCCCAAAAATCACAAAAATAGTAGAAAAATATAAAAAGACCAAAAATAATTTTATTTTCTGAGTTTTGAGCATTTTTACACATTTTTATAAATCCTTTATCCTCTCATTTCTTATATTGTGTATATTCTATTATTGGGAAAAAATATATAAAAAAATATAAAATATAAAAAGAAAATATAAAATCAGAAAATTAAAAATCAAAATAAAAAAATTAAAAATTAAATAAAACAAAAAAATATAAAATCAAAAACCCACAAAAACATAACATAAATAGACATTTGATCCCATACACACACATTTTGTGCATATTGCCTTGAGCGATCCTGCCTGCTCCCTATGTTCGACCTCTACACATACTTGCACCTATACACATCTTTGTTGTAAAGTTATAATAAATTTTAACTCTGTACATTTCATTGCTTGATTTATCTGTTGTGGCTTAATTGTTGATTAATTGAGGTTTCGTGAGCGGTCGCTCAGCGACATTGTGGTCCCACCTTGTGTGGACTACTTTAGACCCTCGCTTAACCTCGATTATCAAATGGCGCCGTTGTCGGGGAGCAACAACGCGTAGATCATTTTTGCTTCGTGATTGTGATACGTGTCTACATTTTTTGCATTTCTATTTTTTCTTTTTATTTGATATATCTTTTGAGCTGTCTAATCCCTCTTCTTTGTTGACTTTGTGCGAGGTACCGCGGACCGAGGGAGGCACTTCACCCAAGGCGCCTACGCACCCACGTGAAGCCGGCTCTAGTCAGCCTAGCACCGAGGAGACGAGAAGAGAATTTTGAAGACTGTGCTCCACTTCAGTTGCATTGTCTTTTATTGTATTTATTTTGTAATTTGTGAGAGAGAGAGAGAGACCTATTATTGTAATAATACAGGTACCCCCGGACATTTGACTTTCGAGCCTAATTTCCAAGTGATTGTTCACTTGGGGGCTTGCCGCGGTTTTTGTTAGCTTTCTTCGTATTCTTTTTATTTTGTTTTGTTTTTCGATTTTGTTTATTTTGTGTGATTGAGCCCCTAGCTTTAGGATTGCTTGCGATAGATTAGGTCCAAACACATTAATCACCCTTGCATGCTCCTATAGTATTGTTTGGACTTAGTCAAATTTAAACAGTTGATTCACCGTCTTTGTTCCGCCGCGCCACGATCTCTCCCTGCCAAGCGCTCCTCCTGAACTCGATTTGTCAAGAGGAGGAGGGGTGAGCCTAGATCGAACTCTAGGATTGAGGATTTGTGGTCAACTTGTGGTTCATCCTGCTAATAGCAATTTCTGAACTTAGGGCGATTTCATCGGCTTTTGCATGCATATAGATAGGTTTCAATTCTCTTGAGCATCTTTGCATGTAGAGTGCTGGAGGCAAGGTGAGCATTTCTCTTTAGCATTCATCATTGATTTGCCGCTTGCATTGCTTTTCCGACTCTCCCTCTGATTTTGCCAACCTAGGTGCTTAAAGGAATTGACTCCTCGTTAGGCGCATGCATTTCTCACTAAAAATCCAAAAAAAGTGATAATCAATAAAATTGAGACTGCTAATGTTACTTGGCCCTAAAATCCACTAAAAAGAAAATTTTGTATTGGGACGAGTAATCCCCTCATTGTCTTAGTTTTATATTGCTCGCGCACACACTAAGGTTAGAGCCCAAATCCCATTTTCAGCCCCCTAAGTGTTTGTGCAAATCTTTGACCTCTCACCTAACTCTAAAACATACAAGATAAAAAAGACCGACTTTTCGGTCTCTACCGAGTTGAGTAGGTGAATTGAGGTTTGTATTATTTTTATTTTTTTATTGTGATTGTTTTGCGTGTGTCCTATATCGCTTCTGCGCATTTGCGCCTTTCTTCTTCACTCTCTTGACTTGACTGTCGTGCTCTCTCGATTAGCATATTTTTTCCCTTTTTGTTCCGAGATGGCCGACTGGAGTATATTTTGTCCGGACTTTACGGACCCCTCGTGCGCTCCAGCCGGTCCACCTCACTTTTTTCCAAGACTTTGCTCCTGATTTTTGTACATATCCGACCAACCATTATTTCAGGACCCGGACTTTGACTTTCACCAATCATTTCCACCACCATCACCCTCACATTTCGACAACCCTGCTCTTCCTTGAGTATCCTGATCCAGAATGTGATTTTTGTCCACACCCACCGCCCACATTCGACACACCCGATCCTGAGATTTTAGAGTCACCTTTCATGATATCCACACTTGAGACCTTGAATCAGATGATGGAGCATATGAATTCGAGGATCACTGATCTTACTAGTTAAATAAGAACCAGAATGTCGCTCCATTCTTTGAGGATTTGGAATCATTTTGGGATTGCCATGAGAGCTTGCAATCACCCAAAATACAAAAAATGAGAAAAATTTAAAACCCACAAAAAGAGATTGGGAGACCATTGGTCGAGTCAGACTGTGAGGAGAGCATCCACTTGCCAGACCATTTACTCACACAACCTCTCACACCTTGTCCCACCTTTGACCCTGAGGATGCCGTTGTACAGACTGCTCTTGGCATGCCTCGTGTATATGCTGATTCCGAATTTCTCCCTTGTATGGAGGAGGTCCAAAAATTCAAAAAAATATTGACTGAACCCGAAGTGGTGGCCACTATTCATGATATCATCTGTGCCCCACTTCAACAGGCCATGACTAATTTATCTGCTCCTCTTCCCAAGAAGAGAAAGCAGAGGAGCAGATCTGAGCGTCATATTTTGACCATGGCCACTGCCCACACCATCAGATACCGTCCCATTCCTAGGAAAAAGAACACTGCCACACCTTTCATTAGCTGCACTATCTCTAACTTCACATGTGATCACACTCTCCTCGACGGCGGTGCTTCGATTAGCATCATACCCTTCTCGATGATACAGTCTCTTCACCTATTGCCTCTAAAGAAAAGCAGGATGATCGTTCAGTTTGCTGATGGATCTATCAAGAGACCGAAGGGTATCCTTGAAAACACCGTCATTTCAATTCAGGGCACGAGCTACCATGTTGACTTTGTTGTGTTGCCCATGGAGACCTCCACTGGGGAGCACTCTCCAATCATCCTGGGACGACCATTCCTCGCCTCTGCGAGGGTCGTTATTGACTATGGGTCAGGAGAGATTCACTTCCGTCCTGCTGACGAAAGCGAAGTGTTGATCACCGCACCCACTGCCGACCAGAGACCTGCATCTGATGTGACTTCACCTATCTTGGCTGACCTCGAGGACCATGACCTTGATGATACTATCAGACAATTTTGCTACTTATTGGATTCCACTGAGACCCGAGAATTCCTCCCTGTTGAGGAAGACTCGGAAAGCATGGACCTCGGAGTTCCTTCTTCTGGGACTTGGCGTTGTGTTGATGACATCCGCGGGATTTACACGATCGATACCTTAGAGCGGAGGGCAGATCTAGAGACTAGACAGGTCGGACTGACTCGACTACTTTCACCGATAGATCCGTCCCTGTTCATGCAGACTCAAATAAGACTGAAAAGGCCGAATTTGATTTGATTGCTTTTATTCAGGAATTCGGGCCTTTTGATGAGAAAGACGATCCGGTTGAGATTATAGAGGACGAACAAAGTTCGACTACTTCCACTGATGAGTTCGTTCCTTTTGATTTTGACCTGGATGACATCTCGCAGGACGACTCCGATTACACTACTTCCGATGATGATGAGTTCGTCCCTTTCCACTTTGATATCAGTGAGACTCCCAAGGCCAGACCTGACCACATTTCTTCCACTCACCCGTCTGTGCCTTCACACCCTAGGGCCCCTGAGGATCTCCACTACGTCGACCCTGATCGGCTTCCATCCACTGTGGACCCCGATGTCAACCTACACCATACTAGATCCATTCCTCAGCGGTCCCGCAAGAAGGTCCGCTTTCAACCTTCTTGATCTTTTGTACATCCATCTCTGTTGTACATCCTCTTCTGTTCATCTCTGTCCCTCTTCCGTATTGCTCATCCACCCATTCTCGTGTTTGCCTTACTTAGGACGTACTTTGTCCTAAGTATAGGGGTGTGGATGAGTGATGAACGCCAAATTCACCTCTTTAAAAATAAGAAATTGTAGTATAGGAGGCGGATTTCGGTCGATCAAAATACCACGAACTTTGAATGTCGTGGAATATCTATACTTGGCAAGTGTACCAAGGTCGAACACAGGGACACGGCTGCCTAATGTGTTTATCAAATTTTGATTCGTGAAGCACAAAGTGATTTAATCTCAGTTTCAAGTCCTCATGCAATTTATGCTAATTACAAAGCAATTCTATGATGCATGCATTTTTTTAATGGGTTTTTATGCAATTTAAAGATGATGCATGAGAAAATATGCGAGAGAACATGTAAGCTGAATACAAGAACACAATTATACCCTAAAAATAATGAGCAATATGATAAAAATGAAATTAGAGGCAATTTAATCCATCATTGAAAAGCGGTCATCACATCACAACAAGGCAAGAAGAGCAGGTCTCAATTAACACATAAAAATTCACTTTAATTAAAAGAGTGTAAAATGAGACAAATAAATATGCTAAAACGTAGAGGACAAAACAAGGATCAAAACGACACTAAAATCATGCAATTTGGACCTACGATGCTCAAGTTATGCTAAAAACAGTGCAAGGGCATAATTGTAATAAAAATGCAATAAAAATAAAGGATAAATATTGAATTTAGGTCCATGGAGGGACCTAAATGCAAATAGCAAAAACCGCCTGGGCCCAGATGCAATTCCACCATTTGCGCGCAGGGGCATATTTGTAATTTCAGAAAACCTGGAGGGCATCCCTGTAAATAACCCAGGCACGCACGTGAGGCATGTGCATGGGGACCAAAGTGTAAATATAAATTCTTTCGGGGTCTTTCTTGCAAATTACCCAGACCTCACGTACGGTACACGTGAGGGCCCAGGCTCGGGAGCAGGCCTCAGCTTTGGGCCACGTGGACTCTTCTGGAGATTCGGCGCGAGGCTCGGACTACCCGAGCCTATAGGTTAAGAGTGAAGGCTCGGGTGGCATCTGGTGTCACCACGTGGCATCATCCTAGCCGCCCGATCCTGGTGATCGGACGACAACTGTGCATTCATCTTCCTCCGCAGGTAACCGGAGGAGGCAGGACTCCGGCGACCCGCCATTGGCTCCGCCGGGCTCCCGTTGCTTATCTGATGATCATGGGAGCTTGCTGGAGCTCCGGCGGAAGTCTTGGACGCACGGCGAAGCTCCATGGTTGATCAGAAGGGCCGCTCGATGAAGCTTTCGCCGGAAGGAAGGAGCTCTAAGGTGCTCCGATGAGAGGTCCGGCTATTGAAGATACCTGCAGGGGTCAGTGATAGCCGAAGCATGCGGACGTGATTTGTGAAGTGCGTGAAGTGAAATGGGAGCCGGCGGAGGTGGAGAAGGTGATGGCTCAGGCGAGTCCTCCGCCGTGGGCACGGAGGAGTGGAGTCGGGGCGCGAGGGGGTTCTGGAGAAGGAGATGGGTGCGCGAGGATGCTGGTGGATGGGCGAAGCTGACGGTTCGATTAGAGAAGGTGACGATGGCTGAGGGTGGTGTAATAATTCGGAGGAAATCAAAGAAAAACAAAGATGAAAATCTCCTCGCCGGAGCGAGGAGTTGGCAGGGGAATCGACCTGGGATTGAGATCCGATGAGCTCAGAGGTCTTCGCACAATGGGTTCGGCCGATCCCCGGTGCTCGGTGGCTCACCATAGGCTGCCGCAACGTGGCCGGAGGCCACAGATCACACCTGGGGGCGCTGCCATGATCGCTTCGACAACTCCGCCCTCCGATGTCACCGGAGGGCGGAGGAAGCTAGGGAGAACCTCCGTGAAATGGTGGATAAGGGCGAACGAAGGCGGAGGGGGGTGTTTATAGGTGGAGAGGCTCAGGCGGTTACGTGGTGGAGGGGAGGTTTCGACGAGTATTTTAATGGCGAGGGAATAGCGGGGGTGAGTAAAGGAGGTAACGCGAGGATGGCAGGGGTCTGGGCTGCGAGAGGGAGGCGTTACAAGCGGAAGGAGGTGACTGGTGCGATGGCTAAAAATGGAAGGGTGAGGAGGTTCGACGAGGCGTAACTCCTGGACGAGGGGGTTACCTGAGGAAGAAGACGAGCTCCTAGTCGTTGGATCTTTTTATCCGACGGCTAGGATGGAAGTGCTGAGGAACGATGGAGATCAGATCATAATATCTGATCGGTCGGCTGGAGGCAAGGCGCTAAAGAACGGTCTGGATGAAGGGCGAGGGTCGATCTATCGGTGAGGGCGGAGCGTGGAGGACCGTTTGATGTCCGCAGATCGAGCGGCTGAAATAGATGAGCGACGTGGAGGGCTATGGAGCGTTGGATGATGGAGAGATCGGACGGCTTAGGAATAGGCGCTAGTGGGTGGTCAGGATTAGATTTGGAGTTAGGATCGGACGGTGGAAGATGGAGCGAGCCTCAACGGGTGAGATGGAGGCAAGTTAAGAGGATCCAACGCCCCAGGAGGCTGCCGGGCGGCGTGAAGAGGCGCGGGCCACGTGGGCGGCCCAAAGGGCGCCACGTGGCCCAATCAGAATAATTCAAAATAAATTACAAAGAAAAATAGAAAAGAAATAGTTAGAGGCTGAATTTGGAAAAAGTTAAAACATGAAAGTTGTTCGTCTCGACAAGATCTACAACTTTTGTGTAGGTCAAAAAACCAAAAGAGGTTATTTGTACAAAAGTATTTTTTGGGGTATTTTTAAAGGGATAAAAATACCGAGTTTGTGGTTTTGAGATTTTTTTTGTATTTTTTAACTTTTTAAGGGTTAGTGAATTATAGACAACTATTCTACCTAATTTTTATGGATATTTGAGGATAAAATAATTACAAGAAAAATACGGAAAATTAAATACAAATAATTATAGGTTAATTATACACAAGATAAAAACAAAGAATTAAAGGTGATTTTATTGGATTAATTAAGACAGGGGTTTTAATAAGCGGCTTTAATCATGATGAATACGAGATTCATCATACCCCTATACTTAAACCATGCTCGTCCTCGAGCATCTAAAGAATGAAGGAGTCGGATTAATTCCTGACAGTGTGCGTGAAATTTTTAAGGCTTGATCTTTCGAAGACTCTTGACCTAAGTGATCCTAAAATCCCAGGTTTATCCAAGCCTTAGTCAGAAGGAATCCAACTTCTCTGATTATTAGACTCTCTTTTTGTACATATAATATAAGGATTTGACATTTAGTGTACTGCATTTCATGAGAGCCGAGTCGATGCATCACTCAAAGTTCCAGTCCAAAGACTCTCCTCTAGACCTAATCCTCAATACTAGGGAATAAGTCTATTCTTGCTTCAGTCAACCGTCTCTATGGTTTGTCATACTTGAAAGTGTAGATGGACGACCAGATGATGGAGAGACATGGGATTGTGTCTATTTTTCTCATCCTCACGTTGGAACAAGGGGCCTCTCGTGTGCCTTTACTCAACACATGTAAATTATTATTTTGTTGATCAATGTGTCCGTCAAGAGAGTTGTAGTCGTCTGCACTTGTTTTTCTGGGAGTACACTGGGGTGTGTCTTTTCTGAGTATATAAGATACCTTCGACACCCAGACTTGTATCGCTTACGATGCAGAGCCCTTTTACGGTGTCAGCCCGACTCCTTGGTCCTAATTAGCGCTTGGTCCAAGTGGACACTTTGAAAATGTTTGGGAGCGCTCGTCATTGGTGGAAGCTCATTTGTATTTTTGACTTTGGTATTCAGAGCTTTTTCTTTGACATTTCATTTCTTTTGTTGGCTAGCTCCACTGCTTTTACCAAAGATTAGCGCACACTGATCAACAAGTTCCTTTAAATTTCATCACACCCTGGCACATAGGTAAATATCAAAGAGATAGCATATGAATCTTGTTCACATACTGGCTAGGGTTTTGCTGGCACTCAGGTTTTCTGAAGCCTTCATTAACTTTGTCCCATCCTCGAATATCATAAGATCGGGTCTAAACTCAAATCTATGGTCCTAGTTCCTCAAGTGATATCTCAACTCAGCTCATCAATCATGCAGTTGTGGAAGTGACTGTGTTGATCATATTTTCTTGAAGGTAGAGATGAAGAGTGCAATATAGCACTCAAATCTTTCAAACCAGAGCAGTGTGGATATTTAAGACTTGAAAACCCTAATGACTAAGGCATGTTAACTCAGACTCTCAAGATCCCAGAGATCCAGTGTCCTCAAAATCTACAAGCCTTGCGTGAGTGTGAATGTGTCAGGAATACACCAACTCCTTGGGTTAGTGAATTTTTGTGTGATTTTTAGCTTTTGCAAATTTTTATGGGTTTTAGTTTTTTTAATTCCTCGAGAGACAATGACTGGCCCAGGCTCAAATAAAAGTATACACTTTCAGCCAATATGGGTGTAAGTACGGGCCGAGGACCGTGTTACTTGAGGACGGGGCCGTATGCGATGTCCTCTAAACCACCCACTCTGCTAAGGGAGACCGAGGTTCCCTCACTGAAAATGCCTACTAAACCTAGTAGTCAGAGTCAACCTCCCAAGAAAGATTTTTTTAAAAAATTTTTCAACAGGAATATTTACAAAAATTAATCCCTCAATTTTTAATTTTTACAGGTTTTTACTCAGTTCCCAAGGTTACCAAAAACCTAGCCCGAAAATAATATTTAAAAACTTTTAAAAACATGAGCTAAGGCTAAAGTAAATATACAGTAATATACGATATACCCCCCTATACTTAAAATTTGCTATGTCCTCATAGCACAAGTGCCATGAAGCCACGGCTCGGTTCAAGTACATGGTGATATAGCGGAACTGAGGAGGAGGGTCCCCCTATACTTGGGCCAAAATCGGCCTAAGCACAAGAAGACAGAACGAGGGAGGGATGAGCAGGCAGGTCCCCCCTATACTTAGGCTACAAATAGCCGAAGTAAGGTCTGCGTTAGGGAGATGGTTCTATGATACAAGGGTGCGGGGGAGGGGTTCGTGAAATATACACACAGAGAAAGATTTAGAGATAGGGATAGAGGGGGAGAGAGAGAGAGAAAATGAAATATACAGGAGGAGGGTGGGAGTGAGTATGTGCAAGTGTAGGTGTGTGTGGGTTTTTTTTGTGTACAATATGCAAAAACTGGAAATAAATATGCATATGCAATATTTTTTTTCTTTTTCTTTTTTCTTTTTTTTATAACATGCAATGCAATTTGACTGATAAAAATCCTAGAATTTCTTCACGACTTCTTTTTGCGACCTCTTCAGCGGAAGCTCTCGACTTCGCGCCTCCATGACGATCAGGCGTCCCCGATTTTCATGGGCCCTGCCACAAAAGAGAAAAGTTAGAAACTCAGAGAATTAAATCAGCAAATAATATGCAAAGAAATGATGCATGAAATGAGGACCTAAAAATTTTTGAAATAATTTAAAAAAAATCAAAATCCAAAAATTAAGCAAAGCCGTATCCCTAGCAACGACGCCATTTGATGAACGTAAAATTCGCCTCTTTAAAAATAAGGAATTGTAGTATAGGAGGCGGATTTCGATCGATCAAAATACCACGAACTTTGAATGTCGTGGAATATTTATACTTGGCAAGTGCACCAAGGTCGAACACAGGGACACGGCTGCCTAATGTGTTTATCAAATTTTGATTCGTGAAACACAAAGTGATTTAATTTCAGTTTCAGGTCCTCATGCAATTTATGCTAATTACAAAGCAATTCTATGATGCATGCATTTTTTTAATGGGTTTTTATGCAATTTAAAGATGATGCATGAGCAAATATGCGAGAGAACATGTAAGCTGAAGCAATATGATAAAAATGAAATTAGAGGCAATTTAATCCATCATTGAAAAGTGACCATCACATCACAGCAAGGCAAGAAGAGCAGGTCTCAATTAACACATAAAAATTCACTTTAATTAAAAGAGTATCAAATGAGACAAATAAATATGCTAAAATGTAGAGGACAAAACAAGGATCAAAACGACACTAAAATCATGCAATTTAGACCTACGATGCTCAAGTTATGCTAAAAACAGTGCAAGGGCATAATTGTAATAAAAATGCAATAAAAATAAAGGATAAATATTGCATTTAGGTCCCTGGAGAAAACCGCCTGGGCCCAGTTGCAATTCCACCATTTGCGCGCAGGGGTATATTTGTAATTTCAGAAAACCTGGAGGGCATCCCTGTAAATAACCCAGGCACACACGTGAGGCACGTGCCTGGGGACCAAAGTGTAAATATAAATTCTTTCAGGGTCTTTCTTGCAAATTACCCAGACCTCACGTGCGGTGCACGTGAGGGCCCAGGCTCGGGAGCATGCCTCAGCTTCGGGCCACGTGGACTCTTCTGGAGATTCGGCGCGAGGCTCGGACCGCCCGAGCCTATAGGTTCAGAGTGAAGGCTGGGGTGGCGTTTGGTGTCGCCACGTGGCATCATCCTAGCCGCCCGATCCTGGTGATCGGACGGCAACTGTGCATTCATCTTCCTCCGCGGGTAACCGGAGGAGGCGGCACTCCGACGACCCGCCCTTGGCTCTCGTTGCATGTCTTATGATCATGGGAGCTTGCTGGAGCTCCGGCGGAAGTCTTGGACGCACGGAGAAGCTCCATGGTTGATCAGAAGGGCCGCTCGATGAAGCTTTCGCCGGAAGGAAGGAGCTCTAAGGTGCTCCGATGAGAGGTCCGGCTATTGAAGATATCTGCAGGGGTCAGTGATAGCCGAAGCGTGCGTATGTGATTTGTGAAGTGCGTAAAGTGAAATGGGAGCCGGCGGAGGTGGAGAAGGTGATGGCTCAGGCGAGTCCTCCGTCGTGGGGACGGAGGAGTGGAGTCGGGGCGCGAGGGGGTTCTGGAGGAAGGAGATGGGTGCGTGAGGATGCTGATGGTTGGGCGAAGCTGATGGTTCGATTAGACAAAGGTGACGATGGCTGTGGGTGGTGTAATAATTCGGAGGAAATCAAAGAAAAACAAAGATGAAAATCTCCTCATCGGAGCGAGGAGTTGGCGGGGGAATCGGCCTGGGATTGAGCTCCGATGAGCTCAGGGGTCTTTGCACAACGAGTTCGGCCGATCCTCGGTGCTCGGCGGCTCACCATAGGTTGCCGCAACGTGGCCGGAGGCACTGATTGCACCTGGGGGCGCTGCCATGATCGCTTCGACAACTCCGCCCTCCGCTGTCACCGGAGGGCGGAGGAAGCTAGGGAGAACCTCCGTGAAATGGTGGATGAGGGTGAACGAAGGCGGAGGGGGGTGTTTATAGGTGGAGAGGCTCATGCGGTTACGTGGTGGAGGGGAGGTTTCGACGAGGATTTTAATGGCGAGGGAATAGCGGGGGTGAATAAAGGAGGTAACGCGAGGATGGCGTGGGTCTGGGCTGCGAGAGGGACATTACGAGCGAAGGAGGTGACTGGTGCGATGGCTAAAAATGGAAGGGGGAGGAGGTTCGATGGAGGCGTAACGCCTCAGCGAGGGGGTTACCTGAGGAAGAAGACGAGCTCCTAGTCGTTGGATCTTTTGATCCGACGGCTAGGATGGAAGCGCTGAGGAACGATGGAGATCAGATCATAATATCTGATCGGTCGGCTGGAGGCGAGGCGCTAAAGAACGGTCTGGATGAAGGGAGAGGGTCGATCTATCGGTGAGGGATAGAGGGGTGATGCGGAGCGTGGAGGACCGTTGGATGTCCGCGGATCGAGCGGCTGAAATAGATGAGCGATGTGGAGGGCTATGGAGCGTTGGATGATGGAGAGATCGGGCGGCTTAGGAATAGGCGTTAGTGGGTGGTCGGGATTAGATCTGGAGTTAGGATCGGACGGTGGAAGATGGATCGGGCCTCAACGGGTGAGATGGAGGCAAGTTAAGAGGATCCAATGCCCTAGGAGGCTGCCGGGTGGCGTGAAGAGGCGCAGGCCACATAGGCGGCCCAGAGGGCGCCACATGGCCCAATCAGAATAATTCAAAATAAATTACAAAGACAATTAGAAAAGAAATAGTTAGAGGCCGAATTTGGAAAAAGTCAAAACATGAAAGTTGTTCGTCTCGACAAGATCTACAACTATGGTGTAGGTCAAAAAAACCAAAAGAGGTCATTTACACAAAAAGTATTTTTGGGGTATTTTTAAAGGGATAAAAATACCAAGTTTGTGGTTTTGAGATTTTTTTGTATTTTTTTATCTTTTTAAGGGTTAGTGAATTATAGACAACTATTCTACCTAATTTTAGGGATTTTTGAGGATAAAATAATTACAAGAAAAATACGGGAAATGAAATACAAATAATTATAGGTTAATTATACACAAGATAAAAACAAAGAATTAAAGGTGATTTTATTGGATTAATTAAGACAGGGGTTTTAATAAGTGGCTTTTATCATGATGAATACGAGATTCATCAACGAGCCGAGTGTTCATTCGTTGTTCCGTGTCATCACTCCTATTGTTGCCTATACTTAGGGCTTCTTTTACCCTAAGTATTGGGGGAGTGGTGTGTACATCCTCACGATCTCTTCTTCCGTCTTCATCTCTTTTCTTCTTTTCTTCTTTTCCTTTTCTATCTCCTTTTTGTATCTAAAAGGTGTTGCATATTGTTGACAGTTTTCTATACTTAGGACGCACTTTGTCCTAAGTATAGGGGGGTGTGCACCCTGTGTTTCTTTCATTCTTTTCGATCCTCTCCATTGTCTCCTCTTCTTGTCTATACTTAGGGATATCTTACCCTAAGTATAGGGGGAGACAATCTGAGTACGATCTGTTCATTCATTTCTTCATTTATTCTTTAGATTTGCCTATACTTAGTACGAGTTATGTCTTATCTTTTCTCTCTGATCTATGAGGACATAGCTCAAGCTAAGTATAGGGGGGTCGTATATACTGCGTATATACTTTAGACATAACTCGTACTTTTGTATTTTCCTAATAATATGGCTAAAAATTCTTTAAAATTCATCAAAAACCTTAATAAAAAGATGTGATTATTCCTCAAATTATTTTCTTATGTACTGATTAATAAATAAGGAGAAAATGTTTTTGCAAAATGTTTAAAAAATAGTTTGAAAATCTTTGTGAAAAATCTTTTGAAAACTATTTTGAAAACGTTTTTGTTACATGTTTTCAACCTTTTAAAAAAGATTTTGATTGTAAAATTATTTTCTTTGTGTGAAATAAAATTTTGAAAAATGATTTGCAAATGGTTTAAAAAATGGTTGCAAAAATATTTGAAAAAAATCTATATATACTGTTCGAAAAACCTTTGCAAAATGATTTTCAAATATGTGTACATGTTTGTAAAGGTGTTTGTAAAAATTATTTTGGACTATAGTTTTCAAAATTGTTTGAAAAACCTGTGTCAAATAAGTTTGAGGAATGAATTCATCACACCAAAATCCACTTTATATATATATATATATATATATTTATAAAATTGACCACTTACCCTTGTAAATTCTTAAAATCCACTTCTTGCAAATATAAGAAGCATGCCCGTGTAAATATTTTAATCTAGTGTTATCCAAAATCTTTTGTTTTCAAAAATCCCAAAAACATTTGCAAAACAAAAATCCAAAAACATTTGAAAAATCTTTTTGAAAAATACAAAAAATGCATATGCATCATCCTTTCAAAAAATCCATAAGAAGTTCAAAATCTTTGAAAATTGCATCACAAAAATATTGTCTGCATTTGCATAGCATTAGCATTTTTCGGATTGAGTTTGATAGTTGGACAAGTCTAAATAAAATCCAGAGATTGGAGCTTGACTGGACCTTAAAATCTACCTAATAATAGGAACCTTATAGGAACTGGGTTTGAGGTACTTCAGGTCTAGTTGACTTAATTCTTTGAGAATTACGAGACTTGGTTCAATGGATTCTTGACTGCCTAAGTAGAGTATTTCGGAGCACACGCATGACTCTA